>RSEE01000010.1:600000-995000 GCA_003971905.1 Moniliella sp. 'wahieum'
CCTTCTCGCGGCCGCCGCAGCATCGGTCATTGATCGAACTAATCGACTAATCCCTTCTGGGAAAACAGGGCGTGGTACTGCTGGCTGGCAAATGCCACCTCATATTCAATATTCAATAGGGCATTTACCGGATTCATCTTCCTTTTTGAGCTTCATGCTCTATGCTTCATGGACGCGACGGAGGGATGCGAGAGGCCCCCACAGCTAAAGCGGCGCGCGCAACTCGTCACTGGTCGCCCCCTGAGGCCTGAGGGCCTGACTAGCTGACTAGTGACTAGCGACTCAGGGTACTACTCAGACGCTATTGTCTTTTTCTGTAGCGCGGACATTTGCTTTCAAGCATCACATGCAGGCGCCACGATGGTCGATGATACCGATGATGCAACAGCACAGTGCACGATGCTTTGCGGGCAAATGTGCGTTAGAGGAGGAGAGCGGAGTGGAGCGGAAGCATGCGGTAACCGATTATAACCTGTGACACGCGCGTACCGCGTAACGCCAGTGTATTAACATGTAACACCTGGTAGCACATGGCACACACATCTCATGGCCTCATCGATCATCGATTATCGACCTCGACCTCATCCATGCACACATTCAAAGAAACATAACCCTGCCATCCTGTGGAAGCTTCCTCAGGCCTTAGGTACATATAGCCGACACATGCTGTACTCCGTCTCGCGTTACGCGTTACGTCTGGCCGACGTGGACGAGAAGACGAGGGAAATGCTGAGGCGAAAATACTGTTCTTCCTCGTCACCATGCATCATGCATCATACATCCCATGCACCACATCAGACTCTTGCTTGCCTGGACATCACCCGTATTAACAAAAGCTCCCCTACAAGCCGCGAGGACGCGAAGGCGGGCCTATACGACGTGGCTTTGGGGGATAGATGATCGAGATATTGATGAAGTTTGAACTTTGATGCGTCGATAACGGACGTGTTACGACTGTGCCGGAGATGTTGCTGAGAAAGGAAGCACTCAAACATCTTCGGGGGAATGGAGCAAGGGACGGGCGGATTGGATGGGACTGTGGATGCGATAGAGAGGAGGCTGGCGAGAGTGTGTGTGTGACTGATAGCTTCCAGCCTTCGGCCTTGTGGGCCCGTCCCGCGACACACTGCCCCCGTCCTGGTTGTTTGAGGTACATGCGATACCACGAGGCCGCCTTGGGGGCTGTCTTGCTCCTTGTCCCTATCGATCTATCGACTATCGGTCACTCAGTCACCGGTCACTCGATCATCCACCGTTGAGTACTTGAGTACTCAGACTGAGTACAGACAGGTACAAAGTCGTGAGGTCGGTGACCTGTGACGCGTGACGCGTGACGGTGAGGTGGCTCGAGTGACCAGTGACATGTGACAGTGACTATCGCGACGGCCGATTCCAGGCGGGCCCAGGGCCACTGGACCGGGCTGGCACGGGGGCACAGCTTCTCTATCGCCCAGCTGCCCATGGGGTTAAGTTTATCGATCTCTGCTAAATTCCGCATGGGCTGCGGCAGCAGCTGCAGGGCATCAGTCAGCTGGGCAGTCCTCATGCGCTCATGCACTCATGGCGCGCGTGGGGCCGGTTTTCCCAGCCAGGAACCCAGGTTTGCCACAGCCACTCCATGCGAGACAGCTGCGTGCACTCGCGTCCCCCCGGCACAGCGCCAGTCTGCTGCGGCGAATCCGCTCGGGTGGAGCGTGGCGCGTGGTGGGGTGGGTACGCAGGACAGGAACGGCGGTGCGTCTATCGCATGCGTGCGACGCGGAGGACCCTCGTGTCCGGGGCATATCGCCCTTCGAGGAACCGAACGTCACGACACCACCCCAACCGGCACGGGCATGGCGCCAGTGTGCGCCGCTATCTGCCTCGGGCGTTTTAGATTGCTCCGTTGTCGCAGCAGGCAAGTGTGGGTGGATGGTCGCGCAGTGGGCAGCATGGAATCAGCAGCCGCGTTGGGCTGGCCCGACTGGGCAGCCCAGCACAGCACCGCATCGCCCCCCCAACGCTCTCTGCCTGCTCTGGCTTGCATCGCGTGCGGGCACGGGGCCAGTGTAAGCGTTATCCACGCCCGCTGCTGCCCTGCTGCCCAGGCTCCGCATGGGCAGCAGTCAAGCCCACGCACTGCCAGCATCGTTGCGCAGCCAGCCACGCAAACACATGGCCCCAGTCCGTCGGCCTCGCACTGCACCAGCGAAGGACCCACCCGCCTGAGCTGCCAGAGCCTGCGGGCCGACCTGCGGTATATAAGGCACCAACACCATGCGGTTCCCCAGCTTCTTCCTCTCTATCCCGCCCGCCTCTCTCTCTCCTCTCGCCTCGCCATGTCCCATTTCGTCAGGGACTTCGTGGACGGCTTCAAGCCGGCCCAGGCTCCGCCGGGCCCTAGCGAGATCCCCGCCGGCCCCGGCTACGACGCCGATATCACCACCAATGTTTATCCCGACGACAAGGGCTCCATGGAAAAGGGGCAGGATGTCGAGGGCGCCTCCATTTCCCTCGAGCACACCGAGGGCGGCGCTGCTCCTGAGACGCTCAAGCGCCATCTCACTCAGCGTCACATGCAGATGATTGCCTTCGGCGGCAGGTTCGTTTCTTTCCCCTTCATATCGCAATCTTAATGTCGGCCCAAGATGTGCTAACCCTTCCCTGACGCAGTATCGGAACTGGTCTCTTCATCGGTTCTGGTGGTGTGTACAACACGGGTGGTCCAGGTTTCTGATGCTGGATTACCTTTTGATCGGCACCATGCTTCTCTGTGTGGTTATGGATCTCGGTGAAATGGGTTCGCTCTTCCCCATCTCTGGTTCGTTGCTACCTACTCGACTCGGTTTGTCAGTCCCGCCTGGGGTTTCGCCATGGGCTGGAACTACTGGATGCAATGGTTTATCGTCTTGCCTTTGGAACTCAAGGCTGCCTCGATTGTGATCAAATACTGGGATCCTAACGAGCACATCTCTCCTGGTGTCTGGCTTATCATCTTCCTTGTCGTCATTGGTGGCATCAACCTCTTTGGTGTCCGTGGCTACGGTGAATTTGAGAGCTTTGCTGCTATGATCAAGATCATTGCTGTTATTGGCTTTATCAGTGCGTATTTCATTTCAACTTGCACCGTACAGATTCTGATTGGCTAACCTTTCCTGCACCCTCAGTCTGTGGCAGTGTTTTTCTGCTGGTGGTGCCCCCTCCCATGAGCACATTGGCAAGTACTGGCAATCCTGCTCTTCGATGCTTTCCGCAATGGCTTCCAAGGCTTTTGCTCTGTTTTCGGTCAGTGCCGCCTTTGCCTTTGCCGTACTGAGCTGATTGGTCTCGCCGCTGCCGAGTCGCACAACCCTCGCAAGGACATGCCCAAGGCTGCCAAGCAGATCTTTGCCCGTATCATCATTTTCTACGTGATCTCTCTTTGGTTGTGACACTCATTGTCGGCCCCACGAACCCGCGTCTGACTGGGGGTACCTCCTCCTACGATGCTCGCGCCAGTCCGTTTTCATTGCTATCCGATTGGGAAGATCAAGGCCTTGCCTTCGATTTTCAATGCCGTCATTTTGATTTCCGTGCTGTCGGTGGGCAACTCGGCCGTGTACGGTGCCTCGCGCACGCTTACTGCGTTGGCGCAGCAGGGCCAGGCCCCTGCCACTTCAAGTTTGTTGACCGTCAAGGTCGTCCTATGCCTGCTGTGGTCCTCAGTTTGGCCATGGGCTTCCTTTTCGTTCCTGATTTACTCTGCGTCGAGCACGGACGTGTTCAACTGGCTGCTTGCCCTCAGTGGTCTCTCGACCATCTCTCTTGGGCTCGGTTACCCTGTGCCACGTTCGCTTCCGCAATGGCATGGAAGAGGGCCGGTTCACTCTTGAGGAGCTTCCGTGAAGGCGCCGACGGGCATGATTGGCTCCATCTGGGCACCTTCTTCTGCTCTCTGGTGTGGTGCTGCAGTTCATCATTGCCTGCTGGCCCATTGGTGCATCGTCCATGTCGGGTTCGGGCCGTGCGGTCACCTTCTTCCAGGCTTGCCTTGCCATCCCCGTTGTCCTGGTCTTCTTCATTGCCGGGCTCTTCTTGCCCAAGAAGGGCAACAGGTCCAACCTCTGGGTTCGCCTTGAGGACATTGACTTGACCACGGGCCGTCGCATGATTCCCCTCGATGTGCTCCGACAAGAGCGCGAGGAGGCGTCGCACGTTCCTTTGCTCGCAAGCTCCTTGAATCTTTGTCTGAGCTCATATCCCTGTTAGAGCGCCCTTCCCCCTCCCACACTTACTTACGTATATCCGTTATCAGGCCGATTGACATCGTCACGGGTTGAATGTACATTCCCATGATCATATCTCCTTGCTCCCAGCGTACGCCACACATGTGGAAGATTTTATATGGTGTTTTCGATAGTTATCCATCTCATCTCGTTGGGGCCTGAGAGGCCGGAGGCATCTTTTTCGGTCCCTCAGGTTTCATCGACCCTCCACGTCTGTTTTCAATGTCACTCTGATTAATGATTAGCTTTCGCTTGTGCCTCAACCAGGCACTCGATAACTGCAGCAGCTTGGGATCAAATTTATTCTGATATGATCCTGGCGATCCCCCTGGTTCCTTAACATGGTGGCGCTACCAAGTAGCGCACGCAAGATGAACAGATCGGTTAGGCGTAGCGTTTTCCCTGTCCCAGCCTTAGCTCTGTCAATGATATGGATGCACTATGATACGTTCGCAGACACAGCTAATAAAAAATGTTGAAGCGAACGTTTCAGAGGCGAAAATGCGTGCGTTTTTCTTGTTTCGGGCGTGTAATAGCGGTGGGCTGGTTGGTTGTCTCGAAGAACGATGTTGTTTATGTGGATGAGTAGTTGGATGCTGACGCGCTGACGTTGATGGACGAAAATATGAACTAGAACAAACGCTCTGAGCAGCTCCTCTCCTCACACATCTCACATCTGCGTGGATCTATCTCCAGTGTGCATGATCTCGTTTTTCAGGATTCTTCGGGTCATCTTCAACGTATCAACTCTCATGATGCATGATGCATGATGCAGTATCATGCTTTATCTCATGGAGGGTGGAGTGGCTTTCCCGCCGTTACTGGTTACCAGTTGCGGGTTACTAGCTGCGATAAGGCCAATCTCCTCAGATCTCGGTCTTCGGTCCTGCACTATCGATAAGGCCTAAGGCCTAAGGGCAGCTTTCTAGCTACGCGTCCGGCCGCCGACTTTCATTACTTGCCGCGCGCGCCAACATGCGCGCGGCCAATATTAAACGTTCAAAAAGGTGTTGATCTGGCGGGCTGCGCACAGGCAGTCTGCTCAAGGTGGCGTGGTTCTTTCGGCGGAGCCCTGGGGCCTAATAAGCGCCTCTGCTAGGGTTTGTTCGCCTCCACCTCCGCCATCGCCTCCTGGCTCCTGGCTCCCCCACAGGCCACCCGACCTCGACCTCGACCCCGATCCCAACTCCGGCTTCCATCTTTTCAGCGCCACCGCAACCACCTAATTGTGCACATCGCCCTTCTGAACGCGCCCGCACGTCGCACTTTCGTTTTCCTCCGCGCTTTCCGTTTTGCCCCTTTCGTTCATGTCGACTTCGTCCACACCAGTTGCGTCTGCATCTGCGTCTGCACCCGAAGAGGGTGAGCGCCAAGCGTACGTTGATGCCCCATTTTCCTTTGCGAATTGAGCTGGGACCAGCTTCTCTCGCTCACCCTCCTTGTGTTTTTCCAGCGTTATCCTCAAAGTTGGCATTGTGGGGGATGCTCAGATTGGCAAGACATCGCTGATGGTTCGGTACATTCACAATCAGTTTGATGAAGAGTACATTCAAACGCTGGGGTTCACTTTATGGAGCGTACCATCCGCATCCGCCAGACGCCGATTACGTTTAGTCTGTGGGACTTGGGAGGCGCACGCGAGTTTGTTAACATGCTCCCCATGGTCTGCAACAGCGCGGTGGCCATCCTGTACATGTTTGACCTCACTCGCCGTCCGACGCTGGACAGCGTTCGGGGGTGGTACCGCCAAGTGAAAGGGTTCAACCGGCGCGCGATCCCGATCTTGGTGGGCACCAAGTACGATCTGTTCAACGAGTTGCCCCTGGTTGAACGGGAGGACAACATCCGTGCCGCGCGGCGGTACGCGCGAGCGATGCGCGCTCCCCTCATCTTCTCCTCTAGCACTGAGGCCACCAACGTCCAAAATATTTTCAAGATCATCCTGGCCCGCGCGTTTGGCTTGCGTCTCACCATCCCCGAGGTTACCGATCACAACCGACCCCTGCTCATCTACGAAGAGGAGCACCTTCGTATGACGGAGGAACAAAGCGCCGAGGGGGTGCGCGCCGTCACGGGCGCAGCAGTGTGAGTGTAGAATTGCTTAAAGTTATCCTTACCTGCTGCCACTGCATACCACTTTGTCGTTCTACTTCACTCTACCGTTCCTCTTCTTCCCTTTCCTCTCTCTCCTGTGGCTCTTCCTCTCTCCTGTGACCCTTGTGTGGCCCTTCCTCTCTCTCCTGTGGCTCGCACAGTATACCATCTTGTACTCTAGAATCCGTATTCTCAAGAGGACTTCTTGACGAAGTTGGACTCGCGAATTGCCGCGCGGGCCTTTTGATCGAGCTTGGCCTTGGTGTCTTGAAGGGCACGGAGGCGGGGAGTGATACCAGTGCGAAGATAGTACTCGTGGTCCTCTTTCTCCTTCTTCTCCTTCTCAAGTGCTGCACGGCGCTTGGCTTCCTCGGGGTCCTCGGCCTCAATCTTCTCACCCCGCGCAATTCGTTCGGCAAGGACGGCTTCCTTGCGCAACCGTTCCTTCTCGGCCAACCGCATCTGGCGACGACGCTCACGGACCAACCGCTTTTCTGCAGTACGCGCCTGACCTTTGGTCATACCCGTGGTGTCAAGGTGCCAGGCGCCCAAGCCACCGGGACCCGTGTTGACCTCTTCCTCCACACCACGCCGCGTGTTGACCTCCCACACCCAGGGAGGATACCACGAGTCGGGCTTGGCTACCGGGTCGGCTTGTCCTTAAAGATGGACAGACCCGCCAGCACAGTCCCAGCTGGCGTAGCCGACCTCGATCCTAACGGAAAGAAATGAATAGGTTAGTTTTCGGAAGGGCCAACAACTACTGTTGATTGAAATGAATCCCACCAACCTTCTTCAGCGGCTGCCTCGGTGTTGGAAGGAACAGCATCCGCGTCTTGGTCGGCCGCGGGCGAGGCACAAGTACGGCTGGTTGTGGAGAAGAAGCGTGGCGAAAGTGCCAGGGACGTCCTGCGCACGCTGGCGCCCAGCCCAAACACACGCAGCGCCGACATGCTGAAGTCTGGTCGTCGTCGTTGGCGGCGGCGGTGGGGGCGGCTTGTTCTGTCAAAACGGGTGGATCTTCCAGCAGCTTCCGCTCGGTCGGGCGGAATTGCGTGTTCAAGTGTGTATTATTTGTTTGGGCTGGGAAGCGGCGCACTTGCCATTAGCTAGCATGAACGACTCCCACAGCTGCTCTCCCCTATGTACCACTACTGCTGCTCCTACGACTACTACCGCTGGCTCAAGCAATCTTGCTGCTTTGGTTGAACATGCTTATACCGTTCTGCCATCCAATCGACGAGTCACAGGGCCAAGACATTGGTAAAAAAGCTGTTTTCGAATGGATGCAAGCTAAAAGATTTGTGAGTGTTTGAAGTGGCTGTAGATACATGAACAGGAGCGGACGGAATCACGAGCGTCGAGGTCGCTTGGCCTTGCGCTCATCGCCAACAGAGAGGGAAGTCTTTGGAGAGGAGTGCTTCTTGTGATGCCTGTGCCCCTTGGCAGGCTTAGAAGAGGTAGGATGGTTCGGTCGGCGCGGACGGAGTTTTTAGTCCAGTGGCTCGATGGGGTTGGGGCGGTTGTAAAAATCCTCATCATCATCATCGTCATCGTCAATGTCAGACGGGTCCAAATCCTGGAATTGCTCCGGAATTGGATGGTTGGCCTGGATCTCAAGGTGGTTTTCTGGGCCGTTGAACGTAACGTGGATCTTCTCGCCATCCTGCACTTGACCGCGCAGAATGTAGACCGACAATGGGTTCAACAGCTCTCTCTGGATCGCCCGGGCCAGAGGACGAGCACCCAAAGTGGGGCTGTAGCCGACACTGGCCAGGTAGTCTTTGGCACCATTGTCCAGCTCAATCTTCATCCGCTTGCCCGAAGCATTGAGACGCTGCTGCACCTCCCGCACCCGGTTGTCGACAATTTCACGAATGTTGCTCCGGCTGAGCTTGCGGAAAATGACAATCGAGTCCACACGGTTGCGGAATTCGGGCGGAGATGGGCAGCAATGGCGCCATTGACCAAGTCGGCAGTGTGTTGGCTGATGGGGCCGCCATCGGTATCCGACTCCATCAAATACTGGGCCCCAAGTTCGAGGTCATGATGATGATCGTGTTCTTGAACGAGACAACGCGGCCTTGGCCATCGGTGGCACGGCCGTCGTCCAGGATAGCAAGGAAGAGCGTCAGGAACTCCCGTGCCGCCTTTTCAATCTCATCAATCAAAATCACCGAGTATGGCCGGCGACGCACCCACTCAGTCAACTGACCACCTTGGTCGTGGCCAACGTACCCGGGTGGCGCACCAATCAGGCGAGAGATGGAGTGCTTCTCGCTGTACTCGGAGGCATCAATGCGCATCATCGCGTTTTCATCGTCAAACAGTTGCTTGGAGAGCGACTTGGACAACAGAGTTTTACCTGTACCCGAAGGCCCGCAGAACAGGAAAGAGGCAATGGGTCGGTTGGGGTTGGCCAGACCACTGCGCGAAAGACGAATGGCCTGGGCGACAGCCTTGACTGCCTCGGGCTGACCCACAACGTCACGCCCGAGGTACTTCTCCAACGTCAAGAGCTTCTTCTTCTCGCTCTCCATCATCCGGCTCGCTGGTACACCAGTCCAGCGCGAACGATCGTGGCGATAGCCTCGGGCGTGACTGAGTTCTTGCCGGATGAGACGTCTTGCTCCTCGCGCTTGCGCTCCTCCTCCTGCAGTCGCTTGACTTGTTCTCCAACTCGGGGATCGCATAGTAGCGCAGATCAGCCGCCGTTTGCACATCGTATCGACGCTCGGCATCAGCCGCCTTCGCTTGCAGCTCGTCGATGCGACGCCGCGTGCATTCAGCTCGTCGCCCTTCTCCTTCTCGGCCTCATGAGCAGCAATCTTGGGGCCAACTCTCCTCGTCGAGTGGGCGAGCTCCTTCTTGGTGTTCAACAGGGCCTCTTTGCTCGCCGGGTCCTTCTCGCGCTCGAGCGCGTGAATGGCCACTTCGAGTTGCAGCTTTTTGCGCTGCAGCTTGTCGATGTCTTCTGGACTGTGTCGCGCTGAACCCGCACGTCCGCACTGGCCTCATCGACCAGTCAATCGCACTGTCGGGCATGCGACGGTTGGTAAGGTAGCGCTTGGCTAGGTGGCGGCCGCAACAAGCGCCGAGTCGAGGATGCGAACACCGTGGTGAACCTCGTACTTGTCCCGGATACCACGAAGAATGGCAATCGTCGCTTCCACATCTGGCTCCTCCACCAACACAGTCTGGAAACGACGCTCAAAAGCAGCGTCCTTCTCAATGTACTGGCGGTACTCGGCCAGCGTCGTGGCGCCAATGCAGCGCAGTTTGCCACGAGCCAGCATAGGCTTGAGCAGGTTGGCGGCATCCATGCCGCCGCTGCCGCCTCCGGCCATGATGAGGTGAATCTCGTCAATGAACAAGACCACATTCGTCCCATCTTCTTGCATTTTTTTTTCGATTTCCTCAAGAACCGCCTTGACTCGCTCCTCGTACTCGCCGCGGTACTTGGCTCCGGCCATGAGAGCACCCATGTCGAGCGACAAGAGTCGCCCAATCAAGTTGGGAGGCACGTCCCGGTTGACAATCCGGTTGGCCAAACCCTCGACAACAGCAGTCTTGCCTACACCGGGCTCACCAAGTAGCACGCATTGTTCTTGGTACGACGGGAGAGAACACGAATGATGCGGCGGATTTCAGCGTCGCGTCCTGGGAGATAGCAACAGTCAGTACAAGCAGTCATGGGATAGTATGCGAGATGAGTTACGCACCAATTACTGGGTCAATCTTGCCCTCGGCAGCGAGAGCAGTGAGATCGGTGGTATACTTGTTAAGGGCGTCAAAGCCAGCCTCGGCATTCTTAGAATCGATGCGGCGTGCGCCACGTGCTTGGGTTAGGGCGGTCTTGAGGACCTCGACATTGGTCAGGCCGTTTGCCTTGAGAATGTCGACAAACTTGCTGTCATGGTCAAGAAGGGAGAGGATAAGGTGGTCTTGGGCGATAAAGCTGTCGTGCTGGGAGGTGCGGAGTTTGTCGGCAGCCTTGAGGGACTTGAGCAGGGGGCTGCTCATGCTCACCTCGTCGGAGGGGGATTTTGCTGGGGGATTTTGCGGATAGCAGAGCGCAGTTCCTCCTCCACGCGCTGCGTGTTGACCCCCGACTTGGCGAGGACAGCATGGAGAAGGGACTCGTTGACGGGGGCATCCTTGCCGCTTGATGGCCCTTGAGAAGTTTGAGTGCGGTCGGTGAGCAGGGCAAGTTCGAGGTGGGCAGGGGCGACGAGGGCATGGGCACTGTCCTTGGCAAGCTGGAGCGACTGGGCCAGGACGCCGTTGGCGCGGTCGGTGAACTGGAAGCCGTCGTTGGACATGGTGGGGATGGATGGGGGCAGGAAGGGATGGGTGGGTGGTTAGAGAGAGGGTGCCGGCTGGCAACTTGAGGGGAGATGAGATGCAAGGCTGCTGGGTCGCTGCTTTTAAACGGCGCTGCTGCTTGGCGATGACATGACATGTGGCATGCGACCTGTGATGGTGTGGCCCGTGCTCCGTGTCTGACGCACGGCGCACACACACTGGGCCAGTGCGGGGCGCAGGCGAGCGGGCCAGGGTGTGCTGGAGCGGGTTGGTTCGAGGTGCTTCGGGATGCTTCGTGCGGCTTCGCGGCTTCGTGCGGCTTCGTGCGCTTCGTGCTGCTTCTGGTTGTTTCCCACTGCTGGCTCGGCTATCTTCGAGCCCAATCCACCAGCATCGACCCTCTTCTCCCGACCTCCCTGAGATCTTCCCCCAAGTCGAACCATTTCCCTAGCGCCTCAGCCTCAGCTCCGTACCTCGTTCGACCAGACACGCGGCTTGAGCGCGTCAGCGAGTAGTGCTCACAGAGCGCTGAGGCCCAGCTTTGAGGCTCAGATGAGCTCTTGGCGCAATGCAGAGTTCAGTCGTCACGCGTCACGCGTCACTAGTTCGCATGCCTTCCCCCGCACTCCCTATCTGGGCATCTGACCTGCCCCTTGTAGGACCCAACGCAATTGGCGTCACGCAGACTGTCTCTCCCGGGACAAGTATTGACATGCAGAATGACATTTCCTCACCCTCCTCTAGCACTCCGGACAACCATCTCCTCACTTCGGCGACTTCAAGCTTCAAGCTTCACGGGCCACCTATGGTCACGTGAATGTAGGGTGTGGCGGCAGCCCCTGATGCAAGCTCCTCGGGTTCCTCTGCCACAGCACATAGCACTTCTTCATACCCGCCCCCCACCTCTCATCTTACCGACTCAAAGACCATTCACACACTCTCGTCCCTCCCTCAACATGCCAAAATCAAATGGCGAGTGGGCGCAAACGATAGGCATCGCATCCAGGAGTTTTTTTTACTTGCCAGTCTCATCTTGCACTTCTGTCGAAGAAAAGTTCAGGATCCCGCCCTCATCCAGCTTCTGTACCGTTTCTTCCGCCTGCGCGAGCGGCATGCGGCCAAGGCAGCCATTAACCTTGTCCAGCTCCTCCGTCTTGAGCGCTTCTTGAAAGTCAGGTGGGAAGGAAGAGAAGATGTCCCACTGCCGCTGCAGCATTTCCCGTACCATCTCGGGCGTGACCCCCTCGAAGCCTTCACTGGCCAGCTCCAACTTCTCGGGTGGTGGCCCCTCGGGGATGTTAAAGCCAATCTTGACATTCGGGTCCTCGGCGACCAACTGGATTTGCTCCTCGCCTTCTCGCCTTCCTCGGCCGCCTCGGCCGCCAGCTTAGCTGCGCTCCCGCGAATGCGAACGTACGTGTTCAGCACATCGTTCAAGAAAAAGACGGCAGCCTGACCATGAGTCTGGGTCATGCGCTGGAAAAAGAGACGGACACCGTCGGGGCCAAGCTTGGCGCAAAACTGCAGGAGCACTGCTTTTTCCACCACCTTGCGTGCCTGGGCATCCTTGCCCTGTTGTTGAGTCTGCAACGCCGTCAGCAACAGACTGCCCACTGCACGGGACAATTGACTCTTGACCAGGCGCGGGTGGGCCTTGAGAAAGTCATAGGCCTTATCAAACGCATCCATATTTATTGTTTTGAGGGAGAAGTTGGCTGGCAGCACGGACGTCTCCAGAGGCAGACTGGGCGGGATGGACGAAGGCAGCTGTGTGAACTCGATCATCTCGGGCGTCGCGGAATGAATCGCCTCTTCCTCTTCCTCCTCCTTCCCCGCACTGGAGCTCGCGCCTGCGGTCTCAGTTTGTACGCCGGGCGAGTTGAGCGTCTCGATTGTTGTTGTTGTTGCGGGCGCCTTGGACTTCAGCGCAGCCTTGGCGGCTTGAGCATCTGCCTCTTCCTTCTCCTTGGAAACAAACTGCGAGAACATGGGGTCAGAAGGGTCATCGACAGAATAATCAGAAAGTACATACGCCCGTGTTGAACGCATCGTGAATGTTTTCACTTGTGATCTTCTTCTTGTCCTCCTCGTCCATTTCAGCGATCTCAGCAAGGACCTCTTGGTCGCGCTGCTCGAGGCGATCGCGGTGGTAGGTGAGGCTTGAAACAAGGGCCTCGTCCAGTTCAGCACCCTGCTTGCCCTTGACCGAGTCGGCCGTTTGAATCTGGAGCAGGAGGGAGAGGATCATATCGTCGTTGGTTGGGTTATTGTTGTCCACCTCACCCTCGCTGCGCGCGCGTCACGTCGGCGGAAAGCTGGGCAACACGACGGGCAAAGAATTTGTGGCCCATGTCAGCGTCGGTGGATGCCGTCTTGCTCTTGAGGTCGTCGAGCACAGGCAGCAGTTGCTGCGACATGAGATGCTCGGCCTGCAGCGCATCGTGCGTGGCCTTGCGCGCGGCGCGCTTCTCGTGGATGTCGCGCTGCTTCCACCGAATGAAGGAGCGCTTGTCGACGTTGGGGTGGACCTCCACGTCGCTATCGTCGGAAAGTTCGAGGTTGTCCCACTTGGAGTAGTTGAGCGGCATGGCAGCAGATGGTGGAGCACTGTGGCAATCTCGCGCTCGCTGCCCCACTCGTGCGTTGTCAGTCGGCGCCCCAAACGGCTGTCTCGACAGGGCTTCCGCCGTGTTCGGGGTGGATTAGGTAATTTACTCCACCGGCCATGAGCGAAATCTGCGACATTTTGTTCCGATCGCCGGGCATGTCGAGGTGGATGATCGATGATCGCTGCGGATCGGTGATCCGTGCCGGGCTGCTGCGATGACGTCAGGCACAGGCACAGGCAGCGCCGTATTCGTGTTCGGTGTGCGCGCACAAGCTCCTGGAGCGCCGCGGATCAACGTTGCGATCAACCCCTGCTCCGTCCCCAGTCCCCGCGCCGCGGCCGATCCCGCCGCGCGCTCGTCGTCGCCGTCCATCTCCTTCTACCACCCCCCCTCGACGCTGAGCCCACCCGTTGGTCGGCCGTCATGCCGTCCCACTCGACCACCTCCGAGCGCTCATGCGCCCCCTTGTCCAAGTCCTCGTCCTCACGCCCATGTCGGTGCTGAGCACAGTGGTGGCGGTGCTGTGCGGCGCGCTGCTGGTGCGCCCTAGCGCCGATGTGCGTCTGGCCCGCCATTGGACCTATCTATCCCCCTCCGAGTCGGGCATCATCGGGCTTGGTATCAGCCTGCTAACCACTGCGCTCTTTTTCAGCCTGTTTGCCTTGGCCACCGCCGGCTCCGTCCGCTCTGGTCGGGCGCGCGAGGAGGTGGCGCGTGCGATTGGGCTGATGCCCGCGTTGGGCTACGCGTCCGTTGGCGCCGCCTCCCTTTCTGGTCGTTGGGCGTGGCGGGCGAACCATGCTAGCCAAGGCGTGCTCGGATTTGCTGCAACCGTGTCGTGGGTATCGGCTGTATTGCTGCTGTTGGGCGTGGTGCGCACGTACTTTATCCATGCCCACTCGGGCACGGGCGGCATAACGCATGCCCCGCTCCGGCCCTTTTTTGCTGCCACCCGGTGGAATGGGCATGTGTGCACCTTCCCTTGCGTGTACTGCTCGCTGTGCATGCCCATGCGTTGGCCCCAGCGCTGACGCTCATTGCCACGGGGCACGACGCCTTATCGGGCAACAAGGCGCTGGAGGCTGGGACGAACCTGGCCAACGCGTTGGCGCTCGGGCCAGCCATCGTCGCTGGCATCTGGGTGTTCGCAACGCAAGATGTTGCCTATGCTACGACGGCCACCACGATCTACATCAACATCCTCAAGTCGCGCTACGACCCGGACAAGGCCCGTTCCATCAATGGCCGCCCCATCCCGCCTTTTGATCCGGGCTACCCGCCCCCCTAGGGGTACAAGATGTGCGACGCGCTCCACTCGAGGCCGAACGTCCACCCAGCGTTGCATTTGCTCTGATTGGTGCAATCATCATCATCCTCACCTGCATTGCAGGCAGCTTTGTTGGTGGTGACCTTGTTCGCGGCGCGTGTGGCCCCACGCGCGGTGCTGCGCCTCCTCCATCTGCCCCTCCGGGCTCCCATGTCCACACCATTATCCACTCCGGTGATGCCGACGCCTGCGTCGACGATCCAGAGCGGCAGCCTTTGCTCCCCGACACTACCCCGCCGCCGCCTCACCACGGCGCGGTGGAGGAGGCAGGACCCAAGTCGAAGGCGACTCCGCACCTGCGGCCTAGATAACCAGATTGAAACACCTTTGTCTCTCTGCTCTGTTCTGCCCTCCCTTTGCTATGAACGGACTCTGCACCCCATCTACCCCTTCCGTACGGGATACCAGTGACGGGGCATAGCGTACAGACAACTGGTGGATAGGGGCCTCTCGTAAGGGTAGGCATAGACGCACTGCGGCATGATGAGCGCCGATGTTGATAGAGAACGGGTTTATCGCCGAAACATCATGCACTGCAGCATCACGTAGGGAGGGGCCGCAACCAAGGGTACCAGATGCCGACTGCGGCGTTTACCGTCAGCTGGGCGCTCATGCAGCTCACGCATCATCCCAGTGCTGAATGGGACAGTGCGGCGAACAGAGCGGGATTCTGCCAATGTAGCTGGGTGGCATCCTCAGTCAATGCTTTGCCACCTCTGAAGAAGGATGGTCTGGCCCTCAACGCGCCTGGGAAATGGCGGGTTCGGCGAACAGCGGCATATATATAACACCCCTACGGCTTCACTTTTGTCCTTGCAGATGCCCCCGGAAGTCCTGGGTAGCAATGTCATGAGGATGCTGATTCTTTGGCTAATGCGGCGTGAGGAAGACACGGGGAACACATTGGGGTGGCGTGTGGGCATGGAGAGGCGTGACAGCCAAGTCGGGGCGGGTGGGGATGGAACACGCAAGCCATCTAGGAGCCCGAAGGGGTGGGGTCATTATGAGGAGGGAGGGGGGCACGGTCTACCCAGTAGCCTACCTCAACCAGCTGGGCATTTAAGAGATTGGGAGGCATAACAAAAGAACTTGCAATGGGCATGCAAGTAGAGAGGATGCTGGGAACTCTTCACGAGGCCAATGGTCTTCGACCGTACGGCTTGGCCCTCAAAGGGCGAAAACGAAGGGTGGGTGGCAGAGACTATTGGAAGAGAATGTAGAGCCTGAGACACGCACGTGCAAGTGACGGGACATGGTAGGCAAAGCCAAGATCACGAGACCACTCCTGAAGGCGATGCCAGAAAAACGGGAGCGTAACACCACCCAAGGCCGTCAAAGAGCGGGTGGCTCATGAGAAAGAAGGTGAAAGGGTTGGAAGGTAGTGTGATATGGGTGGTAGTGGCAGAGCGGAAAAGAAGGTTACGGCGGCCTTAGCTCTCACTCATCTGACTCTTCCATTGCGACTCGACAAAGGTGGTGCTCAAAGGTTCGTCGGAGGGTACCTCCCCCTTATGTCGGCATGCCTCGGCGGCCAGACGCCGGTGGATGGCGGCGAGCTTCGCGCGATCGTCTTGTCCCGTTCGGTCATTGAAGACACGATCCATATCCTCCAGCCGGACCCCCTTGGTTTCTGGAAGGCAGAAGATGATCCAAGGGATGGAGACGGCTGCGAAACAGGCATAAAAGACAAATGCACCATACCCGTCTTGTTGACCAACTCGGGGGTGATGATCCCCACGACCCAGTTCCACCACCAATTGCTGATCACCGCGTAGGCCACCCCTTGGACCGAAGCGACTGGGGGAACAGTTCGCTCGGCATGGCCCACCCAATCGGGCCCCAAGACATGCCGTACATGACCATATACACAATCAGCATTGCGACACCGACCCAGCCGGCAGCGCGATGCTCAGGCCAGCTGTGCTGGTAAAGCCCCGTCAACACGCCACAACCACCAGCGAGGCGGTCGTCCAAGCCGACCCCCACAGCAACAACGGTTTGCGACCCACATGGTCCATCAAGAAGAGAGAGATGATGACGCCGACCCACTGGCAATGTTGGTCACACCACTCACTCCAGCTGAAGATTGTAAGCATCCCAATTGCTGAAAGAGCGAAGGAGCATAGTAAATCAGACTGTTGATACCAATCATCTGTTGGAAGAACATGATGATGATACCGATCCACGTGCGCTTGGCGCACCCACCGGAAACAGTCGATCCAGGCAGCCACCTCAATTTTCAGCTGACGGTGACGTACGTCGGGCTTGTACAAGTTCGGGTGCCGTTCGCGACTGGTCTGTTCCTGCAGCTCGACTTGGGCAATAATTTCGAGCAATTCGGCCTGGACGCGGATATCCTCAGTACTCCGGTTGCGCAGCTTGGCCACGGTGAGCAGGGCTTGGTGGTGCGCGTCGGGCCCACCCTTTTGGACCCACCAGCGGGGAGAGTCGGGCAGCAGAAAGCTGAGCCCCATGAGCAGGATGCCGGGGACCATCTGCACCAAGAGCGGCAAGCGGAAGGACCAGTCGGAATCGATGTAGCGTGTGCCAAAGGTAAACCAGTATGCCACCACGATGCCGCCGACAATTGAGAACTCTTCCGAAGCCAACACACAAAGCCGCGAATCGACGTTGGGGCAATCTCGGCCATGTAGAGGGGTGCGGTCATGGACAGAACACCAATCCCAATGCCGCCAACGAAGCGGCCAACGACAACTGGGCATAGTCGTACGAGCTGCACTGGAGAATGGCGCCAATGGTGAACCAGACGACACCCTGCTGGATGGAACGTCGACGACCCAGCCTGTCCGCTACATAGCCGGCGATGATCGCACCAATGACGGCACCCAGCTCGAGGAGGGCAGTGACGATGCCCTTGTAGAGACCGGCACTGTGGTGGCCAGGAGCGACCTTGGGGAACTGAGCGAGGAAGTGGTCCATGGTAAGAGTGACACTCATGATACCCTGGTCGACACCAAAGAGGAAGCCCGAGAGGAGGCAAAAAAGGCACAGGCGAGGACAAATTTGTTCTCCATAAGCGAGAAGCGACTTTCGGTGTCTCCCCGGGTGAGAAGGGCGAGAACGTCGGACGCGGAGCTTTCATGGTCGCGCGACTCAAAGACGGGCTCACGGACATGCTTCTCGTCGAACGCAGAGGCGGAAGAGGGGGGCTGGACGCCGGTAATATCGACGTCGGAGATGGGGGTCTTGGCCTCGCCGGCCACGGCCGTGGGCTCGGGAGAGAGGTGGTCGGCCATGGGGGGCGGGGGCTGCAGGGGAGCAAGGTGGGGGAGGCGAGCAGGACAAGCAAGGGGAGGAGGCTGGAGAAAGAAGGTGTGGTAGAGAAGGAAGCGGGCGTGGCTACCGACGCGGCCTGCCGCTGGCGGCTGCTGCTGCTAAGGCCAGTCGGGCGAGCCTTATCACAACACCAGCGCCATGCGGCCCCCCGATCGCCCCGACCAGCAGCCGAAGGGTTACGTAGCAGCCGCTGGACACTGCGCTCCCGCCCGCGGCCACGCCTGACTCAAGCAAGGCGTCGAAGACTGGGGTGCCCTGGGCAGGCACCAGGGGCAGCCGATCCTCTCAGCAGCGCGCCAGTTGAAGCCAGACCCACCGCCCCTGCGCGGGGCAGGCCAGCAGGGGCCACACTAGTGGGGTGCTACCTCGGAAGCTGGCGCATCTCATGTCTGACGTGTGCCGCGTGCCGCGTGACGCGTGACGCCTGACGCCTGGCGCGCCGACGCGCTTTTGCACCGAGGGTGGGCCCCAGAGAAAAAAGGCTCCGCTCTTGCTCTATCTCCGCGAGGTTGCACTGGACCTCGGGACGACGTTCAAGGACCGGACCGGGCCCTGCCAACATATTCAACCACCTAGCCAGCAGAAGAAATGCCGCTTGTTCATCGAAACTATTCCCGCGTCCCAAACGTTTTCTTTTCTGCCGCATTTGAGGCGTTGAGCGAGAGCGCTGAGGCGCCGAGATCTGAGACCGGGTGTGCCAAGATTTTTGCCGCTTCGATCTCACAGTGCACTTTCAATAATACTTGGTCCAATCGCCCGGCCGTGATAACATTTTGACCACCTTCTCTCCAATATCAACGACCATCACTAAGTACTAAGTACTAAGTACTAACATCACTAACATGAACACTCAGTTTAGCACACCCGTCTTTTTTCACGGACTGTCAGGATACCATTGCAAACCTTAATATTCTTGCGGGGCATCTTGCTCGAGGCTCCGTTTCCAGCTCCGCCCTGCTCCCCCTCATTGTTTGTGCGCAGGCCCGTCCTGGGCTGGGCCAGCGTGCCACCAGGGCCACCCGTCCAGCAAGTTTGTGTTGGGCAAGGCAGTGTCACGTGACTAGTGACATGACGCACTTGGCCGTTGCGCGAACGGATTGTCCAATTTTCCAGCACTGCACCATTTGTCATCGCGACTAGCAAGAGTTGCTCGCATGCTCGTGTGACGGCACATGTGAAGCTTGAAGCCGGCGGAATAGATCCACCAGCATGGGATCTGTGAAGGCGTCTGAAACCCTTCGGCCTCGGGTCTCATCGGCTGGTCATCGGTACGTCACCGCACGTCGGGCATGATGATGATGTTCTGAGATACTACAATCGTACTCCTTTGCCTTCTGGTGAAGTGCTGCGTGTTTGGCAACAGACGCCAGGATATCTGTTGTGTTTAACGTTGGGCGTGTTGAACGGATAGCTGAACGTTAACCCACACTTCACGAGCTTTGCCAGCAGCGCTGAGATTGGCTATCTCATGAGAAATAGTGGGTTGTGGCAAGTATGGGAGTCCGCATATTACATTTCGCCGTGCACACATGCCATTGTGGTGCCATCATACATTAAAGAGTCGTCCACCCCCCCCCCTCCAGCTGAGCGGTGAGGGTGGAAGTCAAGGAGGGGGCGAGACGGGGCACATCGGACATAGGATGGAGAAGGGAGGTTTATAGGGGAAAATCCAAGCAAAAATAACGCCAAACAGCGAGGCCTGACCGGTGACCGGGGCCTGAGCGAAATTCAACGTTCAACGTGTTCACGTTCATCGAGCGATCATCATGACTTGTCCGTACGCATCATCTTGTCGTTTGGTAGGCCTCGATCCAACCTCCAAACAACTGAATACAGCCAGAACAGCAAAAGAAAAGAATAAAAGAAAACCCGCGGGGTCGCACCCACGGCAACAGAAATGATGCCAAGAGAGCACAAGGCCGAAAAAGAGGTGTGGCGAGAGGCGCCAGTGAACCAATAACTGGAGAGGGTGGGGGGGGGGAGTCCCACCTCTTATGGGTTGACGCGCAAAAAGTAGAGCAGCATATAGAGCGTCGACCCCAAGAAGCGATGGCACTGGTCAGCCCCATAGCACAGTACCACCAGCATGTACACTCCTGGCCGCCCACCGCCGTTTTTGCCGCCGCCGGTATCGTCGCCAACAATGAGGGCCACAAGGGCGCCATTGCAGAGGATCCAGGCAAAGAGGAGGTTGGTACGAATGTTTTTGTAATTGTCCAGTTGGAGTTGGGTTGGGTCGGGGCGGGGGCAGGCACGGGCGGGTTGAGTTGCAAGTTGTGCACTGCCTCGGCATACAAACTGTCCACATCGCGCTGGGTCGACGGCAAGTCCACCCGTGCGATGGTTTGTCTTTGTTTGTCGTGGCCCGTGTCGTCTTGGCTCGTCGTAGGTCCGTGCCAGGCGCTTTGTTCTCCCCCTTGGTGCCCCACGAAAGGTCGTGCAGGTACAAAAGGCATACACTTGGAGAATATTGACATAGGTACCGGTCATGATCAGGTATTGGGGAAAACTGGTAATGAGGTGAAGCGGATCAAGGGCAATGATGCTGGCAACCACGTACACCCCCCACGTCAGCACCATAGCAGCAAGGGTTTGTCCGTACACGGACGAGGCGGAAATGTCCAAGACGCGCGCACAAAGCAGAAGACGCTGCTACCAACATGTATGTTGTCACTGCCAAAAGACATAAAAGAGGTCAATTGGTTTGGTCCACATGAAGAAAGAGGAAGGTAAATAGAAAACGTACAGACAGCAAAAATGGAAGCTGCCATTGTGTACTTCCATCGTGATGACTGGGGCCGATTCCCCAAAGAACAGACAAAAACGAGGCCCAAGGTGGCAATGTAAACATATTTGGTGATGGTGTTGAACACGCCAATTCCATGTAACTTGAGCTTGGGTTCCTCCAGTGCCGTGGTGATGATACGGAAGAAGAGATAGAAGTTCCCGACTGACAGCCAGGAAACGATGAGGTCCAACACATGATACAAGTCCAGCACCAACAGCCAAAACTTGCGCAGCCACGAGTGCCCGGAGCGACACATCTGCCCCACATGACTCAGGGCATACATACCCGCAAAGAAGGAACCGTTGAGCCAGCGTCGTCGTTGGGAGATGAACTCGGCCAACCCGCTCGGTACGTCGGTCCAAGCCCTGGCTGACTTGACGTACTGCAACCTCCAGGCTGCCCTCGCCTTGGCCACCAACTCAAAGCATAAGATCCGATCCTCAGCCAAGTACATGTTGGAAGTAAACACGTCCGGATTGTTTCCCAGCGGGTTCTCCCCAAGAAAGTATGAGCCGAGCGGCCCGCGACCATACTCGTCGTTGAGCAACGCCTGGTATCGGTATGCGGAGAACGCACCGGCAAAACCGACACAAAGCCAAACAGGGACTCGGTCGTCTTGTCGAGAATGTTGGAGACTTTGTACTCAAAATTTTGAGATGAAACGAGGGGGTTGAGCAAAGACCAACCTAAGCCCCATTTGCCCTTGGGATCCGCACAAATCTCTCCGCACGCACCGCCCACCGAGGCGTTCTTGTCGAATGCCCGCCAGAGGTGGTAGATCGACTTGGGTTCGGGCCGCGTACCAGCATCGACCAAGACACACACATTGGGGTTGAGCGTCGGACAAAACGCCTCAAAGAACCAGCGATGGGAATTGATCTTTTTCAGATTCCGTTCTTTGAGACAAAACAGAATCTGGATAGGTACCACGCCTTTCTCTGCTCCCGAAAGCGCAGCTTTGGGTTCAAACTCAACTGGGTCGAATACTCAAACAGATGTGCCTCGACCGGCTGGTCGTCCACGGCACCCTGGGCGATCCCATCTTGGTACACGCCCATGGCGCAAGGCAGTCTAGCACACGAGGATGCACATGGGCTCGCCCATCTGCAATAATGGCAACCACAACTTTTTTCCATCCGTCGGGACCCCAGATGGGGGAACGCTTGAGGGAGCAAAGGTGCATAATGTTCTTCATCACTCCATGGAGTGTGCGCGTGAAAACTGAGTGCGGGTTAGTGGGCCAAATAACAAAACCGGGGCACGGAGTAAAAGCAACGTACGGACTTCATTCTCGTTGTACAGAGTGAGACAGATGAACAGTTCGGTTGGTCGGTGCATCAGGGCCGAGCGGAGGGTATAGTGCTGCTCGACAAACTGGCGAGGATCGCAGGTCACCGCGTATAACGCATGCGCGTAAACTCGGTCGTGTGGCGCGGTACCAGCTCGAGCATACGGGAGGGGACAGGACAGTCGATCACCAAGTGGCCCTGGGTAAGACGCACCGACTTGTGGGTGAGCGCACGGCGCAAGCCGAACCGTGCCTACATCAGCATACGAGTCGTGGGACTCGGTCTCGGCGTATTCCCCGCCCTCGTCAGTGTAGGCGCGGGTGGCATGCAAGCCGAGATAATCTTTCTCCTCTTCGCCCAAATAGTTGGTATGGGTGTAGGATGTGGGTGCGTCGTATCCTGAGCTGGAGTAAGCAGAGGGGTTCCAGTGCACCCCACCCTCGGCCTCGTCAGTAGGCATGTCAATCGCAGTTGAGAAGACGGGGGGCTGGCTCGACCAGCCTTGGCGCCGAGGAAGCGGGGCGGGCGTATGCGTGAAGCACGTTGCTGGCATCTTGCAAGCGCGAGCGCAGAACATCCAGGTCCACATCCGGCATCTCATCGTCCATGGCCTTGGGCAAATGCGCCAGCAATTCCTTCTCTTCGTCGATTGGGTCAGAGTGACGGGAAGGAGATTCTTCCGAGTAGGCGGTGAGGGTATACCCTTGGGAGGCCTGGCTGGCAGGCCCGCTTGGTGGCTCGCGGCCAAAGACCTGGGTATACGCCGAGAGTGGGTTCATCTCGGTGGGTGGCTGGCTGCCTCTCACAGAGGAAGGAACAGTTGGTGCGGATGCTGGTGCAGGAGGGGGGGCAGGAGGGGATGCAGATACGGGCGTTGCCTCATACACTACAGGCGCAGGCACAGGCTGATACACAGCAGGGGCCGGTGGTGGTTGATATGCCGCTGGAGCAGGCGATGGCTGGTATGCTGCTGGAGCAGGCGACGGCTGGTAGTGCCCCACTGGGGAACGCGCTGGCTCGTACACGGTAGGTGGCCGGGGCTGCGGTTGAGGCGCCAGTGTGGGGAGTGGCGCAGGTTCGTAGACGGCGGGGTATGAGTGTGGGCGCGGGGGGGGAGCGGCGGTGGCGGGGTAGGGCGCGGGATAAGCGAGGGGCTGGTATCCGGCTGCGGGGGGCGGAAATGGGGCTGGGGATGTGTAGATGGGAGAGTGCAAGGCAGGGGGCACCGGGGGAGCGGCCAAGGGTTCTGGCTGTGGCTCGTACACTGTGCGCCGAGCAGATGCGATGTTGTGGGACGCCGACGAGGCGGTGGGAGGGGCCAAAACCGAAGCGGAATATGGCGTTGCTGTCTGGGGCGGCTACCGGGAGGTGGGGGTAGGCGGCGTCCTGGATGCCGGGGGAGAGGTAGGCATGGTAGCCCCCCTGCGGCGGCGGGTTGGCCATGTCGATCGGACAGACAGACGGCAGAAGGACGGGCCAAACGACACAATCGCCGATGGGTCCAATGGAAGGAGGTGGCAGGGTCGAGGTGGAGTAAAGAGAGGGCGCCTTTGGCCGCTGCGGGATTGCCTAACGTTCTTTGCTTGGTGCCTGTCTACTACATAGGCCACCCACTACAGGTTGGGCCGCTGTGGGTTTCACAGCCGAGGGGAACGCCTTTGGTCTCCCTTCGATGCTATCATATCAGTGAGCGCCTCTGCCCACACCGTCTTGCACTGCCCACTCTGGCAGCTTCCATGGTGGTGATCATGATTACTGAGTACGGCGCCAGCAGACCACAGGTAGCACACACCCAGCGCCCCACAGCACACACATCACGCCCACTGATGTTCTACCAAGGTAGTGAGGCACATGATCGCCATCTGCGCTTCCTACTGCTCCCCAATGCCTCGTCCTAACTGCTGTGCTGCTGCCGTCTTACCGTTCGGAACCTGCGGAGGGCCGGTGACCGGTGGCCGGAGACTCGAGCGAAGCTAGCGAGTACTCTGTCTGAGTGCAGTTAGTCTTGGACCGAGTACCGGACTGTTGCTGTGCCCGCCAGGCGGGCTGGGAGGGCGACTGTGCTTTTGCGGACACTTGTCCCATCTCGGGTCTCACATCTCAACGCCACAGAAGGGCAAGATCCAGAAGGCGAAAGTGCTGCGGGTGGGCTCGAGTCGAAATGCATGACCATAGAACCTGCGTCAACAGTTCCGCCGCAGCTCAAAGCAAAGCCGGCGCGTATTACGTACCCCTTGCGCAGCGTGTAATTTCAATTGCCAGCCAGCAGACTCTGGCCCTAACAGACGCTGACCGGTGACCGTTGACCGTTGACCGCTGACCAGCTGATTTGCCTCAAGTGACTCAAGCAGTAGTCACTCTCGAGTCGGTACTCAGTAGGAAAAGCTGCACTGAAAAAGAAACCCTTCAGAACCCTCTCCTGGCCCCAGGCGTCGGATCATTTCATCACAGTCGCATATATAGCAAGCCAACAGCGGACAACCACTTGGTAGCTTGCCCAGCTTATCTTCTTCAGCCGCTTGGGTCTGCCTCCATCCCTCACAGCTGTGGTCCACTCTAGAATCCATCATGTGTTTCCAAAAACAGATGTATATGAATGATGCGTATGTTCGTTTTGCCGAACGCGCTGTTTTCTTCCCAACAATCAACACGTCCTGCGCGCCATACATCATTCTCATGTGTCCTTTCATAACTCCATGTCAGAGAGAAGCGATGTCCCTAACGGTCATGGTAGTCAGGGCAACGGTGAGAAAAAGGGAGGATACAAAACGAAAAAGAGAGATCAGGAGAAACAACACGCATCTTCGTAGATGAACGCAACGGAAGGGGATGCGAAGTGTGTGAAAAGTGCGAGCATCAAGGCGAAAACATAAAAACAGAAAACAGTGACTGATGAGGATGAGGCAATCAGGGTAATACATCCTCAACAATAATACCAGCTGTAATAGCTGTGAGCCACGCGAGCGGAGGATGGGTGAAGGAGAGAAGGTATATATCAAACGACGATCTTGGATGACCGACGAACGTTCTTGCGTTCCCCGGCATCTTCGTGGCTCTGGAACTCGACCGAAGACCGGTCGGTGCCTAGGCCTAGGGTATTGACCTTGAACTGCTGTCCCACGTCGTAAGTGCGTCGTCCGATGCGGTCCGCATCCGCTTTGGCAGAGGGGGTGGCGTCCAACGGCGCCCTGGTCCAGACGGAGATACGGTAAAACGTAGGCCGAACAGCCAGGGCCACGCCGGTGACCGCACTCGGTTCGTCTAGGCTAACGGCAGGTCGAGAACCCACGGGAAAGGGTAGATCGAGCGTCTCCCCAATCGCTCCCAGCATTGTTTTTAGCCAGAAATTGTCAATCATGCTGAGATACTTGTTGTGGGGGAACTGGACCACCCACGACCCCCCTCCTACGTTGGCTGGGTCTTCCCAAGCAGGCTGGACGCCGTCGCGGAAGAGGTAGTAGGTAGCCCTTTGGGTCTGCTTAGAGGGGGGTGGAATGTCAAAGTACAGACTAATGTATGTCTACTAGGTCAGTGTGATCGAGGGGCCAAAAAGGAGGAACACACGCATACACATAGAAGGCCTCAACGCTGTCCACGTCGGCCACTTTGTCCATGCTCTGGCCCCAATGGGACGACGTGACCTTGCGAGTGGCAGCGTGCGGCGTATCGGAATAGAGGGTCCAGGTGGAGGCAAGCGGGTGCTTGGCAGTATAGTGGACAGGGTCGTCAAAAATGGTCAGTGGGTGCGATGTGCGTTGGGTTGCATCGTGAGGAGAGGTAGAGGCGCCGGATGCGGGGACATGCGGCTGGACATCGTCGTGGGCGTGGGGGGTGGAGATGGAGAGGTGGGGCTTGGGCGGAAGGGGGACCATGGCGGGGGGCAGGCTGGGCAGGTCGAGGGGGATGGTGGGTGGGGGATGGAGGAGAGGCTGGGATGCGGGCGGCCGAGGCGATGCAGGGGGGGGCGGTGGGGCGCGGATCCCCGGGGGTGGGCAGGGGCGCTAGGCACTAGTCCAGTCCTCGAGCTGCCGCTTCCTATGTTAAAGCACGACTGCCTCGCTCGGCTCCACTCGCAAATGAAAGTTGCAATCCCCACCCCGCAGCACCACAGGGCGCAGGCCGATGACCGCTGACCTGTCCAGTCCCTCCTTCCCGCGGAGGCCGCCCGCCAGTCTACGCTGCGACAGACAACCACCTGCCCCCATGCCCATCGACCCGCAGTTCTTCAACCAGGCCATTAGCATCGCTGGCGGCCTCTTCAAAGTACGAGCAGCAGCACCAAGGCTCCGGCGCCTCCACCGGCAATGGCTCCGGCCATGGCAACGGCAATGATAATGGCAATGGTCAGAACGCTGCTCAGGGGCAAGGCGACAACCCGCTCGGGGGCCTGCTCAACTCGTTTCTCGGCGGGCAGCAACAACATGGCAACTCTCAACCTGGCGGGAATGGGGGTGCCCTAGATGGGGGGAACCCCCTCGGTGCGTTGGTTGGTGCTTTCCTGGGCGGCCAGAGCCAGGGTCCGAGCCAAGGCGGGGGCGGAGGCCAGAACCAGGACCAGTACCAGAGCCAGCACCAGAACCAGGGCCAGTACCAGAACCAGAACCAAACCAGAACCAGGGCCAAAACCAAAACCAGAACCAGGGCCAAAACCTACCAGAACCACGGCCAACACCAACAGAGCGGGGGGCCTCAGCGGCCCCAATATGGTCACAGTCAGGGACAGGGCCAACAGGACGGTGGCTATTCAGCTCATCAATCCCGCCCACAAGGATTTCAAGGTCAAGAGAACGAGAGCTACTCGGGCGGGGGCTATGGTCAGAGCCAAAGTGGCTATGGAGGCAACCCAAACCACTATGGAAGCAACGCAGGTAACTACGGAGGCAACCCAGGCAACTATGGGGGCAACCAAGGTAACTATGGGGGCAGCCAAGGCAACTATGGGGGCAGCCAAGGCATATGGGGGCAACCAAGACGAGTTCGCGAGCAATCACAGTTACGAACACGAGAAGGAGCACCACCACAAGAAGCATCACAAAGAGCAAGAGCAAGAGCAAGAGCAAGAGCAAGAGCAAGAGCAAGAGCAAGAGCAAGAGCAGGAGCAAGGCAACGAAGAGGGTGGGTACAGCTCCGAGGGGAAGAAGCATGGAAAGGACCACGGGGGTGAGCATTCCAAGAAGCATCACAAGGACGAGGAGCGGTACTCGAACCAAGGGTACCAAGGTGGCCAAAGTGCATACCAGGAATCCGAGGGTACCTACGGTGCTTACGCTGCACCAGCCTCGGGCCAGTCGCGCCCCGCCAAGCATGGGAAGCACACGGAGGAAGAACCGTCGTCGTTTGGTCAAGCACAGAGCACGGGAACAGGGTACGATGCGGCCTCCTACGGCGCTTCGTCCCACGTCGTGTCTGGGGCCGGTGCGCTGGGTTCGGGTTCGGATACGTGGCCCGACGCACCACCTTCCTGGCACGCCGCGGCGCAGGGCAAGATTGTGGAGCCCAAGGCGGATTATGGAGACAATCAAAAGAACAGTTCTGATCCGCAGTACCGTTCGTGGCGGGACGAGGCGCGGCGCGAAGGGGACTTGATGGCCCAGGCGTTTGACCAATCCAAAGAGGCGTATTCCTCGGGAGATGGCGCACGGGCCAAGGACCTGTCCAACCAAGGTCATGCCCACCAGACTCGACGGGACCAACTCAATCAGCAAGCTGCTCGTTGGATTTTCCAGGCCAACAACCAAGATTCCGGGTCGAACGAGGTGGACCTGCATGGTCTGTTTGTCAAGGAGGCACTGGAAGTGACGCAGCAGGCGATTGCCGAGGCGCGTCGCCGGAAGCTGGATGTGCTGCGCGTAATTGTAGGTCAGGGGGAGCACTCCCAAGGCCATGTGGCTAAGATCCAACCGGCGGTGGAACAGTTGATGTCGGACGAGCACCTTAGTGCCTCGCTGGATGAGCATAATCGCGGTGTTGTTCTTGTCCATCTGCAGGGCGAGCAGGGAGAGTACTCCTCGGCCTCGAGCCGCGAGCTGTCGCGCTCGTTGGAGAACAACAATGCCTGCATCATCATGTAGGCTCTTTCGACCCCCTTACCCCTATTGCATCTTTTCACGTCCTCTAGCCTCCGCGATGGCCTTTAGTAGCAGTCCATTCCTGAATGCGATCCATCAGGAGCGATTTGCAACCGATCTTGGCGCCTGGGGCTACAAAAAGATCATTGGATATTGATCTGGGTCAGCGGCAAGGTATCCTCTTCCGGCTCGGGCACGTGAGTGGGGGTACGGGAGGTAAGAACACTGATGAGTACGTTCCAAAACAAAGAGATGAGGTAAATAGACACCACACGGTTGGGTGGGCGCAACTATCAACTATGAAGTCCATCGTGTTGATTGGACGGGGATCTAGATCGACCACAGGGGTCACGAGTGGGCGATGACGGACCGGGATTATTGGCAGCCTTGACTTGGGCGTGGGCTGCCGTAGTAGTAGTGCGTGCCTGCAGCGCCGCCGAGGTCCAACTGTTCATGTCTAAATAAGCCAATCGACGACCAACAGGTGGGACCAAAGCCCAATGCAACACACTCACAGTATACTGATCTGCCCAACCCAAGTGGGCGCGTGTCTGGGGCTCCTAATGGGAGGTTCCTAATGGGAGGTGCTATTACCGCGGTATAAAATGTCTCCCTGCACCCGATACCACGCTATGCTATGCTATGCACCCAGTCCATCAGCCTTTCAATGTGGTACATATATAATTCCCCGTCAGGCCTCACTTACCGATCCTTCCCCAGCCGGGGTGGCAGCTGGCACAGCGGTTGGCACAGCGACCGGCACTGAGGTCGTGGCTGGGGGGGGCACGGCGGAAACAGCAACCGTCCCGGCCTCCGCCGTGGCCGGGGCGCCACCGCCTTGGGCGCTGGCTTGACCTCCATTTTCGTCGTGGAGCTGGGCCGCCTGGGCATGCTGTTCGGCGATCAGCTGATCTTGCCGCGGCGGCACAGGGTGCTCCGGGACGACCAACCGGCCAATCTTCCAGCGCGAGCCACGCATTGCACAACGTGCTCAGCCCGTGCGGCCCACGCCGCCACATGGGCGTGTGCAGCGTCCCGCACGCATAACACGATTTGCGTGTCCCGTCGGATTGTGAGTGGGGACGTGACGCGTTCGTCGTTTCTTGGGCAAATGCTCCCCCGCCGGCGCGGTGCGCGGCACAGCGCGCGTCGGGGATTTGGTCCGCCGCCGCCCTACTGCCGGAGGCGAATAGGTGACTTTGCGCGGTGCATACCGGTCTCGCTGGTTGTGGAGATGGTGTTCGAGCCCGTCGGGAAGACATAGGTCGGACGCCAAAGGCAGAGTACCCAATGGATCCAGTTGTGCCCCGGTGGGACCTGCTGAACGAGCCCGCTTAAGCTGAGCAACAAAATTCCGCGATACGCACTCCACCAACGTTTGGGACAGTGGGGGCTCCCTTTCTTGCCCTGCGGGCAAGCTGTCCACCACCACATCCAGGCAGGACCTCAGGCTCATCGGCTCGGGAGTTGAGAAGCTCCACCAGCTTGGGAGAGCGATAGCTGGGTGCAGCAAACGCATCAAAAAACTTCCAGAGCTCCGAGCGGGCCCCTTCACCCCGTCGGCGATCCTTCTCCTTGTCGCCCACAGCGGGTCTGATTTTCCAACTGACAGGGAAAAGGTCGTGCTGGTTCAGCTTGTCCCCCTCGGGGCGCGGCGAATGGGATGCTGCATCGTGGGAGGAGTCAACAGAGGATGACGTTGGTTCTTTGGCCACCTGTTCCCCCGCCACACCAAAAAGCGCATCAACCTTGTCCACGACGGGGGCCGAGTCAGAGCCCATGGATGGCGCCAAAAGGACAGAGTCAACTCTTCTTGTGGCTTGCCCTCCCCGCGAGCCCGCTCACATACCGCTCGCCACAATGGCAAAACATACCGGACTGTGGGGTTTTCGCGAAACTCAAATAGCAGAACTGGGGTACCAGGATCGGGAGAGGGGAGGGCTTGGACGGCGGCGCGTCTGGCGCGGTACCTGCCGGTGCATCAGGTGCTACCGCCTCAGGGGACATAGCCTGAGTGGGGCCCGCCGAACCGTGAGAAGTAGATCCTTCTACCCTGCTTGTTGTGGTGGATCCCGCAGTCTGAGTTGACGGCGCAGGCCCGGCGGCCAACGTTGAAGGAGGTAACACCGCTGCACCGGGGGGAGAAACAGGAGCAGGTGAGGGGTGAGCTGGGGGGGGCAGAGCCGTAGGAGACACTGGTCGAGCAGGGACGGGACATCGTCCAGAGCCGGGCGACTCTAGAAGGTCGAGAAACTCGTCCGACAAGTGACTGCTGTCTTCCTGCGCAGGCGCATTGGCAGCAACAGTAGCACCGGGTGCAGAAGCCGACGGGATGCTGAGTTCCGTCGGCGTAGACACAGGAGCGGGTGCTGGTATCGGTTGAGGCGGGAGCGCGGATGTTGCAGCGGGCAGTGGCAGGGAGGCCGGTCCGGGCACTTGAGGAGCCATTACAGGCGGTCGGGGGAGATGGACCGTCTGCGTGGGAGCTGGCGCGGGAGCTGGCGCAGGAGCTGGCGCAGGAGCTGGCGCAGGAACTGGCGCAGGAGCTGACGCGGGAGCTGGTGCGGGAGCTGGAGGCAAAGGCACCGAGGGCCCCTGAGCAGAACGGGGGAGGGGAGGACGGGGGAGGGGAGGACGGGGGAGGGCGCCGGGCGGCAGGGCTGGAGTCGGATGAGAGCCTGGTGGAGCTGGAGTCGGTGCCAGCGACGTGGCAGGCAGACGTTGTTCCTGCTTTAGTTCTTCGGTGATAGACTGGATATGTTGGCCCAGCACTCTGAGTTCCTGGGCAGAAGCTTTCCCGGCAGCAGCAGCATGCAACAAAGCCTGCAGGCCAGGGTTGGTTGCTGCGCGCAGGTTGATTCTTGTAACCAAGTTGGGGTCAATATTGGGTGCTGCTACAGCCGGCGCCGAGGAGCGGAGCGAGGCAGTGGCGGAAGGACGCGGCGCTGGTGGGCGGGAAGGATAGGTGGCTCGTGCGGATGCGGGGAGGGGAGTGCCCGCACCAAAGCCGAGCCGGGGCGGAGGAGGGGCCTTGGGTTTCTTGGGCTTCGGGACACGTGCCTTGCGCTCCCCTCCGGCCTCGGCCGGGGTTGATTTGCGCTTGCGTGGTTTTGCCGCGGGCCCCGTCGCGGTAGTGGAGGTGGTCGCAGGCCGGGTAGGTGGGGATCCCGCTCGAGGCGCGAGGTGCGAGCCGGATTCGCGGACAGGAACACCAAATCCGGGCGCCGGTGGACCGCAGCGCCAAAAGCGTGTATGAACAAAGATATGGGGACCAATCTCCACGTCCGCCACACCCAGCGAGGTGAGGATCCATCCCGTGTCCATAAGACGCGCAATGTCTACATGTTTTGAGGCGGGGGGCAAGCCCAGCAACGCTGGCGGAAGGTTGGGGTTGAATACGTTGACAGTGGCCCGGGCGCGTCGAGTCCAGGGGGTGTAAAAGGAGTGGAGATGGGCCAGGCGGGATTGGCGCAGAGCCTGGAAAACCACCATCCTATACGAAACAATGTGAGTACTCGGACTAGGGGAACTGGGGGAGACAGCGGGGGGGTGGGGGGGACGCGTACCGATCAGCCTCGCTCAACGACTGGGGTCGGGGTGCTGTGCTCCGCTCCGTGTCCTCCAGACTACTCAAGTCCGAGTCGTCCGATTCGGCAATAGCAGAGGAGAGGCCGGGTGCTCCCTCCCCATCGGATGAGGAACCGAGGTCGCCCGAGTCGCTCTCGCTTCCACGGTACACACCCTGCGTGCCCGGCTTGGATGCGGACGACCTGGGGGTAGCATGGCGGGCAGCCGCCATGGCCGCTGGCCGGTCAGGCACAGACGATTCGGCCATAGGCGCATCGGTCCGAGGCAGACGGGGTGGCGGGAGGCGGTGGGCGAGGTGGCCGCTCCGCCAGGCGAAAGGGGACGACAAGCTCTGGGTTGGGGGCACGTCGGCCACCGCCGGCAGTAAGCGTGGGCGGAGCTGGCCGGCGATGTTGCGGCCACGCGCATGGGACACGATGCGGTCCGACACCCCAATCGTTCCCGACGCAACGGACGAGCGGGAGGGCCAGCGGAGATGGGCGTTGGGGTCGTCGGGGGCGCCATTCGGGCCGGACGGGCGGCGCTTATTGCTGGCGGTTGCCCTGGGAGCCTTCTTGCCCGCCTCGGAGGGCGCGCTCGGAGCCGGAGCGCCGTCGGCCACGGGGACGGATACGGCCGCGGCCGGCGCGGGGATGGGCTGGCGGACACTCATGGCCGGCTCGCACGCTCCAGTGGCTGCGGCGGGTCGCAGCCCACCAATAAATAAGCGTGCTGCCCGGTGTCGCTCCCGCCCCCTGTTAACATTTCACAGCCCCGCCCCGCCGGGCGGAATCGGCACCTCCCCATTCCGCGCGCTGCATCTTCTTGCTGGGCCAAGGGCACTCTGCGGGGCTTGGACGCCCACATCAACGACACCGCCGACGACGACCCTGCCGCGGCCGAGGTAGCGTTGCCCAATGCTGCTGCCAACGACAACACGCGCCGCTGTGCGCGCGGCAACGGTGTACCGTGCGTGCCGTCCGGAGTACGGCATATCAGCATCAAACACATCCAGGGCGTCCTGCCCCCCAAAGCACGGCCGCCGCATCAGCCCCAAACAAATCAGACGCCGCGCAAGTCGTGGCGGCACGAAAAGGTGCCGCGGCACATGTCTGAGCCCATCGCATTTGAGGACCTGGTGGCCGAGGAGATTGTGGATGCCCCCGCTGGCACGGGCAAGGCCCAGAGTGCGGCCAATGCGCGGCCGAAAAAGGAGTTGCCCTATGGCGTCCACCGTTCCCGTCAGTTGGACCTCCACCCTGCTACCCAGCGGTCGCGCGAGCTTCCGGTGTACGTCAAGTACCAGAAGATTCGGTCGCGTGTTCAGACGGAGATCAAGCACATATGGGGCGATGTCGAGGTACGTTGGGTTCTCTCTGCTGGCCCACTGGGTACCTCCCTCCTAACTTGAATTCACTTTGTCTCGTGCGTGTCCTGGCAGGCCATGGAACGTGACCTGAGGGCCACTCTGCCCAGTTTGAAGGAAGAAATTGCCGCAGGTCCAACCCCGGGTCAACTGTTGCGCGCCAAGCATTTGGCATCCCCGTGCCGCCCCTGACGACGGCTGTGTACGGCTACCTGGGTCTGGGATTGCAAAAACCGCGGCAATGCTGGCAAAAAAGCATATGGGAGCAAGCCACAGCTGGATGTGCCCAAATGGATTGCGAGCCAAGTGCACCCCGATGTGCTCAAGGAGCGCTCGGGCCGCATCTTGATTCGGGGCAACCGGGTGGGCGAAGTTAAGCGCTGGCTCCGCAAACGCGGGTTTAGCTGTCTCTCTCTACTGCATCCTTCTCCCCCGAGCTTGCTTTCCCAGTCGGACGCGATATAGTCGTCGGCCATGATTTATATGGACACTGTATGGGTATGCATCGGTGACTTGTGGTCATGAGCGTGAGCGAGGGACATGGGTGGGTGGGAGCACAGGTTAACAACAATGCGCATGGGCAACAGGATAAACATTAGGACAGCAGAAAGAAACTACGACATTCACATGGAGCACTAGGCCCGCAAGCAGGCAATTCAAGCCAAAGTAGCAGCGGAGCGAACTCGACCCACCTGCTTACTGTGGGGATTCCTGTCCCGGCAGGACGGGACAGAGGAGATGACGGAGTGAGGGCTAGACGTGGCCTCCCGGGTGGGAGGACCCGTGGCATGGGCATGCGCCCACGCTCGTTCTTGCGCATCGGACCGGTTGGCTTCGGCCACCCGGGCACGGATGGCGCGCGCAAGGAAGAACGTTTGCTGTCGCCGTGCCTGCGCACCTTGTTCTGCCCCCCGAGCGAAGCAATGGCGGGGATTGTGTCCCACGCGTTGGTATACTTCATCTTGCTGGGTATTCCCGAGGATTGCGGAGGCGCAGGTACCGATGGCGCAGTGGGGGCAAGATGGGTTAGTTTCGGTTTCGGTTTCGGATCCAGGTTCGGCGAAGAAGCGATCTTCCGGGAAAAATCGGGTTGCCTTGGGTGGCTGAGCCATCTCCTACCGACGGTGGGGCACTTGCCCCTTATGCTGGGGGGGCTCCTTGTCGTCCGGAGGAGGAAGATAGGCCCCCCATTGGTCACCTTGAGTGGCGGCTAGGTGTTCCAGCATGTTCAATTGACGTAGACGGTGTTGAATTTCCAATTCGGCCCGGTGCCGTGCTTGCGCCTCGGCTGGTCTCGGTCGCGCTTAAGTTATCCCAAGCATTATGGAGCTTGTGCTGGGCCAAGTCGGGCGGTGCTTGGACCCCGCGAGAAGGTGGGGAGTGGGTCGGAGCATGCCACGCTACTGTGGGGGCTTCAAAAGAAGGTTTGGGTCTCGCCGCCAAGGGAGGCGCCTCCGGCTGGGTAACGCTTTGGCAAGAGCGTCTTTTGCCCGGGAGAGGAAGAGAAAGGTAATTGTTCAGCACAGCCTTGTCTGTTTGCTCTTCTACGCTCCATGGGGCTGGGGCAGAGATGAAGCTTGACCCAAGGCCAATGGATCAGGGTCGGGACGTGCAGCAACGTAAGTCTGCCACCAGGTGTAAGAGCGTGGAAAAGTCGCTTGCCAGCGGGGCCGAAGTGGGGAGGGACGGCTTGCTTCCCTGTGCGGCCGGATGGGAGGCAGATCAAACCAGGGTTTGTGAGCCGATAAAATGAACCGCATATACCTCCTGACTGAATCGATTCCAGGCAGGCGAATACGTATAGCCGGAGGTGGGGGTCACATTGTAAAGGAAACTCAGTCGTTCCCATTTGCCCTCGGCCTCGAAAAATCGTTGAGCAATCCTTGGTCGGCACCGTCCCACGAAGGGTGGCTGAACGCATACGCCGCGATAGCTGCAAATGTCTTCTCCGACGGTTGCAATACCATCAGGCCCGAGTTGAACGAATCAGGCCAGCCAGCATCAGGCGCAGGGCAACGGTAGTCGGGGCCAAAGGCAGGGAAAGGAGATGGTCAGGGAACGAAGCGGTAAGATATCGGCATCAATGTAAACGATTTGCTTGTACATGGTCAAGCGCCAGGCATGGACTTTGGTCATGGGTGCGCCTGCGTCACCGAGGTCAGGCCGATCAAGGGCGGCGAGGTTGCGCGCCTCTTCGGCTGCCAAGTGCGTTGCACGGCTGGAATGGGTGACGCCAGGGCCGACAGGGAACGCAAGCTGAGGGGCTCGACGCCTACCACAAGGTCGAATGCCGCTCGGAGCGCGTGCTGAGTTGCGGGCTGCAGCGTTGCAGGTGTGGCGAGGACAGCAATGTCGAAGCGAGAGTGGCCACGGGAGCGAGGGCGTGGGCGAGGGCAAGAGCGCCGGCAGCATAGGCGTCGGAGGTGACGAGCGTTACAAACGCCACGTCGGCTGTGGGGGGCGCAGCCAGCGGCGTGTCTGCGGGCATGGTAGGGAGCGGGGAGGTGGTGGTGGGGCGGGTGGTGGCATGTGGGGGGAGTTGGCCCATCGCTCCATCGTTATCACCTGCGTGATGGATGAGCTCGTGAGACAGGACGTGTGATGCCCGCCACAGCCGCCACTGCCCCCTGCGACCCCCCACACGGCGGGTGTGGGCCACAGGGGGGTCACGTGCGCCGTCACGTGGCTCGTGACGCGTGGGCTGTGTGGATGGGAACGACACAACAGCGCAGCCGAGCGCGCGGGACGTCTGCTGCTGCCAACGCCTCGTCCCCTCGGCTGGCATACAAGCATGCCCGCTGTGCGCTCCCCCCGTGTCGCTGCGCCCGCCCAACTCGAGCTCCAGCCCACGCTCCCCCCTCCCTCAAAAGCCAGCCCACCGCCGCCCCCAGCAGCAACGACGCCGAGGCGCTGGCGCTCGCCACCACCACCGCCCTTCACCCGCCCTCCCCCCCCCCCCCCCCCTGCCGCCCTCTGCGCCCCACTGGCCGCTCCAAGGGCCGCGCGGCCACCGAATCGCTCGTGGCCGAGACCAAGCGTGTGCTCGCGTCTCGACCCGCTTGCCTCGCAGCACCACCCGCGCCACCGCCCGCGTCGCTCGTCCTTGGCCGGCTCGGAGAGGTGGCGGATACGCTGCCGGCACCGAGCCTGGCTGCCTTCAAGGCGCAGCTGCTGGCTCGCTCTGCGCCGCCCCCCGCCGCTCTTCCTCCCTGGCGCGGCGGCGGCCAGTGCAACCGAAGACGATGCCGCGTCGGCGGCGCATGTCGACTGGCCTATGTACCGCGACTGGCCCGAGGGGCTGCTGCTGGAAGAGGAAGCGATCCACGCCTATTTTCAACGGCTCAAGTTTATCTTTTTGGAACAGGCCACCAAACTGACCTTTTTGAACGATTGCCATGAAGACCCCGACACGGGCAAAGAAGGCGTCGTGCACAATCCCGCTTCTGTTCGCGAGCTGGAAGAACGCGCGGCTCAAGCCAAGGAGAGCTCGCCCAGGCCAAGCCCAAGTGCGAAACTTACGCAAGGAGATTGATCAGCAAGTTGCCGCCCTCGCCCGACCTTGGGCTCAGCTCGAAGCCGAGGCAAGCGAAGCACGCACCCTCGTTGCCGAGTTGGCCGATATGGAGTTGGAGCTGGCCAAGATTCGCGCCACCTCGGGCCGGGCACGCCGGCGCAGTTCGGCGCCGGTCGGGCCAGTGGCATTTTCCCTCTTTCATCCGACGCATCTCAACCCAAGGAAGAAGAAGATCCAGACGAAGAGGATGCCCTTCCTGGTACAGCAGATGTCGACGCGACCGTTCCACCTCCCGTCGGGACCTTGACCGTTGCTGAGCCGAGGCATTCTGCGAAGCCCAATTGGAGCGGATGCAAGTCCTTTCTTCCGAGACGGAGCGACTCCAGAGCCAGACCAAGGAGGCCGAGACCGCGCTCAAGGCGGCGCTTCGTCGGGCCGAACGTAAGGCAGCCGAGCGCAAGCAGCATGAAGCCAATCTGGAGGAAATGCGGGCCGGAGCGCGGGACTTGCGGATCGAGGAGCTGTGCACCTCCCGTACCTCCCTCCTCGCTTTGCTCCGCTCAGCCATGGGCGTGGAGGAGGTGGAGGTACCTGCGCCCAATGAACTCCACGTGACATACTCAATTCCTCAAGAGACGAGAAAAGTCAAACTTGTCCTCACTATGGACCGGGGGGAGCAGCTCTCGATCATTATTGCGTCGTCGATCCCACGGACGATTCCGATACGCCTCTCGACCCAGAGCAAGTCGCTTTGCTCGATGCTGCCTCCGAGGCCAATCAGACGGCTGCCTTGGTGCACAACCTCTGGGCGGCTTGCCTCTCGAATTCGGTCAAGGCCTAGCTAGCACTGCTAAGATTCTGTTGTGAATGGTTACGTTCAGTTATGCTATTAAACTAAGATTGAATCCGTTGGCGTCGCTCTTGTTTGCATTAGAAAGGGACCACACGGGCAAGTGCACATGCTACTATCCAAAGGAGAATGTCAATCCATAGACATGGTTGATGGTGGCAAGATCAAGTGCTCGTTTCAGTTGTTAGACGTCTCGCATCAACCTCAGCCTGTTCGCGTCGAAGCTCGTTTTGAACCGCCTTGTGTTCCTCCGAGGCCTTGGCCGACTCTTCGATTTCCTCTTGCACCAATTCGGGGTGGGTGACGGCGTGCTTGTGTTGGATCTTGCGCTCCAGCTCGTAAAAGCTCTTCATGACGGGGTCCATGATCATGTCCACCGGGTACATCCGATCGATGGCCTGGTCCAGCTCCTGTTTCTTGCGCTGCGCAGGTGTCAAGCGCGCCGCTTCGGCCTTGGCAGCCGCTTGCTTTGCCTCTTCGTCCGCAGGGAAAAGCCCCAATCGGTCGGTGTTCCATTCGTCCCGCGTTACCGCCGGCCTCAAGGCGGCAATCTTCTTTTGGCGAGCTGGAGGCGTTCCCGATATCTTCCAGCGCATCCCCATACAGATCATACACACACACGGACATCCCGACATGCAGCAGTCGCCCGGGCCAGGCGGGTTGGGTGGCGTGGGCAACTTGATGTTCCGCACCCACACCGGTGGCGCATTCGTTGCCCCCACAGCCGGGTTGTACCCGCCGCTGGAAATCTTTTCCTCCTTGTCGGCTTCGGCGGCAGGCGGTTTGGCCTCGGCGCGCAAGCGAGGCCACCGGTCAGAAAGATTGAGCCGGCGCAAGCGCAGAGCTATAGAGTTGTGTCACAACAGAACAAAACCACAAAACAAAAAACAAAATCACATGCCCGTTAGTCATCTTTATTGCTTAAACGAGGGAGGGGACCAATGCGCACTTTGGTCCTGGGGTAAGGTGTGGAACTTGCGCATCTGCCCGGAACCGCAAACGTGTGGAGCCCTCGGGTTGCCGCGACCGAACCAGGCCGGGGGGCAGAGAAGCTGCGCGCTGCCTCGCCTTGTGGGTTAAACTTGTAGCCCTGTCACATCGCGCCAAATGTCACCGCAGGCACTTGGGCTTCGAGCCGCGCGCAGAGCAGGAAGGCACCACTGAGCTTCCGGTTCAGCGAGTAGGTTTCCGGGGGCGGAGGGGTTTTGCGTTCCCGCAGCATGAGAGGGATGTTGCCACGGACTTTGTCGGTGATATCCTGGCCGGCAAAGTTGTAGGTTGCGCCGGCAGCGGTGCGGAAGGGGGTGCCGAGCAAGACCATCGAGTCCACGTGTGCTTCCACCATGGCTGGCGACTCTTCACCGGTAAGATAGCCAATCTTGCGAGACCAATAAGCGCACGCTTCCCGCTCGCCGCTGATGGCAGCCTGGAGCAATCGCAGCCACAAATCAATAAACCGTTGGCTGTACTCGCGCGTCGCACCAAAGTCAATCAGGCCGACCCGCTCCTGCACCGGGTCCCAGAGAAAGTTGGCATAGTTTGGGTCCGTCTGCATCGTTCGCCATTCAAAGAGCTCGAGCAAAGCGAGACGCATAATGGCTGAAGCTAAAAGGTTGCGTTGTTCTTGGTCAAGGGGGCGGAACCTCCTGCGGCAGCAGCACGAGCCAAAGGAAGGCCAGGGACAAACTCGGCGGTCAACACATCCTTTGTGCTCAGTCCGGGCACCACACGCGGTACCGAGAAGATTTTCCGGCTCCCTTGGGTCGGATTCGACCAGGTGGCGCACCCGCTCCCCCATTCGCGCTTCTCGCACATAGTCACACTCATCCACCAATTCTTCGGCCATCACCTTGAGCGACGATTCGAGAAACAGGCCCGGAGGCAAGAGAGACGAGGCGGTCAGGAGCCATTTGAGGTACCCCAAGTCCGAATCGATGCTTTTCCGAACGCCGGGGAATTGGACTTTGACAGCAACTTTGCGGCCACGAAGCCGAGCAGCGTCCTGCTCGGTCGCCACACCCAGTTCCTCTTTGGTCGCATGATGACTCAGCACAGCACGATGCACTTGCCCAATGCTGGCCGCCGCAAAGGGCTGGAGATCAAACTCGGCAAAACGATGTTGCCAGTCATCGCCCAGCTCACGAGTGAGCACGGCGCGAAGCTGAGCTTCAGGCATAGCGTGTGCGCTGGCCTGCACACGGGCCAGCACCTGTTCGAGCGGCCCGGGCATGTCGGGACGCACTTGGATGGAGAGAAACTGGCCCACCTTGAGCGCCGCACCCCATCGTTGACAGCCGGTCGACCAAGCGGCGCATGTTGCTTTCGCTCATCCACCGGCCCCGCCCGTGCTTCCAGACACAGCGGCGCCCATGGCGCCCCAGGCGAGGCCGGCGCCGAGAGAGCCGTAGTGGAGCAGACGGCCAAAGCGGGAGGCAGGCATGCGCGCCGTCTTGAGTGGCGTGGCACCAGCATGATCGGGAACAGGCGTGGACGGGGCAGGCGTAGCCGCAGGCGAGGGCGACGCGGCCGCAGAGAAGCTGGTGGACGTCGCTGCTGGTGGGGGGGGTGGCGGTGGGCGGCCAGCAGCGGGGGCCGAGGGATGGGGCGGGAGCGGTGCAGATGAGGGTGGCAATGGAGCGGGAGGAGACGGAGAGGGAGGAGACGGAGGAGGAGACGGAGCCGAGGGAGCCGAGGGAGCCGAGGCGGCAGAGGGGCAGAGGGGCAGCCGAAAGAGACGACGGAGGCAGCTGGAAGCGGAGGCTGCGCTGTGCGATCTGAGCCAGCGCGCCGCCCACCACCACCGCTTCGGCTGTGCTGGGAGGCATGGCAGTCGACCAGGCAAGAGAGTGTGGAGTGTTTCCCGGTGGTGGTTTTCCCCGTCCGTTGTATTCATCAGCACCCCGAAGAAGACACCGCCCCTCCCCAGCCGTGACGTCAGCCCACGTGAGCGGCCGACGCTTACGCAAGCGGGCGCAGCTCCCCTTGTGGCGCTGCCACCATGGCCGGGGATCGACCCAGCTCCCACCCCCACCCCACCACCACCACCATGGACGTCGGGCGGGCGGTGCATGCCTACATCGAGCGCGTGCTCGGCGGTGGCCGGGATGAAGGTGCTGCTGCTCGACCAGCACACCACTCCCATCATCACCGTCCTCACCCAGTCCGCCCTGCTCGCCGAGCAGGTCTACCTCACCGACCGCGTCGACCACACGCGCGCGAACGCATGCCCCACCTCGCCTGCATTGCCCTCCTCCGCCCCACCCCCGCCAGCATCAGTGCGCTGGTGACCGAGTTGCGCGAGCCCAAGTATGCGTCCTACCACCTCTTCTTCACCAACGTCGTCCCCCGCGCCTCGATCGAGGCCCTGGCTGAGGCCGACATTCATGCCGTCGTGCATGACGTGCAGGAATACTTTGCCGACTATGTCCCGCTCACCCCCTCCCACTTCACCCTCGATGCCCCCGTACCCCCCCACCGCCTCTGGGCGCGCGACCCTCTCGCGCCGAGTCCACCGCCAAGCGCGCGGCCGGCCACGATTTTCTCGATGCGTGGGACCCCGACGATTTGCAGCGGCATGTCTCGGGGCTGGTCGCTGCGCTGCTAGCGTACGACGTCGCCCCGTTATCCGCTACGAGCGCATGAGTGGAATGGCACGCACGCTGGCTGCCGAGCTGCAACGCCATGTCGGCGCGCCCACCACCGCCCCGGCCTCGGCGTCTGCCCCACCGGCTCCCGAGACAGCCAGTGCGCGCAGCCTGTTTGACACCCTTCCCATGCCCCAGGATGGTGGCACACTGCTCCTAATCCTGGACCGAAGAAACGATCCTGTTACGCCTCTTCTTACCCAATGGACGTACCAAGCGATGGTGCATGAACAACTCGGCATCCAACATGGTCGGGTCACGCTGTCCCGCGACCCAAACGGGGGCCGAGGCAACGAGGCCGCGCCGAAAGAAGTGGTTCTTTCGCCGAAGCTGATCCGTTCTTTGGGGCGCACATGTACGCTAACTTTGGGGACTTGGGTGCGCTGATCAAGCGATACGTGGAAGAATACCAATCGCGCACAGCCCACAATGCGCGCATCGAGACTGTGGCCGATATGAAGAAGTTTATTGAGGATTACCCTCAGTTCCGCAAACTGGGCGGCAACGTTTCCAAACACGTTGCTATTCTTGCTGAGCTGTCACGGCAAGTAGAGTCGCGCCGACTACTCCAAGTGTCCGAGCTGGAGCAATCCCTCGCGTCCGTTGAGAGTCATGGGGCGGACCTGCAAGCTGTCAAAGAGATGATTGATTCGACCATCGAGCCTGAAGCCAAGCTACGGCTGGCCATCCTCTATGCTCTCCGCTACCAACGTCATGGTGGGAACCAAATCAAAGCGGTGGCCCAGCAGCTTAAAGACAATGGGCTCTCTGAGCAACAAGTCTCCGTATGTCTCCTCGCGTCTCCTCGCTGTCCCCTGCCCGTCTGGTCCTGACTGACGTTCTCGTTCCCTAGCTGATTTGGGTTACATTGGCTATTGCCGGTGCGTCCCAGCGTCAAGATGATCTTTTCTCCAACGAGGGTCTCTTTTCCCGAGGGAAGTCGGCGCTGAAAGGGCTGAAAGGGGTGGAGAACGTGTACACCCAGCACACACCCATCTCCTCCGTACCATTGAGAGTCTCGACCGAGCCCGATTGAAGGAGATGTCCTACCCTCGTGCTGGGACCGACCCCTACACCCCCCTACCAAGGCGCATCTACCCCTAATGCCACTACCCCCGAACTGGGTACCGTTCCACGGCCTAGGGAACTGATCCTGTTTATTGTCGGCGGCTCCACCTACGAAGAAGCACGCACCGTCGCTTTACTCAATACCCACCTGGCCAGGGCGGCGTTGGCTTGGGTACCCAGCCCTCGGGATCGGGCACCAACACTCCCACCACCAGCGCCCCGGGGCCCAACCCGGTCGCATCCTCCTCGGAGGCACGTCCGTCCTCAACTCGACTGCCTTTCTGTCCCTCTTGTCCGACGCGGCCTATAGTCCTGCCCCGGCGTTCCCAGCTAGCATCCTTCGCCCGCCCCTCGGGGGCCTCCTTGGGACCTGGGCCCACCAAGGCCCCCTCGGCGCCGCCAATGTCTTGACGGACGATCCACGCGCCCTCATCGCTCCGGACCGTCTCGTGGACGCTGCCGATGGGGCCAAGAACATTGCCCGAGGGTTGTTTGAAAATCTGCGCAAAGGCGTCGAAGGCTTCTCTCAACTATGAGCATACGTCTCAGTGGGAACGAAGAGCTTCTCACCTCTTCCTCCTCCGTCATTGCCTGGCTTGACCCTCCAATCCATCCTCGTGCTCATCGGTCGTTGGATCGCTTCTCCCTGCCTGGATGCGGGCGCTCCGTAGACGCTGGTATGTAGCGGTGAATGAGGCCTACTGGTAGCGTGCAGCACCACCCAAATTCCCCGCAAGGCGTATCCGCAACGTGAGAGGACACCGATGTTACACGTGATAATTGGCAGATGTCGATGACCGCAAGTGGAGGCTACTAGCCCACAGGCCGCCTCGTTGAACTGTTCAAACGCGGAGTGGCAGTATGTCAGCATGAGTGCTGAGAGACACCCTCGGCGCTCCGCTCCGCCCGCGCGCCTGCGCCGTCCACACTGCCCCTGGGCGGCCACCCCCCTTTGCCCCACACGACTGCCCGTGCGCCTGCTGCGCTGCCGCCTTCACGCCGGCGCCACGGACGGGCCCTGTGGCTGCCCGTCTTTCCTCTGCCTCCAACGCCGCCTGCCTCGACTTGCTCATCTCTCTTACCTCCACCTCTCCATCACTCTTACGACCACACACGCAACGCCCTTCACGATGGCCTCCTTTATCGACAAGCTTCCTCCCCAGGTCCAAGGACTCAAGAACGTCAACGTCCCTGCTCCCGTCAAGGCGGCGCACACCAAAGTACAGTACCATGTGGACTTGATCGACAAGGAGGTAAGCACATCTTTCCCTCTCCACCCCTTCCGGATACATGTTCTGTTGCATCCACTAATGGCTCACTGCCTGCATTTCAGCTCGAGAAATACCCTGTGCTTGTCAACCTGAAAAGACGGTGAAGGTGAACAAGGCCTGGGGCACTATCGGCCTCTTCTGTCTGGTCACCACGGCCATCTTCTTCAACCTGGCCGCTAGCTTCCTTACCAACATCCTGGGCTTTGGACTGCCCGCCTACCTCTCCCTTGCTTCCCTTCAGACATTGGATACGAAGGATGACCAGCAGTGGTACGTAATCTCTCCGTACCCTTTGATTGCGCGTCATGCTATTCGCAGAGATGAATACAAGCTTACCATCCCAACCTCTCATTTTCTCTCGTCACAGGCTGACCTACTGGGTCGTGTTTGGCTGTCTTTCCCTTATCGAGTCGTTTTCCAACGTCGTTGTCTACTACTTCCCCTTCTACTTCACGTTCAAGGCGATTGTCTTGGTGTGGTTGATGCTGCCCCAGACCAAGGCGCTAAGCTGGTTTACGTCAAAGTCCTTCGCCCGGTGTTCTTTAAGGAGAAGCCTGCTGCTGCCAAGGAATAAACCCGTTCAACTGGAAACAAAAACCATGTTGTTCATCTCCGCTGATCCGGTCCTAACCTTGATACCTTCTCAGCTGTATACGCACAGTGGGCATCACGGTCTCCAGCTATCACTGTGATATGGATACCTACAACCGCGAATGTCCGTGCTGGGTACCCCCACGATGACCAAATTACCGGTCCTCCGCGTATCCCCACATTTTCCTTTGCCTTCTCCTTTCACCATCAGCTCACCCCTCTTGAAAAAGGCCGGCGATGTTACGGCCCAATCCTCTCTGTCCACTTCTGATTCCCCCTTGCGCGTTCTTGATTCTTCTGTCCCCTCCTCCCCCCCCTCTGATCCCTGAATGACGCAGTTTGCCTGCGTGGGTACCTGATGGTATCCCCGTACAGTGCAGATAGCATTTTTCATGCTTTGATATGATGGGCATCCCCCTTTTCTCTTTCCCCGCGTAACTATAGGGTATTAGCCAGTGACAGCGTGCCATGAGAAGCGGCAAAAGCTCTTCGAGTTCGAATGGAGTCTACTGGGCGACGAAGAGGTCTGGTTCTCTTTATGCGATCTGGCCAGTCGGATCTCAGTGCTACTCACCTGGTCAGAGGTCTCTATATGCTAGAGACGGACATCATGATGGCCCGACATGTATGGGTGGTAGGATATACCATTCATTGGTCCAGGGGTGCAAAAGACAATTATATCGTAGCCTCGTCTGCCATGTGGGCCAAGCTGGCTATACTGCAATGGAGAAAAGAACGGAGCAAGTGGGTCTTCCTGTGCCGGACGCCCTCTTCCGACAGGGCACCCTTCTTGTTCCCATCTGGAGCAACCCAAAGCACTGGGCAGGGTACCATCGATCCAGCAGCCCAAAGAAAAAAAATGTGAGGCGCAGCGGTGAAGCGCGGTGGCGAGGGGGCGAAAGGGCGGCGGCGCCCAGTGTTGAAAGCGTTGGTGAAATCTAGCACAGCAACATGTTGAACTCGCCTATAGCTCCGAGGCTGCACCATTGCTCCACACCATTATAGGCGATGCATCCCCCACTGCATAACAGTTGCCTTTGTAAACCCATTCAGGACTACATCACGGTTGCAGTAACGCCTATGCTCATAGGACCACGTTGAACTGATAGCCTCTCATATCTGCTGAGCTGCAATGCTCATCTGCTCACGGCTCCTCGCTACTCTCATACGGCGAAGGTGGGATAGGGGAGTGGTAGAAGCCAGCATCCAGGTCTGTTCGGCGCGAGCAATCTATTTCGCGTAAGTACCCCAAAGAATTTATGAAATTGAAAATTGGTGGGCGAGATAACCCTATCATAAATGCTGCGGCACATATTTCACTGCAAACCCTACCTTCGGTTTCCGTCTCGTCGTCGGCAGCTTCCACTCCCAGGTCCGCTCTCTCCAGCAACCAGCTCGCCAAGCACACATCAAGGTGAGTACCAGCGTCCGTCGCTCCGCCCGCTTAAGAGGGTGTGGCGCAGATTGACGGCGTCCCCGGATCCCACCCCTCCCGCGACCACTGTGCGTCCTGGACAGAGCTAACCAGGCCCTCTGGAAGCAGAATGGTCCAGCGTGTCACTCTCCGCAAGCAGAACCCCTACAACACCAAGTCGAACCGCCGCACGGTGGTCAAGACCCCTGGTGGCAAGGTGGTGACCAAGCACCTCAAGAAGCTCGCTGCCAGCCCCAAGTGCGGTGACTGCCACGCCCCCCTGTCTGGCATCAAGTCGCTCCGCCCCCCGAGTTTGCGACCGTGTCCAAGCGCCAGAAGACGGTGTCGCGTGCGTACGGTGGCTCGCGCTGCGGTGCGTGCGTGCGCACCCGCATTGTGCGTGCCTTCCTGGTGGAGGAGGCCAAGATTGTCAAGCAGGTGGTCAAGAACGCTGCCAAGGCCAAGTAATGGACGGGTAGCCTGCTTTTTACCTTTCCATCCTACTTTCCCTTTCGCATCCCGTTATGGAATCGCGCTGGGTGCCAGGCTGCAGCGCAGGGACACATTACTGGGATGATAGGTCGTCCTCTTGCACCTTCGCTTGCTCTCCTGGTTGCTTCTGCACATATCTCTATGGCTTATTCCTTCTTCCCCGGACTCTCATGCAGCTCCCCGGTGCGTTTCTGGGGGGGCCTGGACGAGCTTCCCCTCAAAATGCCATTCCTAGGCGCGCCTCCCACTGCGGATGATGGTTACCATAGGGCCGACAGATTTAACTCCTAACCTTGCCCCGAGCCGTAGACATGAGTTTTGATGTGGCTAAATACGTGTTGATGGCAATATTGTGAGTCTCGCACCGTCGCTACTAATTGCATCGAGAAACAAGAAACGAGATCGTGGTAAGAGGCAAAGAGAAGCCTGGTTATGTCGATAATCGATCATTGGTAAGGCAGGATCAACAACTAGGGAGAGTCGAGACGTTACAAGCAGGCCCATCGGGTCCGGGGGAGAACGAAAACCCCAGATATGTGTATTGAAAAATTACAGAGGGCATCGATCAGGGAATCGGAGCAAATGGGGAAATCTGGCGCTCTTGCCATGTGGGGACAGGGATGGATCACAGCATGTAGGAAACTGGAAACTGGGTTTTCGTTAGAATAAAAAGATACCGAAAGTAGACCATCACAGAAGGGAAGGGTGTCGGTATTCAAAACGGTACAAGTACAGAAAGACTGTGGCGAGACCAGAAAACGATATGCGCGCGAGTATACGAAGCACCAAAAGGCTGCAAAAGGTGAATCGTGTAGGTCATATCAGTCTCCCATGACGGACAAAGAAGAGGAAGAAAGCGCCCCAGTTAACAAGACGGGTTGTCATATGCTTAGCATGCCTACTAAAACATAGCGTAAAAGAGGGTTTGCGGTTGGCCGTTCCAACAACTTCTTGAGCCAAGGAGGAAGAGGGAGACAGACTTACTCTGCCACAACATCAGTGGAAGCAACCACAGAATCTCATGGCGCATGCTTGATGGTTTCGCCCAACGCAAGCCACATGCGTTGCACAAAGTTTTAGACCGAGGGGTCCTTTGCGCCACTCCGGCGAATCGATAGGCCGCAATCAGCACAAACGTGATCCACACGTCTTGCTTGTTTTCTCATTATGCAACTTGGCTTCCGTCGACACCAGAGTCAAACCCATGGCGCACGCGTTCTCTCTACCCCAAGCACCAAGGATGGGTTCAAGGGAAAGCCGCCTCTTCTCTCGGTCGTCCATCGGCATGTTTACAGACCTGTGGTGGCATTATGGGGCTGGGCAGTAGCTTCCGCCTCCGATGCTTGACGCAACACGGCCCGCAACCTCTCATTCTCCATTTTGAGTTGGAGAACGGAATCAAACATTTTGCTGTGTGTAGGGCAGATGCGGCACGAGCAGAAGAAGAATTGCCGTTGTTGGTCTCGAACGTGATGGCATTTTCCACAGCGTCTGCATCGTGCCTATTTTGTCATCTTCCCCCGTCGAAAATGCTGAAAGCCTCGCAGCCAGCACAGCATGAAGGGGATGTTGGGAACTGATGACAGGATGCGTCCAAATCGAGCTCTGGAACTTGGTGCGCTGTGCCGTTCACTGGCTTTCCTTCATTGGGCACATTCATGTTGGCCCTGGTGATGTTAATCATTGGGTCCGGGTCCTAGAGCCCTTTGCCATTTTCTCGTCCTCCCCAGACCTCGATCTGTGGGGGTAACGGCAACTGGCATTGCATCCGTCATCAGGAGCAAAGTAAGGGTAGCAAGAAAATTGGCAGACGACGTAATGATTGTGCCAGCATGATGATGACCTGGGTTTGCAGTAACGAACACACAAGGCTCCAGCAGCGTCTGGGTGCTGCCGAGATGGATGCAACATTTCTTCCACCAACGCTACGTCATCGGGATGGATAAACTGAGACCGAAAGGTTAGATGAAGTACTGCGAGGCAAAACAGAATAAAGGGTGAATAAATGAGATCGAGCTTACTTACCTCGACCAGCCTTTTGTTCTGCAACTCGGTCGTTGACCAGCCTGTTAAGGCAAAAATCCCAGGAGATGTGATCAACATCCTTCCTCGATGGTTCAGGACATGAACCAGACTCGTGTCCTGGCCCATCCCTCGCCCGCCCTCGGACTTGGATTGGAATATCTTCGCCAATAGTCATCTGCTGATGGGATCGAGCGTCTGCAGTCATCCTCATAATAGTTCTATCGAGGTGCTGGACCGTGAAGGTTTGTAGGCGCGTCTTCCATCCTCGTTTTTAAGCTCCACTTCAGCTCGTCGTCGTTCCTATTCATAATATGCGAGATGATGTTTGTAGGCCAGAAGGAAGCATCCTGTTCCAACCTTGTCAAAGGTCATGCGGAAAGCCTGGGCGACTTACTGGACTCTCCACCGCCAAGGTTGGAGAAAATGGGAGAAAAATCTCCCTAAAAGTTGTCGAGACTGGCTGTTCATGGGAATACCTGCACCCCAGCATGGTAAGGGACTGCCCTTGCGGGGGGGGCAGGCGCTTCAGGGAGCAACAGTCACAGGAAGTGGATGGTTCGGTGTAGGAGATATGGTTCTTGTAGCTGTGGGGCGAGAAGTTGAGGTGATGACACAGCAGGTACTACCGGTAAGGCAAAGGGAAAGTAGTCCGGAGCTCGCACGCCGTCCATTGAGGAAAGTTCGGCAGTGGCTGCAACAACATCTGGTTCATGGAAGGGCTCGCCAAACGGTAGGCGGCGGCATACTGTTTTCCTCCCCCAAACAAGAAAAAGTGTCGGGAAAGTGGTACTCATCGGCCATAGGACGGGAACGCGGGGGCAGCTGACGTGCCGTGGGCCAATAATGGACTGGTTAAAATGGAGGGGCCGGGGAGACCGGTAGTAGCCCAATACGGGGCCTCCATTTCGGATCCTCTATTGGGATTCCAGGGGACGAAGAGGGGAGAGGCAGAAGATGGCATGCTGATATTGGGTGGGAGTAGCTGTAAAGAGATAGATGACATTAAAGGGGGTCCTTCAGTAGCATCCCTTGATTCCAATAGTAAGGAAGATGCACCCGTCTCGTTGGTCCCTGCGTTGGTCGGAAGAGAGGTAGAGCAGCACAGGGTAGGAGGTATGGTTGATGTTGGTGTTCATGATTATAGTGGCGTCGGGTGCACGATAAGGCTTGTGATGATCCGCTCTCGACAGACACAGGGCTCAAAGTGCTGTGGGACAGCGGACATGAACCTTTGGACTTTTAGAGGACCCGCAGTGGTCTCGCCCGAACGAGAAGCAGGAGGCCACGTGCCGACAAAACCTGCTGTGTTTCTTCCACTTTTCCGTGGAGGGACTGCTGAAAAGATGAGGAGAAGGGCAGGAAGGTCCAGGCAATAGTTTGTATCTGCGTATCTGCTTGGGGGGGTAGATGGTGGTCTTGTTGGGATTGCGGGCACAGTTGTGGGGGCGGCTATCAGATGTGGCGACCGCGTAAGAGAGACAATCAGGGAGCGTAGGGTGCGTTTGTTGCGCCTGCCTATATAAGCATTCTGGGGTGCGTTTGTTCGGTGTGAGGAAAACCGCGCTGTGACTCTTGCTGGCTTGGGAGTACCCAACCAAAAGTGGGCGTACATCTGCTGCCGACACAAAGGGGCATAGAGAGGCTCAGAGCTTGACGTCTAGTCCGTCGCTTAGACAGCGACGTATTGGGTCAGTATTAGCCGGTCACTACTGACTTTTCAGGCACAGGCAATAGAACGCACTCCCAGGTTGTTAGTTCTTAAAGACTTCGTACTTTTGTGATAGAGATGCGTCTGTTAATCCTACTAATAGTGCCTTGTGTATTAATGCAGCCTCCTGTGGAGAGTTATTGCAGCCGTGTGCCCGCACATGAGATGTTGGGTGTGCGGCCTAATACACAATCCCCCTCCAGCACTGCCTCTTTGCCTGCATGGATGTGCTGTATGGTACTGAACAAGCGCTTTCCTGACTGTCTGGGTGCGCGTCCTCAGACTCAAAGCCCCGCACCTATATAAGCCTTAAGGCCTAAGAGGTCTATATATAACACGCTACTATGCGTCCAAAAGCCGAAGAACCCTGTATGAGGGGCCTGAGGCCCTGACGCGCTGACGCCTGTACCCGATCATCGATCGATCATCTAGCCCTGCTCGTGACGTTGGCCAGTAATCGTGACCGGTGCTCTTTCCAGTGCTTTGGCCATCTCTCACAGCTGAATATTACCGCTGAGGTTCAGCGGCCAGGGAACATGACTAGTGGCATAGTATAGATTGACCGTAATGGAGAAAAGGGTGATTACAGGTACCTTGGAGTCTATATTGTGTGCATTCCATTGACAGAGCTTAAGGCTGGGACAGGGGGAACGCTACGTCTAAACCGAACCGTTCATCTTGCGGGGGTTGTTTGGAAGCGCCACTAAGGTCAAGGAGCCAGGGGGATTGCCAGGATATCAGGACCCTCCGGCTCTCGCCATCCGGTCCCGTACCCTAGGAAGCGCGTGTGGACACGGAGGAACGTGGTTGACATACGAGCGAGGAACCAACCATTTCCACTGAGACTTAGTAGCCAACTCCTTCCAATGCGCAAACAACTTGCCCGCCGTCTTGGTGCCGTAGTATCCTCGCGTCGTCAAAACCAGGGGAAAAACGGTTCTTGAGTGCGTCCTGGTACTTGGCGTTCTTGTCGCATTCTGCTTGTTCAAGCAGCCGAAGCAGTTCCTTTCCCGGCGTTCCAAAGGCGACGCAGTGCTCTCATGCACCACCCGCCGGTACGCGCTCTGCGCCTCCTGCGATCCCGTGTCGCGCAGCGTGTGGTCTACCTCCATTCCGGTTCCTCCCAGTGCTCCGGGCCCCATCACGCGGTAATCGGTGCGCTGTGCCTTCCGTCCGCGCCTCGTCCCATCCTCTTCCTCCACCATAGGTTCGTTGTGGACGTGGGTGTCGGGGATGGAGCGTAGGAGCTGGAGAATGGGCTCCCGCACTGCCTCATGCAACGCACCAAACTTGGCCTGGGTGCGGGTGCAGGACATGATGTGTTCCAGCGAGGACATGACGCCGCACTTGCACATGCTGCGCGTGGTGCGGCACAGCGTGCGGAGCTGGAGACCAACCTGGACCTGCTGGTCAGAGAGCTTGAGGTACGGGACGGATGGAATGGCGGAGAGCCAGTTGTGGCTCAGCGGGTTGCTGTGCTCGACCACATGGCGACCATCGGCAGCGTCCAGCTTCTGGAGCAGCTCCTGTCGACTTTGCTCCCACATCTCGCGGCAGCGCCGGCGTTGCTTCGTAAATGCGTTGGCCCTTGCCGTTTGCGGTCCCGAACGGTCAACATAAGTGGTAATAAGATCATACGTACGGAGTCGGAAGAGGTTTCCCAACGTAACATGCAGTCACTTGTCTGGGAATACACCCCACATGTTGCTCAGTACCACCATAACAACAGCGGCGATGCCATCTATATATCTTCGTGAACAACGTGAAACGATGACATGTGGGAACGGACGCAGCTATGACATTTTTGGGTTTTGGGGGTGGGAGGGGTGAAACGAAAGTACAACATTGAGATCGGAAAGCCCATCTACTCGTCATCCTTGGCAGCAACCGCCGTCGCACGCTTACTAGTACTAGTGCCCTTCTTAGCCTTGAGGGCAGACGTGGTAGCGGTGGAGGTAACCTCGGTCGACTTGTGGGCGTCTTGCCCTTAATGGGGGCTGACTTCTTGGATGAGCCGCCCAGCAACGAGCCAACCAGAGCCAACATTGAAAGAAGGCCAAACACGACCGAAGCCAGAGTGGCAGCGACCATAGGCTCAGTCTTGATCGCCCTACAGGGCTGACCTTGGCAACTTCGACAAAGGCAAACAATTGCGAACGGAAAGTGTCCAGGAGCCCTCGCCCTTTGCGGGCTCCACCTTGGTCTCCTTCTCCTCCACTTTGACCTCCAGTGGTGCCTTGATGTAGTAAGTTTCTTGGGCAAACTCCTTGGCATCTCCTCGGATGGGTACCAATGTAAATGTTGTCGAACAGAATGTCCTCGTCCATGGTCCACAGCTCAAAGCCAATTCCACCAATCGAGCTTAGTTTGGACGGCTCCTTGTCTTCAAAGAAGGCCGGGTTGGCAATCTTACGCGGGGCCCAGACACCCTTGTAAGCAGGGTTGTCGATGTAAGGTGCGGTCCACTTGCCCTTGTATGCTGGGTTGGCAACCAGAGGTGGCACCCATTCACCGCAGCCGTCGGCCTCCTCACACTTGGGGTTGGGTACCGTGGGTGCTGTCCACTCACCATCCTCCTCCTCGTCCCATTCCTCGGGCTTCTCCGCTTCAGGGTCAGGAATGAGCAAGGGTTCGTCCACAAGCCATCCCTCGGGCATGGTCGCCTCTGGGTCTTGGATCTCCTGAGGAGCGTCCTCATCCCAGTCATCAGGCTTCGAGGCCTTAGGATCAGGGATGCGCGCTTCGTCAACCCAGTCGGCAGGCTTCTTGTCTTCAGGGTCTTCAATCTCCGCAGGAGGGTTGACAGGGGGGTCAAAGTCCTCAAGCAAGGAGCCAGAGCGCTTGCTTTCGCCGTTGATTTGGAGATCAAACGTATTGTCCGGTCGGATGATTAGTGTGTAGAGAGCCGTCGTCTTGCCCAGTTTCGGAGGAGGCGTGTCAGTTAGGTGCTTCTCCTCAATCTCGCCCGTGACGGGGTTCTTGTGGCGGAAGATGAAATGAACTTTGCTGTTGCTACCGCATTTGTCGGGACCGAACATGATCGTGTACGGTGTCTTGTCGCTAAACTCTTTGTGTTTAATCCCCTCCGGCCCATCGGTGAGCAGTTTGACGTACGCGCACCACATGTCAAGCCATTCTGCAGCTTCACCTCGTATTGCACCACCAGCGGCTTACCGTCCTCCATGATCTTGGACACGTTTAGAGGCTCATCAAAATGGGCTGAGATGGCGTGCTGAGCGGCCTTAGACTTGGCCACCAAACCTTCGTCGCCAGGAATACCAGGGAACACCGTGGGCTCTTCGACTTGCCACTTGCCAATATAAGCAAACGTCTCTCCGTCCGCTTGCTCCTTGGTGGCAGCCGAGGGGGTCCAGCGAGTGGACCACCCTCGGTGAACTGTTCGACGAACGTGCCCTGGATTTCGGAGGGCTGGATGAGAGTGAGCGGGCAGCGGTCAGTATTCAGTTGCCCTGTTCTCTCCCGCACAGAGTACAAACCCGGGAACACATACCTTGAACTCAGGCACAGCATCTGCCGCAGCACCCGCGATGGACGCAGCCATGGCAGAGGCGAGCGCAACCTTGGACACGGTCTTCATGATGGTGGGGTGAGAGTTGAGACGAGGATGGGGCAATAGTACACGGCAGGGGCGAGGCAGGATGCTTTAAAAAGGCGGGCCATGGGATGAGCGACCCCCTGCCCCCCGTCGGAAAGTGCCAGAACCAAATATACCCGGCACGGCGCCACTGTGGTTCCCCATGCACCGATGCAGATCCTGTTCCACGTCAGCGCTCTAGCCGGCATGGGAGCAGTGCCACGTGGTCCGCCCTGCCACAAGGTAACCCCGGAAATCCAACGCCCTCCGTGTTGCCCGAATGGATCAGCATCAGGTACTACTGGCTACCCCAGGTACCCCTAGTTTGCATGGTATCCCCGGAGATCCAGCGCACATATTATAGCCGCGTTGGATCGACGTCCTGGGCGCCCTCTGCTCTGTTGCTTACAGAGATTGCAGACCACACCAGTACAACACCCTCACCGCTTCCACCCTCGCTATTCCGTCGGTAGCTAAAGAGATGGCCTCCGCGCTCCCTTCGTCCATTCTGCAGGTCTCCTTCTGGGGCATGGCAGTGGCATGGCTCTGCCGCTCCTCTGCTGCAGGTATTGGACGGGATATCGTGACAGGAAGCGTGGGGTAACGACTGTGTTCTTCTGGCTTTTTCGGCCTTAGGGTTAGGTAGGTGAAGCTTGAAGCTGAACAGACCAGCGGTTGAACATTCCAAGTTCCTGGAGGCAGCTGGAGGCTCTCCCTCCTGTGACAGTCACACACGTGACAGTCCACATCATGCAACTAACCCTGAGCGCCTGACTCCAGCTGGGGTCGAAGCGCCCGATGGAGATCAACCCTACCGATGAGGCGCTGACGCCATCCACGTGGACGCGGCTGTAAGCTAGACAGAAGCTCTAGTGACTAGCTAGTGACTCCGATCAAGTCGATTAAGCTAGCTGATCAAGTGACTGCCTTGAAGCTTGAAGCTTTGAAGCTTGATGTGTGATGCGTGATCCATAATGATTTTTTTTTTCAATTACAACCCAAACATGTGTCGTTGCAGCAGCCGAGACCTGAGGCCGGAGGCCTGATAACAGGTTGCATCGAGAACATGCTACACGGGTAACAGCCGTGGCTGGAGTGCTCAACGCAAGCCGCAGGCTTTCGACGCGCCAACCACCTTCCAGCTGGTCCGACTTCGCCTCGAATCCCGCAGCCTCCCCACCTCCCCACAGTATCCCTCTGCGTCCCCACCATGCCGATCCCCACCGTTACGTTCAAGTCCAACCCGGACCGACCTGCCCCCGTCCTCGCGTTTGGCACTGGGAGTGTGCACAAGGCGACTGACTCGGTGGCCTCGACGCTCGAGGCGCTCAAGCATTTTACCTTTCTTGATACGGCCCAAGTGTACCAGACTGAAATCCATACGGGCAAGGCCATCAAGCAGAGTGGCATCCCTCGTGAGAAACTTTGGATTCTGAGCAAGAGCTTTGAGATCAAAAAGGGGGAGGATGCGTATCCGGCGGTGCAGACGACGTTGGATGAACTTGGGATCGATTTCCTGGATGCCTTTTTGATTCATGTCCCGCCCGCGGGCTGAACGGAGGGCTAACCAACATGGAGGCATGGAAATTGATGGAGGCCGTCCGTAATAACGGCCATGCTCGGTACGTTGAGTCTCCTGTACCACAAAAGAACCCCATCATGACACCAAAAACTAATTTTGTCTCTCAGTCTTGGGTGTGAGCAACTTTTTGGCACAGGACTTGCTTGACATTCTGGATGACCCCACCCAGGAACATCCCATTGAAATCAATCAGATCGAATATGTGAGTGTCCCCTCCTGAACCCCGTTCTCTTTGTTGTTGGGAGTCCTGACAAGAGCTTCCGACGGTAGCATCCGCTCATTTGGAACGATCCCAAGATGGTCGAGTCGCTCAAGGTGATGAAGCAGCATGGAATCACAGCGCTGGTGTATGGTGCGCTGTCTCCTTTGGTATATAAGGATCAGATCAAGGAAGACCATCTCTCCCCCGTGGTTGAGGCAGTGGCCAAAGCTCATGGCTGGACCGAGGCCGAGACACTGATCCTCTGGGCCCGACAAAAGACCCAAGGCATCGTCATCACCACCTCGACGTTTTCCACTCCGGCTCACACGGATCGGATGAACCGGATTGTGGAACTATTCAGCTCGGGTGCATCCTTGTCAGAGCAAGAGCTTGCTCAGATTGATGAGGCGGGGGCAAAATCGGGTCCGTTGAAGACTCGTTGCCTCAAATGGTGGTAGATCACACTGGTGCGGGAGCTTATGTATCTAGTTCTTGGGCATTGTTGGCTCAGAGAAATGATTGGATTGCACACACAGTGATGATTACTGTCGGACGCTTACTTTGCCTTAGGTGCGTTGAGGGGGAGGTAGGCACGCTCGATCCGGCCGGTCCGTTCCAGGTCCCGAAGCACATTCTCGAACTCGCCCAGGTCGAGGTATCCACTTTGGTACAAGGCCCGCCCGGACCGAATAAAGACTGCATCGGCCTTCTCCGTGTTCCAAGCTCGCGTCTCATCGTTGGCGCTCGAGGTCCAGATGAGCTTCTTGTAGTCCTTCTTGAGCAGCGACCAAACATTATCCGCCACATTGTTCAGCACACTTCCCTTGGACACGACCAACTTGGTAAGGATGGGAACTTGGCCTGGCGGGCTCGAGACAAAGGCAGCTACATCACCTTGTTCATCCCCATACACCATATACGGACCTGCTCGCTGCAATTCCGAGAAGAACCGAGCCACGCTTTTACGCCCACTCGAGATTTCAGGGTCATACTTGCTCAACACGTGGCGCAGCCGCTCGGGACCGGCCTTTTCAATCGAATCGGTCTTGTACAGCTTGTGTCCACGTTGGATCAAGGTGCCAGCACCATTGTCGGTGAAGAGCTCCTTTTGGAGCTGGTCCACACTAATGATCGCCACCGAAGAAGAGCGCGGGAGGTGATCCAGAAGCTCCTTGATCTCACGCAGTTTGAGCTTTGTCCCGTACTTGACCCACTCTTGCTTCATCAGGTCGTCAAATTCTTCGTCGAGGTTGATGGTGTCAATGCGTTCGCCTGTCTTGCCATTGACCAACCCGCCCTTCTCGTTAAGGTAGACAACCTTGAGCGGTTCCAGCACCTTGGACAGCTCCGAAGCAGCCACGTCAGCATTCACATTCAGTAGTTGACCCTCCCGAGAAATGGCGAGGCTGGTCAGGATAGGCAAACAGCCATCACGAATTGCGGCCTCGATCGCGCTCTTGTCTACATCGGTGATCTGGCCAACCAACCCGTACTTTTCCTTGTCAAGGTAGTCCGCGGTAAAGGTGCCGATGGGAATCGGGCGTGCGCGCGTGCCGAGCGATTCGAGCTTCTCTACCAACCGCAAGTTCTCTTCTTGGAACACCTGGCGAGCGACCTTGAGCGTCTCGGGGTCGGTGATGCGAATGCCATCAATGTACTCTGGCTCTACACCAGCTTTCTCGAGGAGGTCATTCAGTTGCGGCCCGGCACCATGGAGGACAACGGGATACAGTCCGACGCGGTGAAGAAAGCTGAGGCTCAACGCCAGCTCGTCCAGCTCGTCGCTCAGGATGGCCCCGCCGACCTTGATCACGGCAAAATTATCGGCCGAAGAGAACATGCGCAGGTAACGTTCCACCTCTCCGCGCGAGGCGACGCTGTACAGGAGGCGGACGATCGTCTCGCGGTCCTTGGACGACTGGCGGGTGAGGGTGGTGAGGGTGCGAACGGCCGGGACAGCGACAGCGGGCGCGAACGAGTGCGGGCGAGCCATAGCAGCAGCCATGGAACGGGTAGCCGCCGAACGCAACGGCCGCACCACTGCGGACGGGGTGACACGGGCCACGCGAGAAATCATGGAAATGGGACCGCAGAGAAGGTGATGGGGAGGGAACAACCAGTCGCCCAACCTCGCCCAGCCCAATGCTGGTTTGCTGCTCTCGTGAGACGGCCAGCTGTCAATACTCAGTACTCAAGCTTCAAGTGTACCCAACGTTCAACTCGCAGCCCGTTTGTACCGCACCACTGCCACTAGGGTTGGCTTGCCTGGCGCGCCCGATCATCGATCATCGATGCTGCATTATGTCGACCACGCATCATGCATCGACCAGCCATCCAGCGATCGATCAAGGATGCCTCGGGGCGTACTAACCAAAAGCACAGCTTTCAGCTTCAACGCCGCGGGCTCCCCAACTCCATCACATGTCACAAGAACGCATCTCGGGATCGTGGCCAACGATCCCCCGCTCCATGATGGACCGAGGCAACCTAGTCCACATAACTATGGCACCGCTGCTACGCTTGCCTGCATTTGGGAGATGAATGGAACCCGAATCCAGCGGGAGTCCATTGTTTTGTTCGCCAGTGGCTTGGTCCAGGTCATTGAAGTCTGTTGGGACCCGTGGTCCCGTACTTAGGCCAAGGCGCCTCATCACCCTTCACCCCTGATTTGTCCTCCGAAGCCTCCACGTGTATACTCAGGCTTGTCTGAACCCCTGTCTCTAGGTGTGGCACAAGGCTTAGACCTGAACCACCACCATCGCGATTGCATTGCTCTACATTTCCAGAGGTTCTTCACCCAATCCCTTGGGTTCCTCGGTCTTACAGAGTTACAATCCTCTTGACGCTCAGCCCTGAGCCTTCCACTCTTACACTCCACTCTTCCAATCTTCCACCCACCCATGTCTTGGGTCAACACCTACCTCCCCCCTGTGGGCGCAGCAGCGCCCAACGCCGACGCTGCCGCCCAACTGCTGTCGGATTACCAGCAAGTCTACAACATTACTTCGCAATGCCACTCCCACCCAGAGAGATCCGAATTCCGAATACATGGCCCAGCTCACCGTGTGCAACAACCACATGGACTCCCTCACCAAGTTACTACTCCGCTACCGCAACGATGCCTCCGCTGCCGGCCCTATCCACAAGCGCTTGCTCGAACTGCGTAAGCTAATGGCAAGCATCATGAGCTCTCAGACTCAGGAGTCTTGGTTCAACTCCTCAACCCCTACTTCACCAACTGCCGCCGCAGAAGAGAGCACCACTCCCGTCGGAGTTGACCACGCCTCCCCGCCGCTGACACCATCGCGTGAATCTACCCCTACACCTCAACCCACCCCCGTGGGCCCCGACAACACCGCGAACGACGTCGCCACCCTCGCCGACCGCATTCGCAACATGTTCAAATTGTTTCCCGAACACATCACCCTCAAACAGCTACAGGACACTGGTATCAAGCTTGGGTACAGCGAAAAGACGACCACAGAAGCCATTGTCATGTTATCATGTGAGAATCCACCCAATGCTAGCAAGAACGAAGGTGCCTATCGTCAACTCCGGCCGTCGACGACAACCCGTGGGCTTTGACTCCCGACAAGCTCCTCCGTAGTGCCACTCGCACCAACGTGCCGTACCACGAGCGTTTCCACAACAACAGCTCGTTTTGGTTATGGACCCGGATCTTCCTCCCTCGTATCCAGATTATCCCTGGAGCGCGTGAGCATCTGGAACAGGGCAAGGCCCTGGACGGGTATAACGCAGAACTGGACGCTCACTTGGCCAACATTCTACTCCCGTGGATAGACTCCGACGTCGTCCAGCAGATCACCGGCGATGGCACGCCGGCTCTAGGGTCTGCATACTATCATGCTCTGCGTGATTTGTACGGCACCGTTTCAGACACTGAGATCTGTGATATCCTCATAAAGGTTCTCACTCTCAAAATGGGCACCAAGTCGGGCCGCCAATACCTGAATGAGTTCACTGTGGCGGTAACCCAGTACGAGATGACGTCCAAGTCCAAGCTGGACGAGATTGGTCTAGCACAGATGCTACGGAAAGGCGTTACTGATCAGGGGTGGTTGCACCTCCATCGTAACAGCAGCTACGCCGAATTGCGCCGAGCAGTGAGCGAACTCAAAGGCTCCAACTACGGCAGTACCTCCAGTTCAAGCCCAGCTCCCTCCAGTACGGCCCCTTCGGAACCACGTCGCACAGCCAAACAAGCAGTACGGTGACAGGCCGCGGACGAGGCCGAGGTGGCAGCGGGTACAGAGGAAGTCACCGTGGTGGCCAACGTGGCGGCCACTTTAGCCGGCCGGCTACGACAGCCCAGACCACCTCATCTGCCCATGCAGTAACCCCTATGGCAGCCACTACACCACCCGAGTCAGCCACATCGACTGAAACGGAGTCTGTCGTGTCCACAATCCCTCCTCACCCCTACTAGGACAGCGCGGGAGGCCCTAAGCCAGCCAACCTCCCTGCGCAACACGATTCAGGTGCGAGACCATCCGTATTCAATGAACGAAGTGCGTTTATCAATCTTCGTCCACACCGCGAGCCCATAGCAGTGGCAAACGGACAGATCGCATACACTGAAGGCATTGGCACCATCTCTATGTACATTCAAACCCAGAACGGAGCCCCTATCCGCATCCACCTACCCGGCAGCTTGTACTGCCCCACCTTCCCGACCAACCTGCTCAGCGCTTACCATCTATCTGTCGCAGGCATTGGCAGCTGGATCCCTCCAGGTGGCCATGGTCTCTATCTCGGACGACACGGCGAACCTTTTCGTCTCGCCGCCGACTCAAGCTATTCCCTTACTCTGGCGCCCAATACGACAGCCACAGCCAACAGCGCCACTTCGCTACTCAACCTTGATGCAACCCTGGTCAAGGTGAAAAACGCCCACATCCGATGGAATCATGCACCTCTAGATCAACTTTCATCCCTCACGTCGGATGACCCAGCATTCGAACGGGTCAACAGTGGCGACATCGCTTTAGTCCGGTCCTCGTGGCACTGTGCACCATGCGCATTAAGCAGAGCCACTGCCCCACCCACGCCACGACTGGACGCCCAATCCGAACCATTCGCCCTTTCTCTCTCCTCCACCTCGACGTCCTTGACATATCCCGCCAAGGCGGCGGGGGTCATACTTACGCCCTTATCATTGTCGACGACTTTACGCGGTATACCTGGACGCTACCCCTGGTGTCCAAGGGTGATGCCACAGCCGAACTTCAAGCCTTCATCCGGCGCGAGCATCGCCAACATCCCGACCGCCCCCTTCAGACGGTCCGCTCTGACAATGCGCCTGAACTCACCACCGCAATGGACGAGTTTTACTGCGAGCTGGGAGTAGTGAGCGAGCGCACCAATCCTGGCGAAAGTGCGTCCAATGGGGTCGCCGAACGCGCCATAAGATCGATTACGGATCGCGCTCGACTCATGGTAATCGCCAACAGATTGACTCCCGACGAGTGGTGGGAACACAGCTTGTTGGCGGCCACATATGCACACAACCAGTCGCCGCCGAAAGCACTGGGTGGGGACAGCCGATTTGTCCGGTACCATGGCTTTAAACCCTCCCTTCGCATGCGCGGTTTTGGCACTCTTGCCTACCTGCACCTATTGCCCAACCAACGCGAGGGCGGCAAACTTGGTCCGCGGGCCGTCCCAGCAATGTTGGTGGGTTACGGGCACGGCCGCGGTTCGAAGGGGTGGCTCTTTGCCATCCACCAGGACGACGGCCAAGTTGGATTCCGTTGGAAAAAGCCGTCCACCTGGACACATGTCCCGTACACCACCGAATATCCCACGCACTTTCATCTGGACCCCCTTGTCCCTGCTGGTGGCGGAGAGGTGCGGGGGGGCGGAGAAATGGGTGCTGGTGGGAAGTCAGACAGCTCCCCACCCCGGCGTGTGCGTTTTGCGATAGATGAACTGACCCGCGATACTAATGGTAAGAAAGACAATGCCCCCCATGGAAAAAGAAAATTAAAAGAACGAAAAACAGAGGCACATCGCCCGGCTCAAGCCAACGAAAATGAGAATTCAGAGCCTGGCCCCACTCCCACCAACTCCAACCCCCCACATGTATCCCCCCAACCTGTTGCATCTGACCCCGCAGGCATGGCACAACGCCAGGCAAAGCAAGCCGAAGAAAATGAAACTATCACAGAAGATGCCGTTGACACTGGCCACCAAGTCCTGTTTTCCCCTCCCTCTTCCACTTCCCCTTCCTCTCCCGCCCTATCCCCCTCCCCTCTCTCCCCCACCGACACGCTCGCCCCCGTGACCGTGCCCCTGACCGATACAGCCGTCCCCGCACTCGTGCGTCGCAATCCCGTTCGCCAAGCGCGTATCAACGCTCCACCCCTCGACCTGTCCATTCCAGCCAACGACAATTTGCGCGATGGCACCTTTTCCCTGCTCGTCAACAAGGCCCCTAGCATCTTTGGCAACCCGGCCGCCCTCTCCGCCCTAGGAATGCAGGCTTTGGTGAGTATTTTCGGACCAGCGCCGGACACATCCATGCTACCTGCTTCGGAGCCAAGCTCGCCCCCCATCGCACTCGCAATCGAATCCGCGGCAAGTGACACCGAGGTCATACTGACCACCGATGGGGTCCCGGTGGCCCCCAAGAACATCAAGAAGTTGGTGGGTCACCCTGCCTTTGATGGCGTACTCGAGGCAATGCGCCTCGAGCTTCGGCGTTTTGACGAGCGTGACGTGAAGGAAGTTGTACCCATCCCCCCAGGGATCAAACCCCTTCCCGGCATGTGGGTCATAGGTACTAAGACGGATGCGGATGCTAACTTCCTCAAGTACCGTGCCCGCTACGTTGTGGGAGGGCACCGGCAAGTTCCTGGCACATGGGCGAAATCTTTTGCTCCTGCCGTTCGTACTGCTGCCGTCAACACGCTAATTGCGTTGGCCGAAGCTGATGGCCTCCACTTATTTTCTGCCGATGTGGAAGCTGCCTACCTCTATGCCGATATCAACGAGCTCGTCTATGTTCGACCACCCCCCTTCTTACCAGAAGCGCCCGGTCATTGCTGGAGACTCAAGAAAAGTCTCTATGGCCTGCACCAGAGCGGGGCCAACTTTGGAGATTGGCTCCGCACTTTCCTTTGCGACCGACTCCACTTCACTAGCCTAAAATCAGAGCCTTGCCTGTTCATACGTCGCACCGAACCTCTTGGCCTGATCCTAATCGCCGTCCACACTGACGATTTTTGGTCGCGTGTCGGTCCCAAGAAGCGTATGATGAATTCTTAGTGGAATTAAGGCGCAGCATCCAAATTAAGTCCAACGGCCCCCTACGTTTCCATCTCGGCTGCCAATACGACCGTATCGATGGACGACTGTACATCAGCCAACCCAAATTCATCGCTGAGACGCTTGCCGCGCATGACATATCACCTCACCGGCCCCGCTACCTTCCAATCGGCCACCAACTTCCGCCTCCCAAGCGACCCGAACACGAAAAGCGTGCCACTCGAGACGAGCACCGTGCCTACCGTTCTATTGTCGGATCCAGCTTGTGGGCGGCTCGTATGTCCCGGCCTGATGCCCTCTTTGCGGCTACCTTTTTAGCGCGGTTTATGGACGACCCGTCCGCCGCCCACCGACGCGCAGCGGAGGACCTATTACGTTTCTTCGCCGGTACGTCTGACTACTCTTTGTGCCTCACACCCAACCGATCTCGCCCTCTACTCGAGCTGCACACCGATGCCTCCTTTGCATCAGACAAGAGCAACTCTCACTCCGTTTCGGGCCATGTTGTTTTTGTTTTCGGTGTGCCTGTATCCTGGGGCTCCAAGTCCCAAAATCAAGGTGTGAGCAACACAGCAGCATCTGAATACCTAGCCATGGGAGATGGCCTTCGAGATGCTCTATTCATTCGCAACATACTGTTTGAACTTGGTGTCTGCAAGGCTAATCACCCGATTGAGCTCTTTGTTGACAACACCGCTGCCAAAGCGTTGGCCGAAAAGCTCGGAAGCCTAGGCAAAATACGGGAGATTGACGTCTCGTACCACGAGGTGCGGGAACGCATCCACCGAGGCGAAATTAAAGTCCACTACACTCCAGGTGCACACCATCTCCCTGACTGGTTCACCAAACCTCTTTCTCTTCCCAAGATCATTTCTGCGCGTAACAATTTCGATTTGGCTTCTCTTTCTCGCGCTGATCCCCTTTCTACTTTTCTTTTGTTGATGGCCAACGGGCTTCTTTCGTTCCCTTGGCCCGGGGGGTGTTGGGACCCGTGGTCCCGTACTTAGGCCAAGGCGCCTCATCACCCTTCACCCCTGATTTGTCCTCCGAAGCCTCCACGTGTATACTCAGGCTTGTCTGAACCCCTGTCTCTAGGTGTGGCACAAGGCTTAGACCTGAACCACCACCATCGCGATTGCATTGCTCTACATTTCCAGAGGTTCTTCACCCAATCCCTTGGGTTCCTCTGGTCTTACAAAGTCCGCTGAAGATAGGGCCAAGGAGCGCCACGATGAGCGGGTTCCTTGCGGGGCAAGACGAAGAAGGGGGCGTGGGAATGATCGCATTCTATCGTACATCAACACGGAACCAATTTATTACTCGATCCGCTTGATGGGGTGCAGGAACATGGGCGTCCGGCACACCTCTGCAGCTCCAACGCGGGCTGAATTGCGCCACCCCATGTAAATCTCACGAGAGTGGGCGCCATCGTAACTGGGCAAGAGGAGGGGAGGGGGGTCAGTTTGGGGGGTTGAACAAAGGGGCAATGAAAAGGGTCAAGAACGCACTAGTGGCTCGTGTCGCGCAACAATCGTTCCTCGGCCTTGTTATAGATGGTCTTCCTGTTGATCTTGGAGGCCAGAACGTGTGGTTCCCAAAAGTGCCGGAAAAAGATAGGCACAGGCGCAAATACGCCCTTGAAAGGGATGGGCAAGTTGTACGTGTACCCCGAGTTGGGGCCAAAACTGTGCGTGTCGCTGATCGGCAGCTGCGAGTGCAGCGTGAGAGTGGTGGGCCAAGCCTCACAGTGGGCACTCTTCTTGGCCTCGGCGTTGACCACGTTCATGGCTTCCATCAGCGCGCGCGACATACGCATATTGGTCCCGATCGAAGCGCGCCGAGGCGTCGCTTCGCCATTGGGGTAATTTTGAATGTCATACTCCCAGAACCAGCCCGAGCCAATTGGGTCAAAAATGGGGGCCAGCGTCAAGAGATCCGCCTCTTCGCCACGACCTTCTTGCAGCGATGGGTCGTCCGCCCAATTTTCTTCGCTCTCCGTCACGTTGCGCACGAACCAGGTCTTGTACTTCTCCATACCTTTGTGGAGCGGCTCGCGTCGGCCAAAGGCCTCGACACCCTCCATAAAGTCAAGGTAGTTACCAATGTAACGCACGTCCATTTCCCAGTTCCATACAAAGTCGTACTCTTGGTGGTCGAGCCACAATTTTTGCACGGCCATAAGACAAGACCTGTAGGATGCCTGGGCAATCATCCTGTTCTTGAACCGACCCGGTAGGCCAGGGTAAAGCGCGCACAATTCGGTCTCCGTCCACAGTTCGACCAACCCCCAAAATTCACGCGGAACCGAGCTGCTCAAGACTTGATGGCGGTCCCATTCGGACGTAAACGGAGCCAAGTGCGGGCTTTTGACTTCAACCAAAATGCGTACATCATAAGGAGTGTTGGGATTGTTGAGCCCTAGTTCCGTAATGATGGCACGCATGTTAGAATGTCGTCTTCTCGCCAAACGTACCCTTCATAGGCACGAAGAACGATGACGGAGCGCTTGGTTTCCACGGTGGTGCGGTACTTGGATTTGAGGTCGTCGTCGGCCATGCTGCCTGGGACGAAAGGATCGGTCTCGCCCCCCCGCTCCTCTTGACGCCGAGCGTGGCACTCGTCCAGCAACGCACGCCAGTCCGGGAAGGAAGCGGGACCCAAAAGGTCAGCCGCCTGATTGGCCTGCCACACATCGCTCCGCAGCTTGTTCTCCCATTCCCACTCGGGTATGCCTTTTGGCTTGGTGCGACCGAGCAGCGGATCAATGTAGTCCGGGTCCGACGAGTCCAGCTGAGGTGGCAGTTCCTCCTGTCCTGCACGGCGTCATGGCCGGACCAGTGTTGTCGTCCTTGACGCCAAAGGCAGGCACACCTGTAGCGGTAGGAATCGGGACCGAAGTAGAGGAGGCACTCGCGCTGGCACGGGCTGCCTGCGCTTTGGCGCGGTCGCGCATGCGCTGCAGCTCGCCGTCGATGATGGCACGGCGATACGTGATGCCAAGGGCATCGTCCGTGTACATGGCATAGCGAGCGCGATAGGTAAGGCAGTGGGATGAGTCGATGCCAATGGCTTCACCATCGCCAACGATGGCGATTGGGTGGGTGTCGGGGGTGACATGGAGCGCGAGCGGGGCACGTGGGATGTGGCGGCCATGGGGGCCGGGGCAGGTGGGCCCAGACTTGGAAGGCGGGCGGACGGGGGATGAGACGGGGAGGCCATGGGGAGGCGAGGCGGCGTCCGAGTGTGTGCTGAGACGGTGCGGAAGGACGGGGAAGGGGTCGACGCGGTAGTAGGCGATCTCGCGCCACTCGCTGTAGTGGGCGCCGCGGAGAGCGATGGTGGTGATGGCGACGCAGAAGGTGACGAGGAGCACGGAGCGCCAGCGGCGCACAAAGAGGGTGGCCGCCCACTGGGCAAGCAGCTGAGCCGCTCCAAGCGCCATGTTGGGCGGATGGCAGCAGCAGGGGGGGTGGGGAGGAGGTGTGGCGCTGCGGGTGGTTGCGGGTTGCGGGTTGCGGCGCTGGGCGAAGGCTGTGTGGATTAGGATTGGCGGCCACGCAGGGCCACTGCTGTGCCACGCTGGACGCTCGCCTGCTCGCTCGCTCGCGCGGTCCAGCGCGGCTTATGTCAGCTGGCGCGGTGCCATTTTTTCTGGGAGTCTGTCTCTGTCTGTCGGTCGCATCCGCTCACGGGGCCCCTGCCTTGCACCGATCCGAGGCTGGCCGCAGACACCAAGCCCCCCTTGGCCCCACAGCGTCCCTCCTCCACCACGCTCATGCTCCCACCCGAGCTCGCCGACTGGGGGAGCATCCTCACTCTTGTGTTTGGCGGGTGCATGTCCAATGCCGTCGCCCTCGAGCAGTGCACTGTGCTTCTGCCCCACGCCGGCTCGCTTCTCACCCTCAGTGCGTTTGTGGGCGTAACCATCTGCTTTCTGCCATCTCAGCTGGTTGTAGGCAAGCATGGCGTGTGGCTCCGGCCTCCGCAGGTTCCCCTCTCCCGCTGGGCCGTGCTGGTGGCCATGTTTTTTACCACCAACTGGATGAACAATCTCGCTTTTGCCTTTCGCGTACCCATGCCGATCCACATCATTTTTCGCTCGGGGGGCTTGGTGGTCAATATGCTCATCGGCTGCACGATAGCCGGCAAAACGTACGCCCAGCGCCTCTTTACCGGACTGATGATACTGACCGATCGTCCTTGTTGGCAGGTACAATATTGTGCAAGTCCTGTCTGTCCTCCTCGTATCGGGCGGCATCACCATTTCCACCCTCTCGGCCGGGCACAAGAGCCAAGGCGGCCCGTTTCTCCGAGGCAACCACCAAGTATTTGGTAGGCATTGGATTGTTGGCCCTGAGTTTACTGCTGAGTGGGTTTATGGGTCTGTGGCAGGAGCGCACCTTCCTCACTTATGGGCGTGGGAGATGGAAGGAATCGCTCTTCTATACTCACTTTCTCGCACTGCCCCTCTTTTGTCTCCTCGCTCCCTCGCTGCAGAACGAGGTGCGCTCGGCGTGGGCTACCCCAGGGTTTCTTCTTCCTCTTTTTGCCAGTGCGGTAACCCAAATCGTCTGTATCGCTGGTGTCAATCGCCTGACGACCAAGGTCAGTTCCGTCAGCGTGGTCATGATTCTTGCCGTCCGCAAAGCAGCTTCACTCGTTTTGTCGGTTGCCTGGGCCTATGCTCGGGGAGCAGCCGTGCCTGATCCTTTACGACTCTGGCTGGGTACAGCAATGGTTCTTGTTGGTACCGTTACCTATGCTCGGGCCAGCTCGCCGGCTCGCCCTCACAAGCAGATCAAAGCCGAGCGTCAAACCGAGCAGCCCGTCCACGCCGGCGGGGCTGTGAGCAGTGGGGTAGCGCCGTTGCTCCAGCATGCTTCCCCAAAGGGGTGAGAAGCAGCACATCATATCAAAACACGGGATACCCAGTCGATTGCATGTATATGTATTTGAAGGACATGAATAGAGTAGGATGAAGTGCACCTCCCAAGGCATGGACGTATATTGGTCCGTGGACAGACACATTGAGGCAGAGTCAGACAGACTAAGTAATTGGAAAAGATCACCTTAAACAGCTTACGCACGGTGCTTAAACACATTGGTTGTGTTTAATGCCTCCATTTCCTCTCTCGCATACCACCTTCCGGTACGCAAGCCTGAACTTCTTTGTACCGGAGCTCCTCAGGATGAGGTCCACCTCCATTCTTGATCCTCCAAGGAACGCACAAAGCTTGCGGATCGGCCTCCACACGGCCTCGTGCAACGTCCCAAATTTGGATGTTGTGCGGATGCAGGAGAGACCAAGATGTACGCCAGACATCAGTCCACACTTGCACTGGCTGCGAGAGAAAATGGCACGTGGGATCGGGCGCTGAAGACCAATCTGGACCTGCTTGGATTGCGGTGAGCTCAAGACATTTGGAAGCAGGCACAGAGGTGATACGTGCACTTGAAGGTGCAGCTCAATCACATTGCATCCAGCGGCCCTGTTTCGCATGGAGCCGAGATGAAGGTTCGTTCGTTGGCAAACATTTCCACCTTGGGCAAAAAAGAAAGAAGATGGTTGGACGAACAGGGAATTGAACCCCGGACCTCATGCATGCTAAGCAAGCGCTCTACCCCTGAGCTATCCGCCCGTATGGAAGTCATCGGGCATGTCGTGGGACGGGGCATGCCTGGATTTGATGCGGAGCATACGGCAAACGGCAGACGGGTGACAGCGGTGACGCTGTTGAAAGGACGGGATGGCTTGTCGAGTCATACTCGGTCATGGTGCGCAACGCAGGGGGGCAGCGTTGCGGAGGCGGGAGGCGGGAGGCGGGAGGACGCCGGCGGGCTGCGGCGGTGTTTAGAGAGAATCGCCGTGAGATGCGGGGATGCCGGAGCAACCAAGGAGCCGCCAGGGTCTGTCAGATACCAGCAGACTACGCGCTGGTGCGCCCAGATCTCAGATCTCATACCCGCCCATTCCACTCCGCCGCTGGAGGCGTGTCGGGAGGCGTGGGTGGATGGAAATGCGCCATGCTTACCTCCGAGTCGCCTCGGACCGCAGCCGAACGAAGAAAGCCGGACAATGCGGCCGTGCGTCTTCGGCACCCATGTCCGCATCAACCGCCTGCGCCCCAGTGCTGTTGTGCCGTGCCTCTCATTATGGCTGGCAGCACACCGAGACGCGTAGTCTAGCGCTGCAAACGAGATGCGTTTGCTGAGGCCAAGGCCTGGCGCGGTGGAATATGGGAGTGGACCGGCGCCGTGAGCGGGCATAGCCAAACCCTAGCGCGGCCAAGGCGGGGGAAGGAAGGGAGCGGGGGCGGACAGACGTATCTAGGTACCACTACGTATATAGGATCCTACGCTAAAGTACTAGGCCAAGTGCCCACAGTCCAAGCCCAAATCTGCTTTCGTGGAGTCACAGATACTCGCATCCAAGACAGTCCATTCCACTTTCCACGTATCTCCATTTCCATTTCCATCTCCATCTCCATCTCCATCTCCACTCCATCCATCTCCATCTTCCTTCATCCTACCACCACCACCACCACCACCATTATCTCCATCGCCATCTCCATTTCCATTCTTTCCTCTGCCATGTCCCCGTCCCCGCCCCCTCCCACATCCCGACGTCCTGGGGAAGCGGAGCAGGCGCCAGCTCAGCTGTGGACGCATGCCGGGCAAGCAAGCTCAAGTGCGTTGCAACATCCTGCAGGTCTCCCAACTTTCTGTAGCTTTCGATCCGTCGCTGACTGCTGCTTTCTGCGCAGATGCGACCGGGCCACCCCCATCTGCTCCACCTGTCAAGCACATGGCGCAGCCCAAACCAGTGCATGCGCAATGGCGTCCCGGTTGCCTATGCCCCCCAGTCCCTCTCCAGCGTTCGGCCACCCTGGCTGCAGCACACCGCTTCAGCCAATCCCCGCCTGCCCGCCTCGCCCACTGTACACCAAGTCCAAACCACCCCTAGATCCACCCCTCCCCCATGCTTCATTGCATTCGTCCTCGTATATCCCCGGCACCGGTCTCCCAGCACCGATCACCACCTTCCATGGCCGCTCCCTCCTCTTCCCACGGCGATTTGCTTCTGCATCCGCCGCATTGAACTCACCCAATCCGCTCGAACTGTGCTCGAGCGTAAGGCGTCATCTTCCATCTCGGAAGATAGGGCATCTTGGCCCAGCCCACCCTGGAGCTCGCCCGCCCTAGCACGGGTGCCCTCCCAGCCCGCTTGGTACAACGGAGGCTATGCTTGATCTATATTGGACCAAAATTGCGGTTGTTTCGCCCTCGTATGATCCGGGCTTGATGATTCAACGGACCCGAGAGATTTACTCGCTTCCTTGGGCGGGCGGGTCGATTCCAATCAGCAGCTTTACCGGCTGACACTTCCGACTGCTTGCCTGGCTCTGTGCTATCTGTTCGGCTGTCCTGCGCTTGGCCCAGCCCACGCGTCTCCTCATATGGGGCATTGTGGATGATGCCGCCGCGGTAGCGTGCAAAGCCGGTGCACTAAATAAGATAGCCCGGCAGTGCCTGCACTTGGCTTATGCCCAGGGGGAGAAGGCATTGTGCCCCATGCGTGTTGCCTCGCCGCACTGTTGCGATCCAAGCAGCAATAGCAATCGCCTCCTCCGCCTCGTGCGGCGCTCCCCCACCTGGCTGCAGCGAGGTATTGGACATGGCGATTCGGTGTGCGCGTCAGGCTGGTCTGGACCGGATGGAAAAGTGAGCCAGCTACCTCGCAATTTGCACGAGTACGAACGAGCAGCCTGTTGGCTTTCCCTTGTGTGTGCCGACTGGCGTTGGCGCCCCCTATCTTGGGTGTACACTATCTACCCTGGCACCTTCTCCACCGAAGGGACTTGTCGATGGAAGCGCTCATCGACATACATACCCAACTCGTGTCCCTTCCGGATGGACAAAGCGCGGATGAGCGGCTGACCAACAAGAAAGGCACGCGCCACGACAAGCCAAGTCGGAGCCAAGCGATGCACTAGGTGGGTCAGATATGGACGAGGAAGAGCATGGCGAGGCACCCCTGAAAGGACGCCCCCTGTGGGCTGCGTTGATCATTATGCCGCAATGTGTGGTGTGGGCGTGGCAAATCCGGATCGCGGATGAGGCGCGTAAGCTCTGCGATTGGGGGTTCATGATGCTGCGCAACGTGTGAATGTGGGATACGACAAGGTGGAAGGCGGGATCGCTCGCTGCAAGAACTCTTGCGGCTTCGCCCCCCCGAACTCAGAGTCGATTGCAAAAGGAAACTGTCGACCCCGAGATTCAAGCCAAAATCAAGCGGTTCCCGTGGCTGTTGATGCAAGCCGTGGCGGTTTCGACCCCACTACGCACGATTCTCTTGTCACTACACAGCCTTATGTACTGAATGGTACCAAGACGCCCTGTCGGAACCTGGTTTGGGTCATGCTTTGTCCATTCAATCGGCGCTGGAGCAGAGCGTGTGGATTGTGCGAGCGGCACAACGCGCTTCCATGAAGGGCATCATTCTTCATCGTCAGTGGCCGTTACGACATGGTCTTTTTAACGGGGTTTGTTCTCATCTTCGATCTTCTGTTGCGCAACTCGTCGCTCTTACCCCCGTCTACCCTGGGGGTGCGTTCGGAAACATTCTCTTGATGAAGAGGTTGCTCTGGCGGATCGAGTGTCTAGATGACTCTTCGTGGCGCCGGGGACGGGGCGACGTGACGGATGTGCCATGGGTTCATAATTCGGATTTTCCCTCTCAATCTTGGCTGCCTCCGAATCCGATCGGACCCAATGGGGCAGGTCCCACCAACCAGTATTGGAGTTCAACACTTTACTGGGGAGAGGCTTGAGAGGCTTCTAGTTCTGGCTCTACAGCGCAACGGACAACAGGGCGATGGCGCCATGGCCGTCGACTCGTACATGCAAGCGTATGCGACCGACATGATCGGGCATCGCCGTTCTTTGGGCCGTGCAGCAAGCCAGAAAATAATGGGCAATGACCTCCCTCCATCCTCGTTGGACCGCAAGGGGTTGAACACGTTGAACCCTCGTTACCCGATGCAGTACCCACTTCTTTGGCCCTATCCGAGCTATTCACCCCCCGACTGTGCCCTTCGACGTCGACATCCTACCGAGGCCTCTGTGACGACCCCGCTGCCTCTTGTCCCGCCTACTGCTCAACCCGCATCGGGATCTGAGCTCATGGCCAGTCTCCCTGGCAACGCGGATATCCCAAACGCATTTCTGGGCATCGACGGGCTTCCCTCCCACCTGGGGCAGGCCGCCTACATGCCATTCACCCCTTCGGCTCACTCGCTAGGATCGTTGCCCTTGTTTGACGCGCAAACTCTTGAGGGCCTCCTCCAACTGGCCGACTCGTCCACCGGACTGCCTGTCGACGCTATCTTGGCGGACCCCTTCTTGCTCAACACAACCACTGCCCCGTTCCCATCCTCCTTGATTGTCTGGGTACCCTCTCCCCCTTACTTTTTTTTTCTTTCTATTAAAGTATGATCCGTAACCCCCTCTGGGTATTGCAGCAGCACACCTTTCCCACGCCCTCGTATAGCAGCCCCCCTGGACTCTCTCCGACGACGAACAACGAAGAGGATAAATCATTTTACACAGAAATCAAGGGGGCACTGCATCCTTGAACGCGGGGATAGTGGCCAGCAAGGAAATGTGGGAGTTGCACATCCGCCCTCCCTGTTATATGCATCGCCTCCACGCGTGCGCCTCTTCGGACGACTTGGTGCCGGCCCAGGTTGACGGCCTAAAGTATAGTGCACGTCGCGCACGTACGACGCGAGCGGGCTTTTAATTTCCAAGATTGCAGTCGGTCACCAGGTCACCGGTGATGGTCATCGGTCAGGCCCTCAATTTCGAATGTTCAGCCGCCCCCCCCCCGCTCACGTGACGTCGCGGCCCGTGTTGCGCCTGGGCGGCAGCGGGCGGGCACGGGGGCAGCGTGGGGAGGGTAGAATTGAATGTGGGCGATCGCGGCTGCCAGCACCGCCCGCAGGCGGCGGGCGCAGGGCTCATCGCCTGGCAAGCTCGACGATCCCAACGACCATCCCCATGGCGACGACGATGCCCCCCGACACGCCCGATGCGGCGCTCTCTGACGTCGGCCCCTCCTGGCCGCGTGCGTCGCTGCTCGACCATCGCGCCAGCCAGCCGCTGGACCTCTCCCTTCTCGACGACCCCATTGCCGACACGTCGATGCAAGACCCCCCGCCCGCGCTCCTGCCGTCGGACGGATTCGCGGCCGGGTTTGGGTCGCACGCGCCGCCGGACACCTACTCCCCTCTCAGTCGCCGTTGGATTCCCCCGACCGGTCCTCAGCCCGCACGCCCACGCCTCCACCGCCGGTCATCTCCTCGGCGCTCGACGATGGATCGGACTCTGCCTTTCGCCTGAGCCGGTTCGAGGGTTCTTCGGCCTGCCCCTGGCCCGCGGCAACGGCTCAAGTTTCCGCATGCAATCCCCTCCACTTGGCACCACCTCTGATCTAGCGCGGGACGATCTGGTTACATTGCTCCTGTAGCCCCAGCGTGGCCCGCTCGCGCCAGATGCGCCTTCCCACTCTCGCCTATCCTTCCTCGCCAAGTTTGCATGGAGAGAAACCAGTGGATCGCCCCCTGCATTATGGCAAGGAACGCTATTCGCATTTCCTCCGGCGCTCCTCGGACGAGCGTATGGCCGCTGCCGGGAGAGCGGGAGATGCACGATCGTAGGGTGCCCACTGGGTTCACCCATCGTCTCTCGTCTGGGTCCGAGGTAAGTGGCGAAGCTCACCCTCACACCCACCGGCCTCGCCCTTGCCACACTCTCGATTTGCCTATGAAACGCCGCGACTGGCCAGTGACAAGCGGGTGCTCCGTTCTGCTGCCGCGGCTGCGTCGGTGGCCCGGCCGCCTCGGCCTACCCCTTGGTCGACTACCAAGACGCCCTTCCGGCACAACGTGTCCCAGTCTATGTCGACCCCGAGGAAGGTGGAGAGAAAGAGGATGACGCCTCGCTGTCTTTGAGTGACAAGGAAAACAAAGCCCCCCCTCTGGGGAGGCATCCTCATCCACGCCCCCCCCGCTCGCTTCCCACAATTTCCACCCCACCTCTGTCCCGTCCCTGTCCTCCCAACCCCACCAGATCCAGCACCCTTTCCAAAAGGAACAGCAGGGCGGCTCGGCCATGGTGCAAGGAATCTCCCATCCGGTGATGACCTCGACCCGGGTCCCATTGCCCGGGTACGAGCTCGGAGCCGGGGCAGAAGAAGATGAGGCGGACAACGAAGAGCAAGGTCTCCCCTTGGCCCCCCGCCAACCAAGTGGTGGGCCGGGACTGTCTACTTTGTTGGATAAAGGTTTGCGCGTCAGTAGCGCCGGAGTTGCGGAGATGGTTTCCAATTCGTCCCAGGTACCCTGCAGAACGGGGATGGCAGCCCGCGCAGTGTCCCAGCCACCGATGATCCACCAGCCTCTGTTCATAGCTCCTCCCGCTGCCACCTCCTCGAGGCTCGAGTCTCTCCCGATTGAGGAAGCGACCGCTGTGTTGGCACGAACGCCGGAGCAGGATAAGTTTGGGCTGTATGAGCGCGAAGTACTGGCTGAGGCAGCGCGGCAGGCGTCATACGAGCCCGAAAGGATTTCCCAATGGTTGGGGAAGAGTGCGGGCAAGGACTGGAAGGATTTCAAGCCGACAACGGTCAATGGCCTGCGCTATCGCAAAATCCGCAAGGCGGGCGAAGGTGGCTTTTCCACCGTCTGGGTCGTCCGGGACCGTTTGAACGGGTGGATACCAAGCAAGAGTATCCCGAACGCCAACAAGCTTTCTTTGCCATGAAGCAAGTCAACTTGAAGAAGCTCGAGCCTCAAAGCCGGGCAGATGTGCTGAAGGAAGCTGAGCATCTTGAAGCGCTCGCCTGCCGCCCAGGATACGACAAGTACTGCTTCGTTACTTTGCTCATAAGGCCAACGACAGTCATCTCAGATTGTACGTCTCTCTTTTCCCAGTTTTGCGTTTGCTGTCTTTTCTGACCGTCCCCCCCCCTCCTCAGCTAATTGAGCTTGGCGATTGTGACTTTTCCGACATTTGCGGCACCAGCAGCTAAGCTGGCAGATCCCCAAGACCTTTGGGCAAATGTGCGAGGCCGTTCATTTTCTCCATACTGCTGGAATTGTTCACACTGATCTCAAGCCGGCCAACTTTCTCGTGCTGGGACAGCATCAAGATTATCGACTTGGGCATCGCCCAGAAGATTCCCAAAGGCACCATCCACATCTCACTGAAGCCTTGGTGGGCCACCCCCAACTACATGGCACCTGAAACCGTCAAGCTTTCCCGTGCTGCGGCGGGGGGCGGCGGCGCGACCGGCCTTGTTCAAGGCTGGGATCGCATCGGACGTATGGGCAATGGGGTGCATCCTCTACCAACTGGTCTACGGCCGCCCGCCGTTCGACAGGCTTACGGGGGAGGCCAAGCTGCGAGCGATTGTATCGGAAAAGACGGTGATTGAGTACCCAACCAATCGACCCGCGCCCTATCCAGCTCAGCCGGGCGAGGAGGGAGAATTGGTCGATGAAGTGTTGCTGGACGCGATGAAGTCGGCATTGCAGTACCAGGTGGCGAACCGAGCGACGCTGCCTTCGCTTCTTGCCCACCCCTTCATGGCTCCCTACTCTCGTGCCACGGAGCAGGTGCTTGTGACCAGGGACACAATGTACCTCTTCCTGACCCGCGTCCGCGACCTCGAGCGCGCTGGCCGGATTGTCCCAGGCACCGAGGCCAGCATGGTCGAGAACTTTTTCTATAAGATGCTCTCGGCATCTCAGGAGTCCTAGCAAGGCCATCGGTCATCCTCCTCGTTTCGGGCGCTTGGCTGTACACCCCTCGTCGACGACGCAGCTTGATTTTGGTCGCCACCCCCCTTTCACAAGTTTCTCTCTTTCGCTTTCTATAAGAGCATTCTTCTCTTCTCGGCAAGGTACTGGCACGCCGTACTCTCATCACTTCCTTCCCCCTGCATTGTATTCTTGAGACTTATGCTCTTTCTATATATCCTCCTCCCGCCGAGCCTGCGGGCGGCGCAGAGATGGGAGGTGCACGGGGGATGTGAGATGTATGGGTACAGATCACTCTCAAGCAGCCGAGTTCCTCTGATGGAAGCGAGCCTTGGCCAGGGTGAAGTTGCTGCAGTCGGTGCCAGGGCAGCTTTCATATATCAGGGGGCTCCCATTCCTATTACTCCGCATATTCATACCTCCCTCGGTGTAACGGACAAACCACTATAGTATAGTCATTGTTCCTTTGTATACACGGGCGAGCGCGTTCCCAACCCAAACCAAGTTTTCAGAGAAGTGTTGGTATTTGGTCGTGTGACACATGTGATGGCTTGACGGTTTGAAACGATGCAAGTGGTTGCTGGGTAGCCGGAATGCCTGCTCGTATTTTGTAACACACTGGACCCACGCCATCCCTTCTTTTGTGGGGCCAGGCACAAAACCGGAGGAGGGGGGGGGGCGGCGTCCACAGCAGCGTCAGAGGGCGCTGGATAATTTTATGTCCTCTCCGCCATCTCATACACCCCCTCCATCCCATACCAGCCATACCTTGCCACATCTCGCAAGCCACTGACTCGCGGCACTCTCGGCGTTCCCGTTCCCGGCGGAGTGGTCCTGGCTCAGCGCTCTGGTCTCAGGCGCTCACACTCAGGACCAGACCGAGCGTTGAGCGCTGAGCGCGTTCAATGTTCAGCGCGCGTTGAATCTTGAGCGTTGAGCGCTGAGCGCGTTCAATGTTCAGCGCGCGTTGAATCTTGAGCGTTGAGCTTGAGCGCGTTGAACGTTGAGCGTTGAGCAGGCCGTTGAGAGGCACACAGCCTGAGCGCTGAACCATTGAGCCTCAACGTTCAACGTTGAGCGTTGAGCACATTGGACGCAGAAGACACACACAAGACCACGCGATGAAGCTTTAAGCTTGAAACTAGCTCTTGGAGCTTGAAGTTCAAGCCTGAAGTTCAAGTTGCTAGAGTGCGACTTGGGAGCACTCGCGATCCTATGGATCAGCTGCAAAGCAGCCTTCAGACAAGGTGTGAAGGCAAAGTGGTGAGCCACAAGTCTTCAAGCAACGTCTGAAGGGAAGGAGAAAGGAGAGAGAGAAGGGAGATGGAGCGAGCAGGGCGTGCGCGGCCTGCGAGCGGAACGCTTCCGCTCGGCTAGGCGAGCGTCACCGATCCATTGAGGGCCGCGCAGGAGAACCCTAGCAGTACCCTCTAACACAAGTCTCTTCTTTGAGGTGCATATGCCCGCGCTACCTCCCCTCAAAGGCAGTACTAGTATCTGGCGTTTCTGTATCTCGCTTTTTATGATACACTCTTTTGATACTCAGTAAGTAATAGTGGCTGGGGTCAGGACTCACAGTGGCCGACGGTAAGGATACGGCCAAGCAGAGAGTTGGTTCTGTACTCGCTGTTCGAATAGAGGCTTATTTCTTTTGGAGTAGGGCACTTAGCACGCAAGACATGTACTGTGGGAAAAGGATCAGTGGTGGTCAAATTGTTGTTAACATATAGTCTACCCAGACGAGGTATTCACACGTCACCACGTTTATCCTCCCTTGTTCTGATGGTCGTTGATGTGTGGCAGGAATGCTACAGAGACGAGGGAAAAGTAGCAATGCAATGAAGATAAATGTTGAAATGGAGGAGTTAAAATGAGCAGTTGAAGCTGTAAAGATAAGCGCACGGTGTATAACGCAAAAGGGGAGCAACGGAGAAAAGGTGGGATGAAAGAGAGTGCGTGCTCCGGACCGATTAGCGGGTGTAAGGAAGAGGCAATGAAACGCAGAAGAAGTACAAGTACAGCAAAAAGTGAGGCGGATAGGGGGCAAACGAGCGAGGAAACAATTTGAGGAGAGAATAGAAAACGGTGTGGATAGTGGGAAATGAGGAGGGGAGGAGCCAATGTGTGGGCTTTCCTCCCCAAGGGAGACTTATAGAGCCGCAACCCCCAAGCTTGAGGCGAAGTGGTGTGCTCGAAACCCAGAGAAGCGCGGCGAAGGAGGTTACCAATTGGGATACCCCCACTGGGCGTATGCCCGGCTGGGTCGGCGTCGGTCACGGCTCCAGCAGCATAGGCCGTATGAGGCGTGAGAACTGGAAGGGCACGGGCCTTAGTGGAGCGGATGCCTAACTTGGAGGAGCCGCGCGGTGGGTAGATACCCTCCAGGGCACGGATGAGGACCAGGAGGAAGCGCTGGATGGCGCGCGCGCGCTTGTACTCGTGCCACGAGAGTGAGCCGGGGTGGATCCAAGCAGTGGCGATGGCAGATCCGGAATGCAGGGCGCGGGGGTGGGTACCGTTTCGTCTGGTGGAGACAGGGCTCGCGAGGACATGAGCAATGGAAGGCCGGAAACCGATGCGGACGAAGCAGAGGGACTGGACGCGTCGGTTAGGCGAGTGGCATGCAGGCCGGTAGTGGCACTGGGTGAGGCGTAGTGCGTGAGTCCAGATGCGAAGGACTTGGTGTCACTAGGGCTGGTGCGCAGGCCGTGCGATTGGAACGAGGGGGGGAGAAGGTAGGGATGATTGGTGCTGGCGCTGGTGCCCGTGCTCGCGTAGCTACGCGGGCGGGCAGTTGATGGGGCGTGGCCTGCCCTATGACGACGGGAGGGGCGCAGACGGACGAAGTAGCCCAGGTCGGGTGCTGACCGCATGCGGCTGATGCCCAACGCTGCCGAGCGCGAACGGAGGGGCCGCGGGGCAACACAGGTGTCGCGCACGCAAGAAAGGCGGGCCTGGTGTTGTGCCGGGAGGGTGGCCAGCTCACCTGACAGAGCGACATGCGTGCCAAAGCGCAGAGGCATGGGGTTGCGGTCCATGACGCGGACAGGGAGCGAGGCCGGGGGTGAAGCCGGTGAGGCTGGTGAGGCTAAAGAAGGTGGTGGAGATGATCGATGAAGCTTGCAGCGCCGAAATCCACAGTTGTGATGGTAAAAAGGAAAGCAAGCCGTGCCCCACACAGGCGAGATGCGTTGTCATTTTCCACTGTCCCCGTGCGTCCGAGCTGATTTTTGAGTGGCGCCCCCTCATGCATCGATCTATTGCATCATGCATCATGTTCACACATGCTCTTCGTCCCGTCGAGTCTGAGGGAGGCAGAACGACGCCAGTGTTCGGCCCAGTTGCGTCAGTTCACTGGTCACAACTCGCCGAAGTCACTAGTCATTAGTCACTGATCGCCGGTCACTGGTCACCGGTCACCCCGCTTCAGGCACAGTCTTGTCCACACGGGCAGGTCTGGTGGGGCGCGAGGCTGAGATGATCGATCGATGAACGATGACTTCGATGACTAGATGACTCCGTTGACCACCACCAGTACACAGTACTCGGTGTACTCAGTGCAACCCATCGTACTCAGTACACTCAGACTCAGTACTAGTCACTGTAGTCATTCATTGGTCGTCGCGCTCAAGCTCAACCCCCATCTGTCTGGCCGCTACCGGTTGCTAAGGCACTGGCCATCCACTTCTCTCTAACAGTGGCGCTGCGTGTTACTTCTATTCCGAACTGTTGCACGCTTCTGGCACTCAGTAAGGCGTACTGTCACGCACATGTCACCGCGATGGGGAGGGAGGCATCGCATTTGGGGCGCATGCCTCGATGTCACATGTCACACAATGTCACAGTGGGTCCGTGTGCTGAGCCAAAGGAGGTGCAGGACTATACTTCTCCACTTGCAGAGATGTGTTCTGCTTCAAGCTTCACCCCTCCCCCACAGCCGAACAAAAACAAGCGTAAAATGGCATCCATTCGGGTTTTCTCTCTTCTCCACAGCATGCCATTTTGGCAACCGCTTTTGACAGTAGCGGATGAGGATGCTGAACCACGACGAGGTGACCCGTATATATATAATTGTGCTTTTGGCAGAGAGTCTCCCCTCAGTCTTTGGTCCCTCTTCAATTCTTCAACTGCAAATGCCTTGGTTTTGGTTGGATGCACAAGTGCCGATCAGCAGAAGGTAAGCGTTGAGGCATCTCTTTCTTTCAGTTCAGTTTCGGGCCAATTTGTTTGTGGGCGAACGCGTCCACAGATTGGCACGTCCTTCTGTGTGTTTTCCACCAATCAAAGAAAACATATGGCTCTGCATATCATACGATGTGGCGGATTCAGGCGCGGGGACATATAAAACCGGGGGCCCTGTGGAGTAGTCTGTGGAACTACCTCATGCCCCCCACCCCCCCCCCCCCCCCTACACGCCGAGAAGAGGGTCTTGGTTTTCTGTGTCTGATCCCGATTTGTTGTTGTTGGTCAAAGCTCGGTTCGCATGTTGGGTGCCGCTGCTGTGCCATCGTTCAATCATTCTCCGGGAAATCCATACCGCAACATCCATCATGTGCAAGGACGGATCCTCTTTAGGACCCCTACAAAACGCAGTGAAGAAAAGCTCATGGATCGTCTGATTTCTCTCTGCTTCGGCTGCCCCAATAGTAGCGCTTGACTGTATATAGTGTAGACACCCCATCCGTCAAGTCGAGTTTCTCGTGAGATCACGCAACTGCAACTATATATGTTTTTCAACGGGGGCAAAAGTGCATTGATATGTATAGTGGGAAATGGCTGGATACCAAAAGGGGGGGGGGGGGCAGCTGAATGATGTCCAATGTAAGTACCGCGACCATCATGTATTCGCACCGTTGCAACATATGTCGGGGGGTGAAAATAACAACAATTAAGGACTAGCTTATGCCTGTACGGCGACAAAGAAAATTGACCGCGCACGTGGGGGCACAGAACGCTTAGTAATATATTGAACGTCCGTACGGAGCCCGCTGTGCATCACGAGACTTAATGGTTCTGTTCGCAGGCCTTACGACTTGGTATATACACAACAGAGATTATTGTTTTGAGCCATTCTGTGTTCTGAAGGATGGTCTTCCCACTGGGCGTGGACGCAAGGCAAATGGTACCGGTCTGCACCTTGGACCCCATTATTATCATGAGCGTAAGTATAGAAAACGCCAAATACAGGAAGACCGCAGGCCAGAACCGCAGGCAAGGAACATTTGCACGGGGAGAGGAGTATCTTTTGACGGCAGTGAGCATGAGACTTTGTTGTCTGCCTAGTCCTGGAAGAACTCTAAGAAAGCACAGGGGACTGAATGAGGTGCAAATGATGAAATGAAGCCTGAGAGTTAGGTCTGTGAGAGTGCACAGCAGTGTCCATGAAGTGTAAATATAAGAGATAGATCCCGCGCAGCGGACGCTCTGTGGAAGAATAACGTGATACTGGGGGCAGTGTCCCGACGCGTAGAAGATATTTGGCTAAGGCCTGACAAGCGGAAAAAATGACTGACCATGTGGGGTTTCCGGGTGGTGACGCCGGTGACGACGTAGGACCCAGTGGCCAACACCTGCTCTCCGGCGATGACTTTGTACGGGCCTACTGAGAGAGATTCGAAAGGCGAGAGGTAAAAGGCCCCAGTCAACCAGCAATTAAATTGAAATGTGCAAACGACCCACCGCCCTGCCTGGTCTACGCCACCGCAGCGCCGGCTCTCGGGCATGTCTCGATCTAAACATACACATCCCACCATCACTAGTCACTGAGTGCCCTGGCCTCTTCCGAGACGATGAAACAGCAACACACGTCGCTTCAAAGATACCAATTGATTGAGCCAGCGTGAGAAAATGATTGCTAGTACCAGCGGACATATATGAGTGAGGCGATATTCAAAGGGACACACCCGACGCCAGCAACACCGCCACCTCATTTTCTCAGGGTTGCATGGCCATAACACGAGCTTGCGCCCGCACCCGCTTTCTGCGAAGCAAGAAGGGTAAGTAAACAATGTACAGTAAACAGAGGGAAGACAACCACGTACTCGTACTCGGCCTTGTTCTCGAGGTACACCTCATAGGCTTCAGCTTGGGCTGGGTCCGAGTTGTTGGGCTCCAGGAGAAGCGTTTGGATGCCCATCACAATCTGAAATGCAAAAATGTCAGCTAAGGAAGGCCAATACTGCATGGTCCACAATATCAATGCTGTGGCTGCCAGTACACACCTGCTTAATCGTGATCGAAGGCTTCCACGCCTTGTCCTCATTCAGGATCGAAAGGCAGACAGTGCCAGAGGGGAAAACGTTGGGGTGGAAGAGCGGAGGGTCAAACTTGACCTTCGGTGGCTTCGCCGGGTATTCATCGGGAAAGTTCTGCCATGCAAAGGAACACGTTAGAATTACAGATCCATTCAACACCATCACCATCGCAGTATAGGGCTGGGCCCCGCACACGCACCATGACCAGCTTGTACATGCCTCCCGCCCATGGAGTACCCTCTTTGCCGGGGATCCCAACCTCCCAATTTTTCATGTCCATCGTGCCATCCGGGAGCTTCTTGGGCCGCGCGTAAAACCCCTGCCAAGAGAAAAAGTAAGTTTTAGTATGTCCGAAGATGCATGCTAACCGGCAAGCTGATAGCGAGACGGGTCGGCCACGTACGAATGGGTGATCCTTGCGCCACGCCTTGCGCTCTTGGGTCAATCTGAATATGAACAAGGAGGTGAGGATGCAGTCCAAGTAACCTAGAAAGGGGCGAAGAACTCGAGACGCACCGAGTCAAGCAAAGGGACATTGTACAAGTTGTTGGCTGCGCAGTTGATGGGAGGTGCAAACCACTACAACGGTGTTTGTCTGACGCGGTTTCTGGAGATTGGGCTGTGGCGGAATGCGACGGCCCATTTCCGCCCAGCGCAACCCTAGTAGGCGCGTTCTAGCAGCTTGCCCGGATTTTCAATTTCAACGTTGACAGCATCCGCTGGAGGCCGACGGGGCAGCGGCTTGGTGTTGTATTGGAGGTTCATTACATTCATGTCCCTGCTAACCCTCTGTAGGTGGCGTGGACTTATAAAGGCAGCTGTCGAGGAGGGGGGGGGGGAGTGATGCTCTTGAGCTTGTGCCCGGATAATGCTAACTATAGGGTGCAGCAATATGCAGCATGGCTTAGAGGGAGGACTCTGCCACAACGAGGTACACCAAGTATTCGTGTCCATCCAATCCTCCTCGTTTTCCTCATCAAAATATCTTCTTGGTCTAAAACGTTGCCGGGAGTTGATAAGATGTTCTTCCGCCACTGTGCCCTCGATCTTTCCAAGTCCTCCACAGGCCCCGTCGTAATGTTCGAAAAGAAGACTTGCGTCTGTGGGGTCTTTGGCCGTTTTGACGGCCGAGGTGGAGGCAATAACAAAGAAATTTCTACTCTGACTAAAGGATGGAAGAGTAACCGAATCTCCCCGACGGTCTCCAAAAGGGGAATTGCTTGAAAGAGGGGTTGCTTTGGATGCCGAGATGTTCCGCGGTAAACAAAACGCGTGATACACACACACACACACACAAAGGGGTTAGAAAGATGTAGAGAAGTAGGGTCATATGCACAGCTGGTGTGAGCATTATGCGTGTGTGGCAGGTCAAACCTTCACGGTGTGTGATCTTTGGGCACCAAATTGGATGGACCGTCTGGCGTATGGTGTGGCGTAGTACACCAACAAAGGTTTCATCGCAGTCGACGAGGATAATAACGTCACGAGACTTGTTGGCACATGATAAGACCCATATTTGATGCATTCTGAGCTTCTCTTGGGCGTGTTGCTGACGGCATCCATGAATTGACATGAATGTTGCCCCTTTGCCCTCATGGTCTTTTAGTACGGATGGGAAGCAGAGGAGGGGGGGTATAATATCATGGTGATATAGGCAGCAGAGGACAACAGAGGACGCCAAGAGCAATGTATAAGAAGATCAGCGTTAAAGAGAGTTACAATCCTTGGCTTCGTTAACGCAAAACATACCATCCTTTTGGCCTGATCAGGCCAGGTTATGTATCTTCTTTTGTAAACATGTGGTTTACAGAGAACGCCGGGACAAAGAAGCGTGCTAAACCTAAACCGACGTGCTCATCCGATGTGTATTGCTTGTTGGCGACAAACCCATTTAGGAAACGAGACAAACCTACCAGCATATCAAGACTTCTGCCGTCGGCCATCCGTCCCCATACCCGACTCGTGTGAATAGACGAATGAATCAAGAAGTAGACACCCGAACGGTGAACCATCTCCATTGAGACTCAGTAGTCAATAATTCTTTCCGTGGCGCCCAAACATCGATTCTTGCTCGCTATATTTTGGTGCCATAGTATCCTCGCGTCGTCAGAACCGAAGGGAAGAAGAAGGGTTTGGGGGCGTCCCTGATACTTGGTTTTCTTTTGCCATCGCTGCATTCTACGTGTTTTCCTGCATCCGAGCAGCAGCTCTCTTCCCGGCGTTCTAAAGATGCCGCGATATTCTCGTATAACACTCTGTTGTGGTACGCAGTCTTCATCGCCTCCTGCTTTCCCGAACCCCGCAACGTGTGTGGTACACCTCCATTCCTGATCCTCCGTATGCTCTACAAGTCCCATCACACTCTGTAGTCAGCACGCTTCGCCTTCTTCCCACGCCTCGTCCCATGCTCTTCCTCCCCAGTCAACTCGTTGGGATGTAGGTGTTAGGATGAAGCGCACGAGCTGGAGAATGAGCACCCGCACCACCTCGTGCAATGCACCGAATTTGGACCAGGTGCGAGTGCAAGACATGTGCCAACCGAGAACATCATACCCCACACTTCTATATACGCTGCGTGGAACGGCACAAGATGCGGAGCTGAACACCAACCTGACCCCGCTTGTCAGTGAGCCGGAGGCAAGCAGCTGATGGGATGGAGGAGAGCCAAGTGTGGTTGAGTGCGTCGCTGTGTTCGACCACGTCGCCACCCTGGGTATCGTCAAGCTTCTTTGAGCATTCATGTTGACTTTTCTCCCAATCCCCCGGCAGCGCTTGCATGGCGTCGTAAAAATGCGTTTGTCGTGCGTTCTTCCAAGGGGGCAACATAAGTGGTATAAGATCATTGACCTCATTGGCCGCAGCGTGCGTGGGGCGCAATATATATGAGTCTAGGGGCTAAAGCATCTTCTCCCGTCCGGGGAGGCAGAGGTTCATGAGCGTCAAAGTGATCGTCTTCTGCGTGCTTGAGAGGTCCTTATCGCCCCGATACGTCTGAACTCCATGTAGATGGAGGCATCAATCTAGGCCAGCACATCATCCAGTTCGCCCACGCCATCATAATAGCACGAGGCGTCCGTGACGGGTGATGCCATCAACCTTGGGTGTGTCCTACCTCAGGCTGGCCAGTTGGTGTCGGAGCCACGATCAGTGACAGTCCTCCCCTCTCACGTAAGTACCCGGGCCTTGAGTCCATCCTCCCGAATCTGGTTTTGGTCCCGTTCGACACATTTGCTGTACACAGGTTGAGGGCGAGGCTGGACTTGTCTTCTTCCAAAATCTCCGCAGCTCGGGCGGTAATGCCTGTCTCTTGTCCGAAAATGATGTAATGTCGTCCATCAGGTAAGCCATCACGAGGTGCCCCCCCCAGTTTGTCTTGTAACTTCTAAAGTGGGCCACACTGCAACATGGAGAAGAAGAACGAGACGGATCGCCCTGTCCGACGCCTCCTTTGCCGACATGACACCATCTCATTTCCGCCCGACGCAACCCAAAGCTCGGTGGGGGTGCCATAGATCCACCGGCTCAAGTAAAGGAGAGCGGGGGCATAACGGTGGGGCGTTGGCGAGTGTGTGACGGTTTAAAACATGGTGTTTTGAAAGCGTTTTTAGTAAAATGGAGCTTGGCGAGACGACTTATGGGGTTGAAAACATCCCACAACAGTTCCGCTTCGTCCTCCTCAACATCGCCGTTGTCATACGCTCCGTCATCCGCACGATAGGCTCAACTCTGGCTACTGTATCATCTATCATCTCTCTTCCGCGCACCTTACAGCGGACGCGTGGATGGGTATACGACAGCATATGTGTCTGTTCTATAAAGGGCCGGTGGCTTACTTCAAGCTTCTCTCAGATCTTCTAACCCCCGCCCAAGACGAGTTGTGAACAGACCATTCAGTTCAGACGGTTGAACGTGTTGAACGTTGGGCGTTGAGCCTCAGCGTTCAGGCTGAGCGTTCAGCTGAACTGGCAAATGCTAATGGCGATTGGATGGTACGAGCCGGCTTGGGATGAGACTATGGGGTGGCACGGATACTCCCCAAAAGGACACCAGTCATCGAGTACACGTTGAGTTGCCCAGAATGCACCGTGTTCCCACACGTTGGTATGGGCCGCAGTCACCGGTGACGCACCCTGAGGCCTCAGCCTGAGGCCTGACGTGTGACATGTGATGGCCACCGGTCGCCGGACAGGCCAGAACTTGATGATCGATGATCGATGATCTGTGACATGCGATCGGTGATCTCACCGGTCACCCGATCAGAGTATTTGTGACATTGATTGTTGAGATGTTGACACGTTGAATGGCTGGCATATTCACGCCTCGGCGTCATGCATCAGCTGAGCGCTGAGCCTCAGCAGGGCTGAGCTGGAGCATAGCAGCTATATCGCCAGCCCACCGCCATGGAACCCAGGGTACAATATCGTTCGTTAATCGGGCTCTCCAATCTCTTACTGTTAGTGAAGCGCCAAAAGACAGCCTAGGCTAGGCGAGTATGTAGGTGACAGTGTAGTATCGGGTGTCGGATTGTTAGATCTCAAATGCTTGTCAGAGTTCGAGAACGTGGGGCGACGCACGTGGGAGCCCCAGGTTGTGTGTTCGATGATCGATGAATTGGTAAACGAGCACGTACTTTAAGATCTAAGATCTAAGAGCATGAGAGTACTCGTACTGAGTACCTGAGAATACAAATGTACTAGCTTGTACTAGCTGGAGTACAGCTAGTTGAGACGCACATACACTCCGTGTTCCACTTCTTCATCGAGACGAGGTATGTCGTTCCCGCGGTTTCGTGCTTTCCACAGCCCTGGCTACTCTGACGCTCTCAGATATCAATATATGAATGCGCAGTGCCCGGGGGATCCTAGCACTCTCCTTGTCCGAGGCCCATGGGAGGCGCACTGCCGCGCCGTCCGCCACGTCCAACCGGGGTGGATGGAGCCACCCTCCAATGAATATTGAATAACCAAGTAAGCGAACACCGTGAACCCTATATCGAAGCACCCTGCCTGGGAAGAAACAGGGTGACTGTACTGACATGCATGATGCATGACATGTACGAGTACACAGAGTACTCAGACTGAGTAACTGAGTACTGACATTACTGGCATTGAACATGCGACAATGTCACAGGTTTTATGGACATGCAACAGGACAGTGCCCCGAAAAGGCTGTAGCTATGCCAGTGCTGTGCCAGTGCTGTGTAGGCTGTGCCTGGACAACGTACACGTGCTGCTGATAAGGTCGCACACTGCCCCACCGATGCGGGTGCCCACAGAACCCGTAACTTGGGCGAGCGTGGAATCGGGGACGGGGTTGTGGCAGGGTGTGGCTTGACTTGGTTGTGGCACAATGTTACTGATGCAGATTTTAGTAGTGAATGGCTGGTGGCGGCAGTGGTTTTCGATTGTCGCTTCCCGGTTAATCTTAAATGCGGCGATGACATGCCGAAACGCCACAGTTTGTGCTGTTTGTCTCCACACCCGCCACAGCAGACCAGCGGATGGGACACATGTCATTGTCACACATCAGGACGTCAGGGTGTCAGCACTCAGCATGCCAGCGCCGAGCTGCTGAGGCTCAGGCTGAGCTCCCTACAGCACCCTTGCGGTGATCTAGTCCCGATTCCGCGGCACCGCCCATTGCACGCAGACGTGGGACACTAATAGTGGCTAGTTGCTATAGTTACTAGTTACTAGTTAAGCTAGTTACCGGTGACGCGGTTATGGCCGGTTACCGTTATCCCGTTACGCGTTACGCGTTACCGCGTTACAGGCCGGCGAAGTTATGCTTAATACTCTATAGGTACCGGTTAAACACTAACCTTCAAACGATAACAAACGTCAGCTGCTTGTTTAGTTCAGCTAGATCGGAGGCGGGGAGGGGGACATTGACGTGTGACGCGCCGAGTACCTGGTACTTAGTCTAGAAGTGGCGACTAGTGTGATGCGTGATCATGCGTCATACATGTTCGTTCGCCCGTATCCCCTCGCTCTGCCTCAGCCGCCAGCCCCGGCGGATTGTTGCTATCGATACCTTTCGCGCCTCTCCTCCGTGGCCCGCCGGGGCTTCTCCACACCTCTCCACCACCACCACTGTGGCTCTTCTCGCCCCCATGGCCGCCCCTGTCCAGCAGCAGCCGGCGTACGATGGGTCGCTGGCCATGTACCTCAACAGCGTCGCTCTCAACGGTGGTACTCTGAGCCCGCCAGGCCAGGCGTCTGGCGCAGAGGGCGCACCGTTTCAGGCCTTGCTCTTCCCCGCTCCGTCGCAGCCCTCGCCACCCGACTGTGACTCCGCTGGACAAGCCCCCGTCAATCCCTGCATGATGCCTCCCACGCAGCTCCAGACGCCCGGCAGAGTATCCGTTAACACCCCGCCCGGCAGCCCCGGCAACCTGCATGAGTTTGGCACTCCTGCGTTTTCTTCTCACTCAGCGTCGGAGCCATCATATGGAATGTCGCTCTCCCCGGGCCCGTCTCCCTCCGATGCTTCAGGCGGCTCCTATCCTTTCCAGCAAACCGTAGGAACCGATCGCTTTGGGCCGGGCGGTAAGCCAGTCCATGAGGGCCAGTACCCGCAGCTCGGTTTAGACGTTACCACACTGCTCAGCACATACAGCCCATCTGGGGGAGAGGACCAACAGCAGCATGTGATGGGTTCTTTCCCTTATTCCGATGCTCCTCCGCAGCCGCAGTCTGAGTTCGGGTCCCAACCTCAGTATTCTCAGAGCATGAGCGGGCTACAACCAGGTTCTGTTGCTCATTGGTCACAGCCAGCGACTGATGCGTCTTCCGGCGATTCAACTCCTTCCCACCCTTTTTCATTTACCTCGGCCGGTCCGTTCGGTTATGATCGTGCTTCCAACTCGGGGGTGGATGCACAAGGCACCGCGGCTGGCGCAGTACAATCCAACATCAGCATTCCCCAGATGATTCCTTATGGTGGTACTAAGCAGTTTCCATCGGTTACAGAGTCCATGCCATTTCCCCTCGACCTTCCCCACTTCGCTCGCAACGCCCCCTTTCTCTCTCCCTTTCGAATATCCAAGATGAACCGACAGTCTCCAACTATTTTGGCAGAGTTCCCTTCCAGGGCAGCCGGCCGTCAAGTCACCACTTTCGGCCACCTTTGCTCCTGATTTGTCTGTCTGGCAATCAATACAGCCAAAAAGGAACAGGCATCACCGCATTCTCCTTCTTCCTCGAGCCCGCCCCTCGTGGAAACTTGCCGTTTTCGGAAGCCTCTTCGGGCCATGCCCCTCTTCGTGGAAATGTTGGTCCGATCCGCCGTGGTCGTGGCCGGGCCGCGACCCTTGACGGTACGCCTAAGGACTTGGCCTTAAAACATCATCTCTCCAAACAGACACCGCAAGACGTCGAGGCGAACAAACGTATCAAGTCCGACACTTCATTGGCCCATAAACTTACTATTCGCGCCAAGAACATGGTCAAGATCGAAGAACAGAACGACAAGATGAAGTGGGGCATCCTGCCGCCGGGAGGTACGTTTGTTTCTCACTTTCGATTATGATTATCATGGATCATGTGGGTTTCAAGTATATTAAGGCTTGCCATACTGACCCTCCATTTCCGGCAGCGTTTGATAACATCAACGCAATCATGATGCAATTGCACTATCGGCAGCAAACTCGCCTCATGCAGCAATCCAACCATCCAACACTCTTTCAAGTGCAAGAAGAGGCTGATGAATCTGAACAAACGACGCGACGTCGCAACCGACGCAAGGGCTCGGACCCTGACGAGGCAGCGAGGAACAAGGTACCGCACAACGCGATCGAGCGCCGGTACCGTAACAACATCAATGACCGCATTGCAAGCCTTCGCAATGCAGTTCCAGCCCTGCGCTACCTCAACCCTAAGAACAATGGGGGCTCTACCCCTCTGCTCCCGCGTAAACCGCGGAAAAAGGGGGAGCCGGAGGACCTAGTGGACGGCATCAGTGTAGCTACCAAACTCAACAAAGCAACCATTTTGGGCAAAGCGACCGAGTACATTCATCACCTCAAGAAGCGCGAGCTTCATCTGTCGTCCGAGGTGGAGGGATTGAAGGAGCTCATCCGCTCGTTCCGGGGAGGGGACGATGTGCTAATTGTGTGGCTGCACGAGATGGAGCAGACGCGACGGGAACGGGATGCTGAGGAGGCCCGGCTCGCCGCTCTGCGGCCCATCAAAGAGGAGGACAAGTCAGACGATCCCATGGATGACTTGCTACTTGATTCAGAAGATGATTTAGATGATGTTTCGCCCACCGCCTCTGCCTCTGTTGAAGGCTCGTTTGGGGCAGCTCAGTCCACTGGGTCGTATGTGATGGCAGCATTCCTCGGTTTCACTCTTATGGGGACCAACCCGACCTGCACCGTCCTGGTTTAACCGCCCACCCTGGGGCGCGCTTTGGGGGCTTCTAAGCAACTTTGGAAGCGTTCCTCTCCCTTCACTTCGACCGGGGTGCACGACGACCACATTTCAACTTGGACCCTCGTCTTCGAGGTGGTCCGCTTCCTCACGTTCATAACGTGTGCCCTCTTGACGCTTTACCCAATTTCCGCACGATATTCCAGCAATCTTCCACCTACACAAGACCTCTACTGATCGAGGAAAGCGTAATACGCTTCGCAATCGCCGTATCGCGTTGGACGCGGCCTTGGCCCTTCCCACATTGACTCCGGTTGCGGTGGATCAGGCCCTTCGGTCCTTTGTTTCAGCACCTCAATCAGTGCTGGGCGTTCTAACTCGTTTAACCGTGACTTATATCGGTTGGCGATGGAGCAGATTCGTTCCACACGATGGCCCTTCAACCTCTATTGGCGGCCTCCAACCACCACGTCTTCTTTCCACGTTGGCAGCACGAGCGGAGGCGGATGTGTGGACTCGTTTGCTGGGACTCGAGACAGCCTGGGGCGCCTTTGTTCAACGTTCCCTGTTCCACAAGGTGCACACTCTCCTTCAAGTAGTTCTGATTGCTCGCGCTGTGGACGAGAAGGAGGAACAACTCAGCAACGGGCCTGACGCGATGGAGACCGAGGATGAAGAGGAGACATATATAGTCTCCAGCGACTCAATGGCTGCCCGTTTGCATGGTCTCTTGGCTCTCGCCTTGGCCGCTTGGGCTCGCCTGCGCATGCCGTAGGTTACCTGATCCGGAAGTACGCCTGTGCCCATTGGAACCGAGCGCAAGCGGGACCGTTTCAGGCCGACTGGCTTACGGGTGTACTTTCCTTGCCGTTGGAGGACGCGCTGGATCTACTTCCCTCGGAGGCCGAAACATCGAGAGCAGCAGCGTTGGTTGGGGGCGACAAGGATTCGCTGCTGTTCTTAGGTCGCCCCTTTTTTGGTTGCTAACACCTTAAACATGGCCGATCTCTATGCCATTTGGTCGACCCTCTTTCCCTACCTTATCACTTCGGCCAGCCCAACCACGTTCAGCGCCCGAGTTCGGCGCGAGAAGGAGTACGCTTTCTCTCCTTCCGGGGGTGCCAGACCAGTGCAGAGGGCAAATCACAGCTACCCGCCGTCGAGCAGGCGAGCGTCCCTGGTGGGGGAGCAGACGTGAATGCCTTCTTGCGCGATTTTTTATTCGGATGCGCCGTGGCCTCGTCAAGGTTGATCTCATTACTTCCTCTTCCTCGCGGACTGCCGAAATCCGAGCAGTACTGGAAGCCCTTCTGGACCAGCTGGAAGCGAAGGCTGTTCAACCCACCCCTGCCTATTACCTATTCAGATCACCCTCGCCACCTGGTCATTCCTCCATGCCGACGCGGGCACAGCGGAGGCCTATGCTCGCCCCCTCCTCAACGAGCTCCAGTCTGGCTCGCCTATGCTGGGAGCGCGGGCAACTGCGACTGCGTGTGTCGACCTCGTCTTTGGTCCCAGCGCCTTGGCTGGCTCCATCTCCCCCTCCAACACGGCCGCCACTACCGCGAGCCTTGCTGACCGCGCCATCTTTTCGCTAGCTCAAGCGGGCCTGCAGTGGCTCTCCTTTCTGCGCCATTTGGGGCTCAATCGCTCCATCTTCCAAGGCGGCCCTTGTGACCCCGTGGTAACCACCACTTGCTCGAGCGCGCGCTTGCTCTTCGCCGGACCCTCACCCGGACCGTTCCACCCCAGTTGCGTGTCAGGGTGCCTAGCCTAGGGAACGGTGAAGAAGAGCGAGATATGGTCCAATGCCGGCCTTGGACTTGCGGAAGCCCAGGAGGCTGCCACGGACGTGCTGGGCGATTTTTGTCGCTTTCTCAGCCGACGTGCGGCCGAGGTCCAGCCGATTCCCGGGTGGGAATTGAATGGACGCCCTTTGCCCTCTTCCTCGGGTGGATTGAGCGACCTGGTCTGGATCCCCGAGGTGTCGGACAGCGGGCTCATCGACTTGGACTGATACCAAAAAAAGGCCTATCAGTCTCCCTCCCCACCATTTTTTCCATTGTTTTATCGTTCCTCTGTGTGACCTTGTATCCCCCAGCAGGGGTCAGCCGGTGTTGGTTACAGGGAGAACCATCTCTGCGCTATTCTGCTTCATTTGTTTTTTGCTCTTACGATCCCACCCCCACCCGCCTGCCCGCCCGCCATATATGGGACCCTTTTGTTCCCTATGATTTTCGCACCAAAACCCGCCGGCTCTGACTCTCCCTCTGGTCATCTTCAATACTTCGCTAATAATTCTCCTTTCACAACTCTGTACCCACGTTTGCAACTATTAATAACTTCTCATTTTATTCTTCCACTGCGCCTCAAAAAACATTGCTTGGGTCTTATAACCCCTCTATAGCCCGGAATGAGTATATTTATAGTCCGGTATAGGAGGTGAACAATAACAACTCGGTCTATTAGTTTTGTCATGGATGAAGAGATGTGAGCAGTGCTATTATGCGTAGAACTGCATTATAGTGATGTACTACGGCAGACAGACAGCGCAGCGGTCTGAGCTACCAGATTCTGATGAGCGCGAGAACAAAGTAACGAGTTGAGCGAAGAGGTGGGGGTGGTAAGGAAGGATAGAGTGGAAAGCGCCAGCGGTCTACGAATACTGGTACAAGCGTGGCTTGCAATTACAAAGTCAAGGCCACAAAAGTTATCACCATGACTCCTCAATGGTCCAACGGCTATGATGTCACGCTTTCAAGCCGTAAGGCAGAACCGTGAAGACCCGGGTTCGACTCCCGGTTGGGGAACATTTTTTGCCGGTTATTTACGACAAGGAGGCACTGGGCTGCGCAAGTGGCATAATGTCTACTATCGCACAAGAAGTGCTTCGCCTTTTACAGTGGCTCCTCAATATCCGGTGGAAAAAGGTATCACTCGCGCATCAAAAGTAAGAAAACGGGGGAGGTGTTGTTGTCACAATCGGGGCTATATAGAAACTATGAGACCAGAGTCGAGACCAATACGCCAAGGGATGTAGCAATGGTTCGTGGGGAGGAAGCAAGAGCAGAGGACATGGTGCGAAGCGGAAGAAAAAGAGAAGGAGGGAGATGCTCGGGACGAGAGAAATTGGAAATGAGCCTGGCGAGATCACCAAACTATGACAGTGGTCCCGGGAGGATGCGACACGCACAAGAACGTTTTGTAGGCGTCTCTCGCCAAGTGAGAATATCGAACACGTTTTGAACACATTACACCGACGACTTCTACTCCTTTTCTTCCGGCGTTCTACACAAAACTAAGGCGTGTGTTGCCGTCTGCTCGTGTACCACCTTCTGGTACGCAGTCTTGGCCGCATTTGTATCAGAGAGCCTCAGACCGTGCGGGTACACTTCCATCTCTGTTCCTCCTAACTCACTTCACTGTTGTAAGTGCTCCTTGCATGACGCGTGACGGAGGACTGATTACAGCGTATGTGACAGCTACGGGGCACTTCAAGTATAATTGTTGAATTCATATATCGATGGTTGAGCATCGGTGCGAAGACGGTCGACGAATATCAGGATAAAGGCGGGGGGAGCAGTTGGTTGGCACTACTGGAAATGGCAAAAGAGCAAAGGGAAAGAGAGCCACAAAAGCCCAAAGGAACAACGGCATAGAGCATGGGATCAAAACATATGTGGGATGGAGGTCATGCTTGCGTGCACTTAACCCACCCCGTCGCAGCCAACCCAGCCGCGCTGCGGACGAACCTTCATGTTGCCCAACGCGCACGGCTGCATTTGGATGCCTCCACCACGAGCCAGGCCCAATCCGACCATCGTGTGGTACTGGCGCACCTGACCCTTCGAGACGAGACGGTCAAAGCTCTGGTGGGAGTTGGTGAGCATACCGCGCTGGGCTTCTTCGATGCCCGGGTTCTTTTCGTCCTTTTCCTGGACAATCTTGGCCACCTCGCGGTCAAGAACGATGCGCTGCTCATGAGCGCGCTCGCCCGCCTGGCGGACGTCGTCCACCAGTTGCTTTGCCAGCTCAGCCTGGCCGGCCTCAACGAGACGGGGATGGGTCAAAAGAGCTTGGTCGTCCGCCGGCGACCAGGTCGCGTAGACCTCATCCAGCACTTTCAGAACAGTGGCCAGGTTGTTCGGCAGGTAGCGCAAAATGTTGCTGCCTCCCGTCGCAAGGGAAAAGTCGGAGTTGTTGATGATGTACTTGCGAGTAAACTGCCAGTGGCGGTGACGGAATTCGCGGACCTGGTCCGTCAGCAAAATGTACAAAGCCTTTAGAAGGGGTGAGTTGCCCTTGTCGGTGCAGAAAGAACGGACACCCAACTGTGAAGCACGCGCCTCCAGGTGGGCTAGGTACTCGCGCTGGTCTAAGTAAAGAGAAAATGTTGTCAGTCTCCGCGAGGGCCAAGTAGCTGTTGAAAGATGACTTACTCTTAGGGCGGTAGCGACGGAAGTCACGCAGGGTGCGAGTAAACTCGTTGTTTGGCATTTCAGCAGTGAGCTCAAGGAGATTGTCCGCCAACGGAATAATCGAATCATTGGCTCCACTTTCCCCACGGAAGTTGGACATGGGGACATCCTCGCCGTTGGGGCCAGCTCCCTGGTACGTAACGCCATTGGGGAACATGGCATTGGCCTTCTGAGTAGGGGCTCCCTTGGTACCGTAAATGTAGGTACGGAAGTCCAGGTAAGCTTGGGCAAAGAACGGTTCCACATCGACGACATGGATTCCTGCACCTCGCGGAAAGCAGCCAGAGTGACATAAATGCCCGCTCAGCTTCCTCAACCTTACCAGCCTCGGTGGCTAGAAGCATGTCCTCGGCCGCAGAAAGGAGACGCGCAGAAAACGCCAGCATTTCAACATGGACCAAAATGAAGCCCCCTCTGAACCAGCGGGGTTCTGGAAGGCGCGGATCAACTTGAGATTGTCAAATGCGTAGCGCCCCGGACCTGTCTTGACGGACAACTCGTGACCAAACTGGCCATCCGCCTGGGCCGACTGCTTAGAAGCAAGCTGGGCCGGGCTGGGGATGTCCTTGTTCTTGAACTCATAGTTTTGCAACGCGTACGAAGAAGAGTACTCCATGAAAGGGAAATGACCCAACTCGGTAGCCAATGCAACCAGAGGCTGCGCAATCGCGGCCGGCAACAGATCGCGACCCGGTGCATACAGCCCCGTCGCACGGAAAGCCTGATCGGTGGGCTCGAGCAAGTATGCCGAAGTCAGGAAGCACAGATCACGGAACAGAGCCGAGAGAAGGTGGGTACGATCCACCCCCGGCACGGTGAGCTTGCCGGCAATGACGTCCTGCACCGCCTGCAGGAGAGCAGCGCCATTGGCCGCCCTCCGGCCCATCAATCAAGGCCTTGTGCACGGCCGGGCCAAACTCCCCCTTGGCCAGCAGTCCCGATGCGGTCGCATCAGTCTCCCCGGGCTGAACGATGGTCATGCGGTCCAGGAGCGTGCTGAGCACGTGGAACTCTTTGGGAAGCTGGGCAGCGGGCAGCGGATCCGAACGCGGAAGGAAGCCATGAGCGCGACCAAGAGTGAATTGGGGAGCTTGGACTGCTCTGAGGCGGGCAGCTCCTCAACGAAGAAAGCGCTGCCCTTGATGGTGTCGCCATTGGCAGCAGCGGCAGTGGCGAGGTGGCGAGAGAGCCCGGTGGGAACGCGGACCCGAAGAAGGGCAGCCCAGCGAGTAGCGTGCGCGATGGTAGACATGGTTGTAAAAGTGGCGATGGCGATGAGAGAGGCAAAAGAAAGCGAGGAGAAAGGGGAAGTAAGGAGGAGGGGGGGGGGGGGTGGAGGGAGTGGGGTGGGGGTGTCGTCGAGCGGCAGCCCGGGCAGCATATTTATACCACTTCTTCCATTCCATATCGCTCACCGCTCACCTGTCTGGTTACACTCCACTAGGACGATAAGAAGAACTGGCACTGGGGCAGTGTCATGGGCTGTATCTCTATCGCTGTGGTGGTCGATCATTGATCGATCAACGCAATTAGTAACCCCAGCCGGCCATCCACCTCGCTTTCACAGCGCTGCTGCCGCCAAGAACTATAACCGGTAACCCACCTCGCCTGCCCGTGAGCGCAGCATCGACTATGGTTGAGGCGCTGCGCCCCGCAACGAGGGACGCCGCCACCACCCAGGTCCTCAACGTCCCTACCACCTCCCCAACGTCCTCAGCATCCTGCCCCATCCGGTCCCCGGATATGCGCTCTGACACGGCCCTTGCTGGCTTGGCCCGCGGAAACGGTGAGAAATTAAACATACATGGCCGGCGCCGGCCTGCGGCGCCGGCCTCAAGTTAGTTTCATCTGCGTAATATATTGAACCTTGAATCTACCGGCGATGTAGGTGGTGGGCAACTTCAACTCATTGTCGTCTCTACACAACATATATACGACTGACAGCGCGGGACCGGCAGTTGCACTGCATTCAGCTTCTCATCCATATGTCAATCTCATCTCTTAGATCAGGTCGTTGGTCACAACCACGTATAGCGATATAGGAGGCTTCATCCAGGTTAACATTACACCTCTCACATATTCTATTGCCAGAAAAAGCTAGTCTGTCCAAAGAGCCTGACATCCCCTTACAGATGCTGATGCGAGATAACGAAGTGACGAGTTCAGAGAGATAGCCAGCGGGCGAGCTTGCATAATGCATTGTGATGACGCGTGTGCTGATGTGTTTTCCCACTAATTGGCACTGTGCGGCTCTCATCGACGAGGGGGAGACTGAAGAGAGACGCTGGCGGTGATCACCCGATCTACTGACGAGAAACGGTGGAATACTGCTACAGTGCGCTGCTGTGACGTTCATGAACACATATATCCACGAAGCTGAAAGTATAGGAGTGGTATAAGCCTCGCCCAGTGGAAATGAAAAGGCATTTCATTGGGCTTTCATGCAATCTGTAGGAGAAGCCACTGACTACGTGAAAGAGGACGAAGCCATACTGGATGGATTTGTTTGGACGAAACAATAATGAGAAAGGGCGCTGGGAGGAAACCTGATAGGTATACCGGCCATAGAAAGTCAAACATGATGAAGTGGTCGTCGCAACGATGTATGGATGGCATCGATGACAGTGGACTCAGGGGTAGGAGATTGTGGCTCGACACATTCAAAGAAGCGAACAAAAATTAGAGGGGGTTGGGAGCATCAATGTTGATCGATACCGCCTTGACCTGAATATAGTTCTCCAAAGCATAGCTCGCGTTTTCGCGACCAATCCCGGAAGCCTTGTATCCGCCAAAGGGTACTTGAGCTGACAAAGCGTTGTACGTGTTGACCCACACCGACCCCGCCTGGAGCGCGTGGGCAGTCTTGATCGCCTTGGAGATGTCGCGAGAGAAAACCCCGGCAGCCAGGCCGTACATCGAATCGTTGGCCTTTCGCAACAGCTCATCGTGGTCGTTGAATTTGTGGACCACCACCACCGGGCCAAAGATCTCCTCGCGGCTGATCGCAGATTCCTCCGAGCAATCGGCAAATATGGTGGGCTCAATGAACCAACCGTTGGGAGCGCCTTCTCCCACGTATCGTTCAGGAGGAAGAGCACCCCCACCAGTGACAAGCCTGCCTTCCGTCTTGCCAATCTCAATGTAGTTCAAGATGCGATCGTACTGCGCTTCACTGATTTGGGGGCCGGCATAGGTTCCCTCCACGAACGGGTCACCCACCTTGAGTTCATCAAACTTGATCTTGAGCGCAGCAAGGAAAGGTTCGTAAATGGCCTCATGAACATAGATGCGAGTGCCAGCGCAGCAGGTCTGGCCCATGTTAAAGTTGACCCCCATGGTGCACCACGACAGCCTGTTCCAGGTCTGCATCGTCGAGAACGACGGAGGGTGACTTGCCACCGAGTTCCAGCGTGACCTTCTTTAGGTTGGTGTCGGCCGCCGCCTTCATCACGATCCGGCCAACACGCGTTGATCCCGTAAAGCAAACCTTGTCCACATCCATATGTTCGGACAAGGCATTTCCTGCAGACGGGCCGAGACCGTGACAAGGTTAACCACACCAGGGGGGAATCCAGCTTGGTGGATCAACTCGAAGAGCTTCAGAGCCGACAGGGCGTGTTTTCGGCTGATTTGAGGATCATTGTGTTGCCTGTAGCCAGAGCAGGGCCCAGCTTCCAGGCCATCAGCATCAGTGGGTAGTTCCAGGGTACGATCCCACCGCAAACGCCTACCGGCTCGAGACGAGTGTATTGGAAAAGGTGCGGGTTCTCTCCCGACAGAACTTGGCCCGAGTGCTTGTCTGCCCCCCGGCGAAGTAGCGAATCGCCTCCAAGAGTTGCGCAACATCAAATGCCTTGGAAATGGAGAAAGGCTTTCCATTGTCGATGGACTCGATAGCGGCCAACTCATCATAGTTGTCCTCAATGACGCGCCAATTTGTTTAGCATAAGCGCGCGGTGAGGACCAGTGGTGTTGAGGCCCCAGGTAGTCTTGAATGCGCGCCGAGCTGCCTTGACAGCCTTGTCAATGTCGGCCGCATCGCCTTGCGAAATTTCGGCAAGGAGCTCTTTGGTGGCAGGGTTGTACACCTTCAACAGCTCCCCGCTCACGGCCGGCACCCATTCGCCACTGGAATTGATAAGGTAATAGGTGAGCATGGGCTGGTTTTCCTATAAAAAGGGCCGGGATAGAGTGTATGGCCCCGAGGCAAGGGAAAGCGAAAAACGTACTCAATGTAGAGACCGCCACTGAAGCTTGAGGTCTGGCCATTGGGGAACTGGAGGTTCACTTGAGGAGTGGTCATTGCAGAGAGAGAGAGGAAGGCGAGGGGCGATGGAGTGGTAGTGGATGTGTGCTGGATGAGGGGTGGAGGTGGGGTGCTTCCTGAAGGAGCTGGTGGTGGCATGCAGGAAAAGGAAGAAGATGGTATATATATAGCCCCAGAAAGTGCCAGGTAAAGAAAGAGATGGGGAGGGGGGATACACTACAATACGTTTTGCCTATAGCGCGATGGTGGCTCTCGGGTGCCAAAGCATGCATCTGCCGCAGCCAGCAGCCCAGTATGATACTGATGCATGGCGCGACATACTGTATCCCCACACATGCCGCGTGAGACCCTTTCTGGCAGCAGCGTGCTATTCCGTATATGCGCCCCACAACAGTGACTATTTCTAAAGGACTTCTAGCTGGTCGCTTGTGTTTGCGGGGCAAAAATGTTACCGCCGAAGCCCAGAGCCGCAGGGGTATAGACAGGATGATGATGTTATTGCGCCAACAAAGAGCGCGAGAGCCGCGATGGGGAGACGGGGGGGGTTAGGAGGGGTTAGGGCGGAAGAGGGGACCCCAAGGTGGCTAGTAGTTATAATAATCCTGCTGCGATGACGCGGGAGAGTTTCGCTGTGGCTGCGGCGAGGTCGACAGCGACTATCTCTTCACACAGCACGACGACTGTGGTATAATCGGTAGTGTAGTCGCGCCAACAGCGAGAGGAGGCGGGAGAGGCCGCCAACATGTTACCCCCGCCCCACTGCGCAGCAGACGGTCCTCGTGCCAACGGCTCCCGGTGCTACATACCAACTACTACTGCGACCGGCTCCGGTTCAATGATCCCGACGGCTCCTGGCGCTCTTCTCTTTTGCCCATTCCTTTCACCTTATATTTTCAGGCACAGCCCATTTACCCCAGATCAAGCAGGCACTAGTCACGCGTCACGCGTCACGCGCCATCATCGAGGCGGATGGGCTGACGGAGCCCACCAACAGGAGCGAGGGAACAGAGAAGCGTCAGCGCATGTGTCGGCTTATTAGTCCACTGTACTGAGCCCCACACGATCTACTCTTGACCAGAACCCGTGGCGGCAATAAGCCAATTCAATCGGCTCCGCCACCGGCTTCTGTTTCTCCAGCACAGCCAAGGCCAGGGGCTTTTCCCTCCTATAACAGACAGACGCCTTCTCACCGGCGCCACCCCACATATGCACATTTTTTTTCAGAGGTATCGCAAAACCCTTGCGCAAAATACTTCGAGTACACCACAGCTGCTTCAGCACGAGCAAAGGCCGGGGCAGGGATGAGAGAAACGCGTCGCCTATCCTGATACTGCATAATATACTTAGTTCATCTTTTCTCAGTCCCACCACTACATAGTTGTTGCTTGTGCGCATCAACTAGCCAACGTTCCGATACGCGGAATCATGTTTTCTATTATACCGCAATGACCTGGCGCGGTCGAGGGAAGAGCGCTATATATTCAATTGACAGCACATGAACTGCATGAACGACGCGCTCACACTCTCACGTCCAAAAGTGCGAACAGGTCATTGGCAGCTGAGGAGAAAAGTAACATGTATAACGACAATATATGGGCATATGAAAGACAGAAACAATACCCCCGTCTTGATGAAGAGAAGGGGGGGGAGGGCGGGAGCAAAACAAACCGGCGGCCATAGTCGGACGGTGGTGTGAACGGTTGGTGTATTAGAAGAAAAAGTCGACAATCTTTTTCCAGAGAGGCAGTTGGCGGTATGCCTCGCGCTCCGCCTCCAGTTCCTCAAGCGTGGGTGCATCTCGGCGGCCAGTATCAATGTCAATGTCTTCCTGCTTGACCCAGAAGGGACCACCAACGACGCGGACCATACCAGACAGGGAAGCGACCGATGTGTTTGACCTCCCAGTGGGAACGGAAGACCGCGTCCCAGTCCATCTCGCCAAAAAGAGGAAACAATCACTACTAACTGCGAGGTAAGCTTGGAAGAACGTCACGGCACGTTCACTACCCGCCATGCCATCAGCACCAATGGGGGCAATGGCAATGATGGCTTGGAAGATAAGCACAAGCACGTTACTGTCCAGAAAAAAGGAGCCGAGTCAGTATCACCTCAACCCAGAAGGAAAGCATGCGCACATCAAGAGACCGTAGCGGCACCGATAATTCCGACGGGGAGCGCCAGGGAATGAGTTCAACCGGACGGCCGGCTGCCTTCCAGCGGCACGGAAGCGAATGTGGCAGATGCAAATAGTGCCTAAAGAAATCGGAAGCTGTCAGTATTTGCTGGCATCATCAGCAGCTCAAGAAAGAAACGCACCCCAGGAGAAGATAACGGCCAAGCCACTGAGGGAAAAGCCAGTTGAAGACGTCTAATGGATTCGCGAGTATACAAGGAACCCGAGGAAACCACACGCCAGGGACAAGGCCACCGCAGGCATAGGCCGCCCTTCCTTGTCAACGTAAGCAAACCAACGCGGGGCTTGACCGTTCTGTGCGAGCGCAACAAGTGTACTGGAAAGGAGAGAGGTCAGGGTATCGGAAGGGAATACAGGGAAAAAGACCGGAAGTTCACATACCGGCTGGCCCCATATGTCGAAGTGTTGCCCACAGAAAGGGATGAATCAGAATGACTGCGTTCACGATAGACGGTAATGCGTGGATGCGGGCATGCTTAATGACGAGTACAAAGGGAGAGCTGTTGGGGTCATTGCTGCTACCGCTAACCAGCGCTTTCTCGTGGGGCTGATGTTGAGGGTGATAATAAAGAGGAGCCAACGTAAAGAGCATGATCCGCATGAAGATTTGACGGGACGCCTTCGGCACCGACTTGCGCGGGTTGATTGTCTCGGCCGCGGTGATCCCAATCATCTCAGTGCCCGAAAAACTGAATGCGGCGCTGACCAAGACGGAGCAGAAACCCTTGAAGCCGTTAAGGAAGGCACCGTCATGGTCCCAGTACCGCAGCCCCACTGCATCATGTTGGGTGCACCGCCAGCCGAGATGACAATACCGGCCACAATGAAACCCAAGGTCATGCTAACAAAGAAAGTGAGTCAACTGATGGTTCATGATGGAAGAGCAAGACATACATAATCTTGAGGACCGATCCAAACACCTCAAAGTCACCGTAGCCACGGACACCAAAAACGTTGATAACAGCAATGATAACCCAGCATATAATGACCCACACGCCGGGCGAGACGTGTTGGTGCGGGTCCCAGAAAGCAATGATAATTGTAGCCGCGACCATTTCCAGCGGAAGAGTAACGAACCATTCCATCCAGTCTGAACAGGGCCAACTTGTGTAAACATGCGAGAACAGGCGATACTAAAAGAGAGAAGGAATACATACAGTTCCAGCCCATGGCAAAGCCCCACGCGGGCGAGATAAAACGGGTCGAGTATGTCGAGAAGGAGCCAGAACGGGAAAAATAACAGCAAGTTCACCTAAGCACATGACGACGCAGTATAGCATCGATCCAATCAAGCAGTAGTCGAGAATGAGAAAGCCGGGTCCACCACTGGCATATACTGAGCCAGAACCAATGTAGAGACCAGCCGATGCTACCGCCGAAAGCGATCATCTGGATGTGGAATTGGTTCAGCTTGCGCTTGAGACCAGTCATCTCCGTGAATGTCCTCGTGGAAGGAGGAGGTGCCAGCGGCCTTCACTATCCCATCAGCCTTTCCCGAGGTGCCAACGCTTTCATCGAGCGACGTCTTTTCAACAACACGGTCATCTGAAGTGGTGGCCTTGCTAATATCAGGATAGTTACCCGGCTGAGCGCGCGCCGCTGCCGACTCGGGCGTGTCGATCAGAGGCGCTTGTGCAGCTTGAAGCTGTCCAGCCATTCTTTGACGATGCCCATGATCGATGGGCCAAATGGTGGCGAGGGATGGTGGGAAGAGAAGGCCGAGAGAAGACTGGGAGTGAGAGGGTCGCGCGATTATACAACGACCGCAACGGGCGATAATCGATAAAGTGAGGTTAGAGACCTTATAGGTAACGAGGAACTTGGCTTTCCTCAGGCCCAGAAAACACAAACTAGCCGTACGGCGGGAGTGTGAATGCCATCGACCGTTCATGTGTTGGGCGAGAAGATCAAACAGGCGGCAGCACCAGACATTACTAGTCACTCTGATAAAGGGAGGAATAAAGAATCGTCGCGGTCCGTCTGTGTTCTGGTGACGGATGCCGAAGCTCACGCGTCACACATCACGCGCTAGTGACTAGTGCTAGTGATGCCTCAGCCTGAGGCTAGCGAGTCCGGGGCCCAGGAGGTCAAATTTAAAGGCCTCAAAGTCAAGCTTCGAGCTTCGAGGACTAGTGATGCATTCTGGCGTTCACCACGTTCACCCAAGGTCTATTATAGCCTGAAGGACCGCCAGGAGGAGGGGGTGAGAATTATAATAGGCAGAAAACGTTTTGGATGTTGACGTTGAAGCTTTGAAGCTTGGAAGCTTGACGTCGATGAACATTATCGATGTTTATCGTTTGACGTTTAAGACGTTTAAGCTTTAGCTCGATGATTCATCTTGGCCTTCTCCGCTCGGCCAGCCGCTCAGCTTGAGGCCAATGGGCAGCATATCGTCACTAGTCACTCGCGGCCTAAGATCTAAGAGATCTCCATGTCACATGTCACATGTCACAGGCCGCAGTCACTACTCACCGGCGGTCACATGTCACACATCACGTGCTTCTGAATACTCGGTACTCGGGCTGTACCAGGCCATATGCTGTACCGTTTCTAAGTTCCGCCCGTCGCCACCTTCCCACACTCAGTTGCATATATTCATCCACACACCCCATCCCAGACTAGAGGTACCAGCGCGGCGCAATCCAATCTCAAAAACAGCCGACACCAGTCACTAGCACTAGTACTAGTCACTAGTCACCGGTCACAGGTCATCGGTATATATGAATCATGCACTTTGCAATCAGGATCATTGAACGGCACGGACGCAAAACTGGATGAAAGGCAATGGTGTGGGGTTTTTGGTAAAGGGTGCATGTAGCTGGAGTCGGAGGGTGGACAGAAGGAGCGCAGACCGTGGATGGACCGTGGGTGCAATCTTCTTGCACAGATATACGGTCGTCGAGAGTGTTGAGCGACACGAGCAGTAAGATGTTGACGCGTTGACGACGCGATTGATCGTTTTCAATTTCCAACTCTCGATAGATCAGGCACGAAAGTCTCTTTTGCGTGCGCGTCACCTGTCCCTCCTCCCACTGTGTTACCATTTACCCCGTCTTTGGCCTGACTCTGGCCTCTCGTTTTAACGTTTCGGCCGGAGTGCCAGGCCCTCGGCCAATTACTGTGGAGATGGAGATATGCCCGGCCGTTTGATGCACGAGCACAAACCGGTGGCAGTGGCCAATGCGGAGTTGAAATCGAAACACGTTGGTTACGTACGCCCGCCGCTCTGCTGGCGCCTGCTGGCGCTGAGGCGCTGGGCTGGGGGAGTACTGGGTGAGCCGATCCGATGAAGAGTGATTAATGATCAAGTGATTGCTGATGCATGTGGTGCATGAGCGCATGATGCATGGCGCATGATGCATGAGCGCATGGGCCTCCGAGGCTGAGGCTCAGCGGGCGCTTACTAATACACTGAAGCCAGGAGTTCTGGCCTGTTCTGGCTCGCTGGCGGGCCACCTTCTGTTCTCTTGACAACTCTTGGCCTCTCCCGACGACCTGGGCCATGCTGCGTATCAAGTGCGACACCCGCGTGGTACTCCCCACGGTCCGGGCCGCTACGGCCTCTCCTTTGCTCCGGACGGCTGTACCGGCTCGCACCCTCTTCACCCGCCGCCACGTGTCGGCTCCTCGCAATGGGGCGTGCGGGCCGCCTTGGCTGTCGGCTCGGTGGTGGGGTTGGCGTACTACTTTGATTCCCGTTCGGCGGTGCACCAGTATGTGTTGACCCCGCTGGTACGCAATCTGTTCGATGCCGAGACGGCACACCGACTCGCGGTGCTTACATTTGCATCGGGCCTTGGATCGCGCGACTTGGTCGCCGACGATCCTGTGCTGGCCACCAGCCTGTTTGGCAAGCCGCTCTCCAACCCCATTGGCGTTGCGGCCGGGTTTGACAAGAATGCTGAGGCGATCGACGGGTTGTTTAATGTCGGGTTTGGTCTGGTGGAAGGGGGAGCGTGACGCCGGTAGCACAGCCGGGCAACCCCAAACCGCGCTTCTTCCGCCTCCCGGCCGATCAGGCGGTTATCAACCGGTATGGATTCAACTCGGATGGCATCCCCCCGGTCCTGGCCCGCCTCGAGGCGCGAGTGGGCTTGGCTCCGCCGTACGGCCTCCGCCTCCGACCCCAGCATTGTCGGGACGTTTGACTGGCCAGGCACGATTGACAAGGTGGTGCCGGATGCGTCTGGTGCTGCGGCCGCGCTTGTCGATGCGGCCGGAGCCCCCGCAGCCTGCGCCCTAATCACCTGCTGGCGATCAATTTGGGCAAGAACAAGGTGTCGGCTGAGGAGGACGTGAGCGACTACGTGCGTGGTGTCAAGACCCTTGGACCATTTGCCGACTTGGTGGTGATCAATGTGTCTTCGCCCAACACCCCGGGGCTGCGCAAGTTGCAGCGCAAGGGTGTGCTCAACGACTACTCAAGCAAGTCGTTGCGGCTCGGGACGAGATGGTGGCTCAAGCTGGCTTTGCGCCCGCACCTATTGAAACGGCACCAGTGGGCACCGTGCTGGGGCCAAGGGCATCGTCCCACTCTTGGTTAAAATTGCACCTGACCTCAGTCGGGAGAGCTGGCGGACTTGGCGGATGCGGCTGTTGAGGCAGGCGTGGATGGGATCATTGTGAGCAATACGACGATCCAGCGCCCTGCGTCGTTGATCCCTTCAGAATGGATGAAGTAGGAGGCTTGTCAGGTGCTCCTCTCAAACCGCTCTCTCTCCAGGCCCTGCGCACCGTACGGGAACGTGTGGGCCCCACCATGACTCTGATCGGTTGCGGAGGGATTCGGACGGGTCAGGATGCGCTGGACTTTGCCCATGCGGGCGCATCGGCGGTGGAGCTCTACACATCGTTTGGGTACGAGGGCGTGGGCCTACCGCGGCGTGTGAAGGACGAATTGACGGCACTTTTGCACGCAAAAACACCACTTGGGCCGCCGAGGTGGGGCGAAATGCTTCCGGCCGGTTCCGCTGCCACGACTGCAGAGGGCAAGGACCTGAACGCAGCAGCTATGCAGGATGTGTACCAGAAGAACCAGGCGCAGCTGCAGCAGGGCATCAAGAAGTTACGCGAGGCCGTGCTTGGCCCAGTGACAAGGAGGCGATGGCGGTGCGTGAGGCGACGAAGCAGCAAGGAGTGGACGCTCTTGAGCCGTTCCGGTCCAAGGCGCGTGCCCTTCCGTTTGGGCCGACCGATGGTTCCTACGTCGAGCTTTGGCCCAGGCAAACCAGGCGATCGCGTCCTAGAAAGCATAGCAGGAATTTGACTCCGGGATGCGTTTCAAAACAAATGCAAAACGTGCAATGCACAAATCAAGGCCAAATATACTTCAACTAATGCTACGTTGGAGAGGAATCCCGGAGGTGCCTCAAGCTCTTTCTTGGTAGCGGCGTGTGATGATGCAGTAGACACTGGACACCCGATCATCGATCATCAGTCGCTAGCATCACTGAATTCACCGGTCACTTGGACATCCGTTGTGGAGGGCCAACTTTCAAATGCAAAAGAGAGAATTACAATTGGTCACGGGGACCCATGCGATGCATGATGGGCGACTTTGAAATTTGACCAGATTAGCCGCTGTTCTGTCCACACACTTGGGTTCAGCAAGTGTTCAGCCAAGTTGGATCACAAGCGCAGCGGGCAATGCCCAAGTAGGCCGACTCATTCGCAAACATTGCCGTGGTCTGCAATAATCGAATGTCGAGGTAGTGTTACTTCAAGCTTCAAGAAATTCAAGCTAGCTTCAAGCTTCAAGCTTGACTTGAAACGCGTCCCATTCCAATTTTCACATGTCACGCGTCACGCATCATGCAACGTTTAATTCAATTAACGTGTTTTAATAGACAGACAGTTCACTACGTCCGACCTGGTCCAACCCAACAATAAGCTCACGGTTCGGACTCGGCCACCGGGACCGAGGGACCGCCATCAATATTATTTCTTCACCCTCTCGACCATCAGCTTCCAGTCAGTCCGTCGGCGAAGCGTTGACTCAGTGGCGCGTGGGCGCGTGAGGTCCTGCGATTGCTTTGATGTGCTATCCACAGTTCCACACAGGTAACTTGGTGGCAGCAGGGGTGTGGCTTGGTTTTGATTGTGTGAGACCAGGTGGCCCCATCCGCCTGGCCCGACGTTGTCTGTGTACACGTGCGATTCGATGAACTGAACTCCCGCCAACATGCAGCACCCCACCCAAGTACCGCCCGGGGAGTAGGGTGGTGTGGTTGAAGTTGAAGGTTCAAGTTGAACGTTGTTGAAGCCGTGCTGGGAGACGGGAGCGCCACGATCTCAGGAGCGCGTCATGCACGTCATGCATCCTCGTGCGTCCAATGATTTCCAAGCCCATTCCAGCACCCAGGCCCTTCCAAGCTCCAAGCCTCGTCTCGGCCGGGAACGGGGAAAGCGGGGAATCCAGCGAGTGTGATGATGATGCTGATGCATGGTGCATGATGATGGCCGATGGGTGCGAGCGATGACGTGCATGACGCGTGCAGGTGACGCGTGACGCGTGACGTCTGAATAAAGGCCGCAACATGGCGCTCAGCTGAGCCGCTGACATATGACACTGCAGCGCCAGTGCCCTGCTGTGCGGTGCCCGGACAGAGGAGGGCGACGAGAGGGGCCTGCGGAGGCGGGGTGATGGCAAGCAGCGAGTGCGGCGTCGTGCTTCGTCTGAGTTGGGGGTCTGCATGTCATTGATCAGATCGATCATCGATATCCCGGGAGAACCATACCGCGTACCGAGTGCCGTTCGCGGTGGCCGTCGCTGTGGCTGTGGCCCTCCACCAGCCACTGCATCCCGGTGCCACATCTCTGTGGAGGTTGTGTTGTGTGTGCCTTGCCACCGCCGCTGCAGCGCCACCACCGTCACCACCCACCACCACACACCACCGCAACTGATCCGCTTGGCACGCAGGATGCAGGCCCATAACTACGCGCCTGTCCTCCGCTGACGGCCTTGCGCCCGCACCCCTCCACGAACCTCCCACATACTTGCCCCGCCCCTCTCCGCCAGTGCCAGCAGCGCCACCACCTCCGCCTCCACTACCGGCAGCGTTCTTACCGAGGAGGAGGAGGACGTAAGTGAGTACTGCAAAGGCGGCTACCACCCTGTCCACGTCGGCGACCTGTTCAGCGATGGCCGCTACGTCATCGTTCGCAAGTTGGGCTGGGGCCACTTCTCGACTGTCTGGCTTGCTCGGGACCAGCGCATGGCTCGTCACGTTGCCCTCAAGGTCGTCAAGTCTGCGCCCTGTTATACCGAAACAGCGGTGGACGAAATCAAGCTGCTTCAGCGCCTTGTTTCGGCCAACCCAGACCACCCGGGCCGCCGCCACGTCGTATCGCTGCTTGACCATTTTCGCCACCGGGGGCCGAATGGCACCCATGTGTGATGGTCTTTGAAGTGCTGGGCGAGAATCTTCTGGGCCTGATCAAGCGATATCAGCATCTTGGCGTGCCCAAACACATTGTCAAGCAAGTGGCCAAGCAGGTCCTCCTTGGTCTTGACTACATGCACCGCGAGTGTGGAATCATCCATACCGATCTTAAGCCCGAGAATGTGCTGATCTGCATTGACGATGTGGAGGCGGTCGTTCAAGCCGAACTCAATTCCACCCCAGCTGCTACCAACCAAACTGGTTGGCGTGCCCCCTAGCCAAGGGCGTGGTATTGCTCATACCCCTGGGAGCCGACCAGCAGCGCTATCTTCATCACCGGATCCCAACCTTTGCCTTCGCCTTCAAGCTCGCTGGCCTCGTCCCCTATGCTGGACAAGTGGGGCTTTGGTATGTCCAAGATTGACTCGGCTTCGGGCAGCTTCAACCCTTCGTTGAAGTACTCCTCGGCCGCCGCCCCCCCCCGGCTTTGTCGGGACACCTTCGCAAGATGTGACGGCGGGCATGCAGCGTCTCACCACCCAGGACACTTCGTTTTCACCCTACCAGTTTCAGCAGCCCCACCAAGAACGGAACCACGTTTGCCCATCCCACCTTCTCCACTGATTCAGGAAAGTACGGTCCCTCCCTTTTATCGCAACAGGTGGCTGCAGCGATGCGTCATGACCACGACGCCCCTGCCCCGATCCCGCCGCCGCCTCGGTCAGACTCGTTTCCATTGATTCCGTTGAGTCCGAAGCGATGAGCCTGCATCCGCATGACCCCAACTGTCCAAGTCACCCGGAACCTCCTTGCCCTCGCACGCAGAACACGACACTTCGAATGGCCGGGAAGCCGCGGTGGTTGAACCGCCATATGATGCCGCTTCCCTGGAACGGATTACAGTCAAGATTGCCGATCTGGGCAATGCCTGCTGGGTCAACCACCACTTTACCAACGACATCCAGACCCGCCAGTACCGTTGTCCAGAGGTGATCATTGGCGCACGATGGGGGCCCTCGGCCGACATGTGGTCGGCATCGGCCATGATCTTTGAATTGCTTACGGGGGACTATCTCTTTGACCCATCATCTGGAAGTAAATACACCAAGGACGATGACACATTGCTCAAGTGGTTGAACTGTTGGGCGACTTTCCCAAATCATTGGCATTTTCGGGCAAGTACAGTTCAGAGATCTTCAATCGGCGAGGTATGTGCCAATGAACAACAGACCACGTGTCCTGGTTTCTGTTGACTGCATGAGTATTGACCCTCTGCGTATGCCAGGCGAATTGAGGCACATTCATCGCCTTCGCTACTGGCCTTTGACCAGTGTCTTGCAAGAGAAGTACCTGCTAAATTCCCCGAGGCAGAGGAACTGGCTAGCTTCCTGCTCCCTATGCTGCGTCTGCATCCTGAGCGACGGGCCATGTCTGATAAATGCTTCTTCATCCTTGGCTTGCTGGGATTTCGGTTGCGGGCGAGCTGGAAGCGGCCGAACGGATCCAGGCGCGGCTTCAAGTGTCTCTGTCTACTTCGATGCAGGACGCAGCATCGGTGGAGTGGCGAACGAGCAGGATGCGTTGAAGCCGGTGGGGTCGCTAGGCTCCACTCCGGCAGGAAGCCTTTCGTCTTCCTTTACGGAGCCCGTGCCGCCGTTGCGACCAGACAGGGGTCCTGACGAGTCATTGCAGCGCGTGTCACTCGACCCCATCACCCCCCTGACCCGTCCACTGCCTCGGCATCGCACCATGAAGACTCGTCGTTCTCTTTTTCCACCACTAGCACGCATCATTATCCTCTTAGCCACCATCGCCACATCTCCTCCTTTCAACATCCACATCCACACCCGCACCCCATCCGCTGCCTACTTCCGGCCCTTCGCCCGCACAGGTTTCTCATCCAACTGCCACGCCACAAGTGGCAGCCGCGTTGTCTACGCCGCGTGCGGGGCCAAGCGACACCGGCTGGGTCCAGCCGCTCTCGCACCGGGTCTCCGTCCCCCATGCACTGCCGCACCCGGTTGCTGCCCCAGTGCAGTGACCGAAGCGCCAGAACCAGTCTCTGTTGTCACATGTCATGTTCATTCCCGCGCCTGCATCCCATCATGCCGAGTCGTGCTAGTGTGCCACGGTCGATGCAGGTACATTCACTTGGTAGGCGGTACCTACAGCTGAAGGTGCACAGGCGCCCAGACGTGGGTCGCGCAAGTAGCGGAGAGCGGGTAGGTTAGCTACGGTGGGGGCCTCTAGGGTGGGGGATGGGGGATGCAGAATGCAGGATGATCGAGATGACCATGGTGATCGCCGGTGAGGAGCTTGATCGGTAGGTCCCCTGTCCGGGCGGATTGCGAATACGAGGGGGCTCAATGTCCGGCATTGGCCAGACACGCGTCCGCGGCGGACATGCGGACATGGCATGGGCAAAGCAAGCAGCTGCAGCCACTTCTCCAGCATGGCAGCTTGCATATATTCCACTGGGTTCGCCGACATCACGCATCCTTCACCCGTCGCGCATCGCGTCTGGGCACTGGGCAGATTTCAATGTTGAACGCATCTGTAGTACTGTGCCCGACTGCGCCTGGCTTTCCGTTCCGACTGCCGGAGCAAGCCGGCCGTAATGCCTATAGCGAGAGGCCAGGGAGAAGGGGGTGTTATACGATCCGGTGTATATTTTCCCCTGCTTTCCAGTGGTGATCCCGAACGTGCCAGTCCTTTATAAGCCTGGACGTACCGGCCACCTAGCAGAAACCCCAAGCACCTTCAGCCGGTTTCCTATACCCTTTCCACCTCTCAATCCTCACCATCGAAACTTATATTTAGTGCCCACACGACCTTGCTACCATGTCTAAGTTCATCAAGAAGCTGTTCCGCAAGTCGAAACAAAACCTGTCAGGCTCCGTCGCAGGTTCTCGGGAGTCCCCCTCTTCGCCCTCTCCTGCGACTAAACCGTCTACCCCCACCTCGGTTTCTTCTACCAAACCAGAGGCCCGTACTGCGGTGGCCCTCAAGGCTGGGAACCCCGCCAAGATTGCCATTATTGGTCACTCGGTATGTTTTCGGCCCTTCTCTGATTTGGGTTCGTGTGCAAAAGGTAGCAGACATGCTAACCCGGTTACCTCACTTCTACTTGTCTCAACATGCTCATTGTAGCTTTGGGGCCACATTGACACCCTAGTCAAGTCTGCCGCCGAGGGGATCAAGTCGACGGGAGCTACGGTGGAGATTTTCAGTTTTGGCGAAACGCTGCCGGCCGAGGTGCTGGCCAAAATGCATGCTGCTGAAAAACAACCTTACCCCGCCATCACGCCCCAGGCGCTCAAGGAATTTGATGGCTTCCTCCTGGCTGCTGGCACCCGCTTTGGACGCTTGCCGGCCCAAGTGGACAACTTTTTTGATGCTACGGGGGGCTTATGGGCATGGAGCTCTGGTGGGCAAGTTTGCCGGTCTCATCACCTCCACCAGTGGCAACACGGTGGCCAAGAAACCACGTTTGTCACGACGCTGCCGTGGTTGGTGCACCATGGAATCAACTATGTCCCGATCGGATTCCGATTCGAGGAGATGTCCAACATGGATGTCGTGCAGGGTGGCACCCCTTGGGGTGCCTCGACGTTGTCCAAGCAGACGGGTCGGCGCCAGGTCACCTCAAATGAAAAGATGATAGCCCAAAAGCAAGGTGTTTACTTTGCTACCATTGTTGGCACCTTAAGAAGGGCACCTGCTTAATTACCACACCCTTTGGCCCCAATAAACAATCACAACCCCACGGTCTTGCCTGCACCCAGGATGTTGTATTAGCAATGGAACCCTCTCGGGCGGACATGGAAGGGTGTAAAAGAGGGCTGCGTACACCGGCTTTTGGGCCTGGATGTCAATTGACTGTATTCAGATACCGATATCACTCCGCGCAAAACATGTCGCGCTTTTGCTTCCCATTCTCCGTTTGTTCTCCGGTTTCCGCTCCTGTTTCGTGTGTCCCGAAAGTTGCGCCCGTCTGAGTGGCCTGTTCTGCTCTTGCGTGTTAGCGTCATATTGGACCGCTGCGATATTCCATGTAGTTTCTCCCTCATGCTGAGCCAATAAGTAGTAGCCTATCTTAGGTCCGACCGGACGAAAAAAAAATATGCAAATTGAAAAGCACGAGGCGGGCAAAGCAATGAGACAGGGGATTGTCCCTGAGGGAGTTCGAGAGGTGAGTTGGCCCAATCAAGCTGTGCGAAGGATAACATGGGTACCCGACTCGGTTTGGACCACACCGCTGATGCTCCCGACGGGCAAGCTGAATGCAGCATCCTCAAATGGCTTCTGCATCTGCCCCGCTGAAATACACCCAAATCTCCCCGGCGCGCGCAGAGGAGCAGTCACTGTAGAAAAACAAAGATCGGTCGTTTTGTCAGAGGGGCTGGAGACCGCTAGAGAAGGCAGATGTGGACGCAGACAGGAGACATACCTATTTTCCGACGCCAACTTGGCAAATAAGGCCGGGTCTGGGGTGGGACCGAGCTGCTGTATAAAGCCTTGAATCGTTGCTTCAGCCTCCTGTGGGGAGCGGGTAATGACTTGTTGACGGTGAGATGAAGGCCGACGTGATTGGGCATGTTTGACAAGGAGGTGGGAGGCGCGCACGCTGCTCGGCTGGTGGAGGTATTGGGCAGCGCCAGGGAGGGCGTTGATGGCTTCGGGCGTGAGACCGGCGGGTTTCTCCCAGCTGCTGACGTGGTTTGCAGCATCGTATAGAAGTAAGGCATCTGCCGTGTCTTGCTCATTCGCACTTCCCACAGAGGCGCCGACATGGTGGCCGTGGTGGGGTGGTGATTGCAGTGGTGCTGGGTTGCCCTAGCAGCCAACGGTGCACGCACAGACAGAAAACATTTTGGAGTCGGTAGACGTGCTTCAGTCAGTACGTACGTAATAGCCTCCAAGTCGCTCTTTCCGTTCCGCACCGTTCCTTCCGCTGTGATGTGGCGCAACATGCAACAGCTCGCAGATCTGACGAGCAACCTGTGTGACGCGGGTTAGGATTCCGCTGAAAGGGGATATGCGTTGTGAGATAGATCTGACACGTGAGGTGGTGAAGCAATCCTTAACCAGGTGAAGCTTCAACTTGAAGTTCAAGCAGCACGGAGACACAACAAGGAGGGGCGGAACAGAGGCGGAGCGGGGCCGCCGCGGCGCCACCTACATCCACACCAACCACACCGCAAGCGCTCGGTGGCCCAGCACACTACATACTTACGTACGTTGCGCAAATTTCAAACACGTTTTGCGGGTCCGACGCAGATTGTTTGAATGGGGCCTACTGTGGCCTACTGCGGCTTCCAAGGTCTAGTGACTAGTGTACTAGTGTAGTGGCAGTGATGTCATGCATGTCAGGCTCAGCGATGCGGGATGGGTGATGCATGGCAGCGCTATTTGCTGGCATGAATTGAACGTTGGACGTTGGACGTTGGGCGCTGGGCAGAGGGAGTGCCGGTTGGGCCGCGTGTGGGTCTGCCACCACACGCCGCAACAGGGTGCGACACGGCACTGCCACACGCATACGCGGCAAGGCGGAGGGGTCCTAGCGCCTAGCGCCTAGGGACCACGGGGTAAGGTAGGGCAAGGCAGGGCAAGGCAGGGCAAGGCAGGGCAAGGCAGGGCAAGGCAGGGCAAGGCTATGCTGGCTCCATGGCAGTGATCGAGTGATCGATGATCCCAAATACAAAGCCTCGGCCTGCTGCCCTGGCTGCCCTGGCCCGGCCGAGCGGAGAGGCGGTCGGAATGAGCAAAGGTTTTAAGTCGAGTGGATTCGTTTGGACCGCATTTTCTTGCCAGACAGAAAAATGGATGGCATGGAGCTGCGCCGTATTAGCGCTTAGTCTTTCGCTTTTAAGCGTTGCGCTTTGGCGCTTAGCGCTTAGCGCTAGCAGCGCTGTAGTGCCCTCCAGTGCGCTGATTCGATGCATCTTCACATCCCTGCGCCTGCTGGTGCCGAGAGCTGTAGGGATTGGCACGTGCTAAGTAGCCGAAGAGTGCTACCTTCTGCAGTAGTCACTAGTCATCGATCATCCCTCTTGCACCCTCTGCACCATCCTGCATCCCCGCCATTCCGTTGCCATCACCACCGCCATCCCATCCCCATCCCATCACCGTCACCACCCCTCCCCTGCCGTCTCCCGCGTCCATCTTATCACCGTCACCCCGCCCCCACCTGTCTCCTGACCGACGTCTTGGTGTCTGCTGGCGGCCTCTATTGCTGCATCCCAGCTCCGTGCTTGCCTTCCCCCGTCCTCTCCCTCTCACGCGCCCACGCTCAGACGCCCTGCGACCGTCCGCGGAGCTTGAAACGTGCGTCCTGGAAACTTGGTCTTGACCAAACTTGGCGCCTTCAGCCACAACCGTGCCGTCTGTCCCGCGCTCATCCAGTACGAGGATTAGTTGCCGCTGGCTGCTTCCCGCTTCCCGCTCCCCGCCTGTCCCCGCATCCATGCCCCTCGCTACCCCCGACGCGACGCCGGCCACAAAGGTGAGTTTTCAGGCTCAGTGCTGGGTGCCAGTGCAGGTGGCACTCCTACTGCGTCCTTGTGCCCATCTCCCACCCGTCCCATCTTCTCGCTGTCCCAGTCCCTTCTTTATGCGTTACGCGTTACGCGTTACGGCGCGTCCTGTGATTGTGATCTTGCCTGGGCCGATATACTGACCTCGTCTTGCTTTACAGACTGCGACCCCTTCTAGGTTGCCGTCTCGCTCGGTTGCCGATGGTCTTCCTCCCGCCCCCGCTCCTGTCCGGGCTCCGCTGCCCCACCCGTATTTTGGGACGACGATGCTCGTCACAGTCGGTCGCACCACCACAACCCTCCGGCTTGCCCCTCGTCAAGGCCATGGACGCCAGCACCGTCCGGGGCTACCCGCCCAACTGGCGTTCTGACTTTTCACCGGTACGTTCTACTCTAGATCGCGTCTCCCCAACTCTCATCTTGATCTACCCTGGCGCCCGTCTTGGCCGCGACACCAGGTATGGTGCATTCACGTACAGTGGAAATGCACCTGCCTCGAACTCGTCCTCAGGCCTCATCCTACAGTCTTTCGCAGTCTGCTCGCCCACTGAGCAGGCCTACCAGACTCGGATACCGCTCCTCCCCTCTTCCAAACGGAGCACCGTGCACAGCTCTCTAGCCGAACTCAACCGCACGCCGCACCATGCTGCTTGGGTAGATCATTGGGGTTCGCTTTGCAATGAGCAATTCAGCTTTAAGTTGTGCATATACGTGATGCTAACCGTTTCCATTTTTTTGTATTTCCTTGCTTTGCTTTTCCCTCCTCTTGCTTCATGCTGGTGCACTACCACCTTTTAGTTGATGGAGACCAATATGCTCCCACGAGGACAGGCCCCAGGAGACTGGAGTGCATCAAGTTCCCCACGCTACAATATGGCGGCCCCTCCACCAGCGCCTTCGTTCGCTGGAATGGGTGACCCCCATGCTGCAACGCAATCGTCCATGGCGCCTCAGGGCGCGTACGCCAGCTATGGTGCTCACTTTGGTCCTTACTCGCCGTCGTCAACACGACCTCCTCCTTCTCTTTATCCACCCGAGCAGGGCGAGCGGAACTTGGCTCTACATCCTAGCCCTTACCTCGCTGGCAGCTATGGTGCGGCCCTCCTTCTGTCCCCACATCTTCGTATGGCACGTACCCTCCTTCATCTGGGCCCCTTCCTCGACCGGATCGAAGGGGGGTGCCCGGGCCCGAGGGGCCCGGGGGGCTAGCACCCTTGCATCCATACGGGAGCAACAAGGTGCCCGACCCGCCTTCCTTTGAAGGTGGATCCTCGCTCGTTATGCCTCCCACGGTGACTCACAAGCGCCCCAAGTCCAAGATTGACGGTAACATGCGCAAGCAGATTTGCCGCTATGCCGAGCAACACCCCGACTTGCGTCAATCGGACATTGCAGCAGTGTACCAAGTGGAACGATCGACGGTAAGCAAGATCCTGAAGCAAAAGTACAAATGGCTTGCTCTTCCGGTGGCGGAGGAAGCACCATTGGTGGCCACCGTTCCACCACCATGCTTCGATCCAAGATCAAGCATGGTCGCACTTCCTCCGCCTCGCCCGGCTCCACCACAGGCTCCTCTATGCCCTCCCCGCACCCAGGTGTTCCCGCTTCCTTGCAGTCCACCCGACAGGATGATGTTGCCCCGGCATCGGTCAGCACGACTGCCTGCCCTGCTGGATCGGGGGAAGCAACGCTAGGTACAGCGGCCCCCTGTCTTAAGCAGCGGCACCTCGATAGAATTCTATTCTCTCACTTCCTATATTTGACGCACCTCGTGCGACCTCTTGTTCTCTTTTTTGGAGCTGCCTAAGTACGACGGCAGCACGTGCTATTGGGAACAATCCTTATTCTACTTTGATACATGAAGCGCAAGGGTGTGGTTCGGTCACTGATTAGATTCTCTTGTGCACCCCTTGATAGACGATAGTTCTTCAGACCAAATGTGGAATCAACCTCCTTAGGTTAGATACTGGTCCATCGGCTCGCCAAGGACCTTTTCGATTGCCTTGACCAAGTCCTGAGTTGCCTCGACCACTCGGCGTTGGGGTTGCCCAACAGCTCGGACAAGAACGGTGCTGATTCCGGAACGAGACCCAGCAGATCATCTCCCGTTTCAGTCCAAAGATGCTGCAGCACCTCCAGGGCCGCTGCCGCCACTTCGGTCGACGTCGCTCGCCGTGCTTTATCGAGCAAGGCGCGGTTGACAGACTTTTGAACCCCTTCCTCGGCAACCGCGCTGACGATGCCCGTTAAGGATTGAGCCACCTTGGTTGCCACCTCGGCCGAGGGAATGGAGCCGGCACCGACCAAGTCGAGCGCGTCAGTCAAGATGGACACGGCGTGCGGCCGGGTAGCGTTCCAGAAGCCCCCTGGTCGTACTGGCCGACTTGGCGATCGACGCTTGCACCTCGTTCCACAGCTCGGGGTCATTCACCGTGCCTTGGCGCTGAGCCTCGAGAATCTCGAGTTTGAGGTCAAGTACCGTAGCGTCGTAGGAGGAGATGAGTTGCTTGAGTGTATCCTGCATGCGGTTGTAGAAGCGGAAGAAGGTGAGCAGACGAGCACGTACGCCCTTGTCCACACGGGCGTCTCGTCCTCGGCCAAGTCCAGCGCGGCCCAGTCGTAAAAGCGGAGGAAGAGCGGGCGGAAGAGCGTTTCGTTGAGCTTGAGAATGACTTGCAGGAACGCCGCATTCGCCGCATCCTCGATCGCCGCCACCGCTGCCTTGTCCAGCGCCCCACCGCGCATCACCGCCTTGCGCCGCGTGTCGAAGGCCTCGAGCACAGACGGAAAAACTGGCTTGTAAATCTTCACCACCGTCTTGCGATCCTTCTTGGCCACCAAGCGACGGACCAGGTCCAGCAACGCCGTCATCCGTCCCGCGTGCGCTCCATCGCCATTCGCCACCTGCGCCGCTGCGACCGCCACCACGTCCTCAGCAGCAAACTGGTTGATCACGTGCCGACCAAGAGCGAGGGCGGCCAGCATGGCGCACGGTCAACTCCACTGCCAAGCTCACCAAGGTGGCCAAGTGGCTCGCCATGAACGACGGAAGCGAATGGGCCAGCTTGCCCAGCAACGCGATACACGCCTTTCCGTCTCGGTGGGCACCGTGTCGATTGCCAAGGTGCTCCGCACCGCCTCCACAATTGGGACAGTGAAAGGGATCATCCGTGGACCCAACGGACCAGCCAGGTTGGCTAGCAAGCCAAACAAGGCTGCCTGTACCTCGGGGTGAGATGAAGTGGCTTGGATGGTGCCCAGCACCGAGGGGACCGCCGTTGTCCAGGCAACAAGTGCCGTATCGGGCAGGTCGGTAGCCAAGGTTTGAAGAATGCCCAAACAACGGGGGCCAGGTCGGCGGTGGGGCCGGCGGGCACGGTGGCCGGGATCAAAGCGGGAAGGAACAGCTCGGCATACCGGCCCAAAGCTTCGCCTCGCCCCTGGCGTGCCTGCAGCTGGCGGACCGACAAGGCAAAGTGCGACTTGAGATTGGCCGAGACAAACGCAACAAACTCGTCCGTTGGCATCCGCTCAGCCGCCGCGTCGACGACCTGAGCAGCATGCATCGACACGGCTGGGGCGAGTAGGCGAGCGCGCGCACAGCCAGCGGTCAGCGCGCTGAACTCCGCTGGGCAAGCTTTGAATCGAGGCGGCGATGAATGCGAGTAGGGCACTGGCCTGCTTGGGGCGTCATCCGTTGAGGTCGAGTGTTCGTCACTGCTCTCGGCCAAGCGGTCGAGGAAGATGTGCGAGGAGCTGCCACGGCATCCATGGGGCCAACCGACAGCAGCCGATCCACCTCATCCAGTGTCTGGAAGAGCGCGGTCAGATGGGCAGGCTTGACAAAACTGCCCCCACACACTGAGGGGCAAGTCAAGGATGATGGAGGAAACCGAGGCACGGGCTTGGCCACTTTTTTGAATTGGTGATCGACAAACAGCATGCAGACCGGACCAAGGAATTGATCCGCACCCAAGACCCGCACCAACAGCTTGAAGAACGAGACACGACGGTACTTGGGCATGTACTTGGCGCGCCAGTGAAGATACGAAGGAGGTCGCGGCAGCGTAGTAGAAGAGCAAATTCATCACCTTCGGGAGCCTGAGCCTTGTAATCCGTCACCAAAGCCGGAACAATATCCCGAATGACCATCTCGACCATAGAGAAGGAGCCACGGTCGTCACGGGACAAGAACGAGGATCCGACAAAGGTGAAGATGGGCATGATGTTGTGCACCACCGTCTCTGGTGCCACTTGGGCCACTTGGGCCAACAGCTGCAGAACAGAGTGGATGGAAGACACACTGAGGGGAAGCTTGATGATGCTCAGCAGTACGTCAACCCTGAAGTGAGTCCACAGCAGCGCATCCTTGCGACCCTGAGAGGCAGTGTGGGACAGAGTCTGCACGGCGTACTTGATCACCAATTCCGTGTTAAACAGCCCCGACGAACGGAGGTCATTGACCAACTTCATCACGTCAAAGTACTCGGCCACCAGGTCAACAGACAACGCCATATTGCGAGCATGCGCACCCAAGAGGATGGTGAGCGCCCCTGCCTGGACCATCTTGTCGTCAGAGCCAGGCTCAGTGCGCCGACTGCGTTGCAGGCAGGGGGAACGACCTCCGAGCTTCCCTCGGTCCCAGACTCGAGGCTGGTGCGCAACTCGTCCAGAGCAGACAAGAAGTCTGGTCGCCAATCCGAAGGGCATGCAACGCATCTACATTCTGACGAGCATGCTCGTCGTTCGCTGTGGCCCCACTGGTGGCAAGCTTGAGGACCAACTCAAGCTGCATGGGGGACTGGATGACACGGAAGATGCGAACGGCAGCTTTGCACGCATCCTGACGCACACGACCTAGACGCATACTAGGTTAGTATACTGGCTCCTAAACGGAAACGAACGAAACATACCAGAGAACTACTCAGCCCCATCTTCAAGACCCGCCACGGTTCAGACGAGCTAGTCATCTTGTCGGACGAGGCAGTGTCATACGAAGCGAACATGAGGTCGACCACTCGTTCCACCTGCGCCGTTTCTTTCTCGTCGGAAGAGGGGACAGCAAGCGATTCAGTAGGTCACCCAGAGCCGGAGCGAGACGCTGCACCTTACGGCTGGACTGAGCGGCAGCGAACACGGCCAAGAGATCAGCCGTACCTTGCCACGAGGGCCAGGCTACCGCATGAGACAGGAGGTTCTCTAGAGCCGAATGCTTAAAGTGCACCACCTTCTTCGAGTCCTTCTCGTCGCCTTTGCGGACGACAGTCAAGACCTGACCCAAATGTTGCACGATGTTCTGCGCCCCAGCCACAATCGCGCCGGCATGTTCGACCAAGCGCGCTACGAGGGACGCAGCATCCTCCACTTGGAGATAGAGGATTTGCTTCGACCGCTCCGCGCCATAAACAGCGTCGAATGCAAAAATCCCCTCCACTTCCTTGCGCACCGCGTACAGGCTGGCAACGGCTTGCAGAGCACCTGTCCCGCCAGCCGCACGCTCTCCTCCTTGTCCGCCAGAGGAATGAGCAGGGCAGGCAGGAGGGTTTGCATGTCGAGCTTTTTGCCCTTGGCAGTGTATGCCATGAAGAGAGCACTGGCGTGTTGCAGTGCCAAAGCGGGTGGGGGCAGCAACGGAGACGTCCGTCCAGACCCCAGCCAACACGGTGGCTAGGGCGGGACCCAAGGCCTCCATCAGTTGGAGGAGCAGCTTCTTGGCCCCGGGGGCTCCAAGCACGCCCGAAGCCAGGTTAAGATACACGTCCGAGCTAGCTTAGATGCATGCGAGGCATCGCCAATGAAATACTGCTTGCCAATCGTCCTTTCCGACCCGCGCGGCACGGCCCCACCGCAGCTTGGAACACAGCCGAGGCAAGTTCAGCGGTAACGAGAGGAGACGGGCCCTTGGATTGCAACGCCTGGGCCGCATGGGAGAGGCCGACGGCCTTGTCCAACGCAGGAAGAGCGAGCAGCAGTTCAGAACTGGACTGCACAATGGCCTCCCAGCGAGCCCAACCGATTGGCTCGTCAGCTTGTTCTGGTCCACGTATGCGCCCAGGACCAGCAGCGCGAGACCATTCGATGGCGAGGGCGAATGCCGTGCTTGCGTGGCGGCAGAAAGAAGGAAGGAGAAGACGGCCTCCGTCTCAGGAGCGGCATCGTGCTGAATGAGGAAGGCAGCAATGGCTTTGGGCACCTCAACCGCATCGTTCCCACCCTTCTGGCATGCCCGTAGGAGGGAAGACCAGTACTTCCCCTTACCGAACTGGGCCTTAGCTAGTTCTTGCGCAGTGCAGTAGCCACCGCTTTCGTTTCAGGCGTCGGGACCAGGTAAGGGAAGAGGACGGTGGTGAACACGCTTTGCCGCAGAGTTCCTGCTCCAAGGGCAGCAGAGGCAGGGCAACTGTTGAAGGAAGGCGGCATGGAGGCTAGCGGCGGTGGCCTGGGCGCTGGTGAACTGCTGCTGGGCAAAGATGGCAACAATGGACGAGATAACCTCCTCGGCCTTGGCCAGACGAAGAAGAACGCCATCTTTTCCCCCTTCGTACACCACCTCTAGAACCTGGGGGCATGGTCGACCAACGCCGAGGAGGAGCTCTTTGACGGCGCTAGGTTCGTCCGACGATTGAACCAACTCCTTTAGAGCCAACACTCGTTCCGAGACTTGGTCCGAGTGGGCAGCAAGCCACAAGTGATCGTCTGTCGACGCGCCGTGGAGCACAAAGGAAGACTGGGCAATGAGTGCGGTAAGCAGGACGACGTCTCCTTCGATTGCTGAGAAAGCTGCTTTTGGTGCTCCAGCGCCTGAGCAAAAGACGGATGCAGCTGGCGCACCTTGGCCAATACATCGACAAGGCCCGCTGAGCCGAGAAGAGACGGTCCTTTCCGCCAACCAGGACACCGATCGACGTGTTGACAGTTTCTTGACGGCTCGTCTCGGGAAGACTAGGGGAGAGCAGTAGCAACTCGAGTGCAGTCTCTGCGTTGGGGCCATGCGTGGCGGGGTCAAACTCGGCCCAGTTAAGAACGATTGTGGTCATCAAGTAAGTAAGGAAAACCGAGATGTCCGAAACGGCCATAGTCGCCTGCATAGAGCTGACAGCGCCCGGGAGAGAGAAGGGCGCGCACATGGGCAACAGAGAGGACGCGCGATTTCGGGTTGTAAGGGGCGTTGGCCGAGAGAGAGTAGCAAGCGAGAAGCACGGCCCCCATGGTCTGCTCACCAAGTTTTTGGGGAATGGGCTCCTCGAGCAAACTGTCAAAAGAAGCCGAGATGGCCTGAGAAGTGAGGTCAAAGCAACCTGCTGGTGGAAAATAGAATCGAGGCAGTCATCAGGGCATCCTTCCACCCGGAGAGCGTGGACTTGGACCCGCCCTTTTCGAGGCGACGCTTCGACTGACCGGCCAATGCTGAAGCAGCAGGCAAGAGCACCGAAAGGTAGGTGGATGCATCTTTGGGAGCCAGCGTTGCAGTCACCTTGGCCCCCGGGACTGAAGCGAAGAGAGAGAGTCGCTGGGCTGGTTTGAGCAAAGGACGCTAAAATGGACCAACGTCGAGAGCCAAAAGCTGGCCAGGGCACGGTGGGGAGGAAGACCAGCCAGCGACTTGTCCACCGACAGCACTGTTGAGGAAGGATGGATGAGCGATGCGATCCAGCGCAACAGTTGGACGGCATGCGTAGTCTCGGTGGCGCTGCTGAGGCTGGAGATCAGCGAAGCAAGAGGGAAGGCACGCGTTTCTGAAGTACCCAGACGCCAGCGGACGTAGATGATTGAATCTGGCGCTGGTATGGCTTGAGGAAAAATGCCATGAGCGGAGCCTTGTCCAAGTTGGAATTTGGACAATGCGGGCGAAATGGGGGGTTTCATGGAAGGGAATGAATGTAGCGATGAGGGTCTGAACGTTGAACTCGTGCACTCGGAAGCGGCGGACAAGCCATTCCACCTTGGCTACGTGGCGATCTGTGATCAGGTGCGCAAGACGCAGAAACCACACATCGAGGTAGGCGTCAAGTTGCCGGTTGTCCTCGACGGAGAGTGGGTTGCGGGTCGCGGGCAAGACTACTGTTGCCAAGGAGGTAAGAAACAACGGGTGCACCTGTTCTGACTCGGCCCAGTCTGCTAGTCGGGGTGCTCGAGGCAGACTTCATCCCAGCCATTGGCAGCGATGGAGTGGACGGTGCGCAAGTCTTGGAAGCCGGCCTCGCGGGCCGAGTAGAGGTAAGAGGTGACGACGTGAGCGTACTTGTCCTGGGCAGAGGTGGCGAGACGCTGCGCGTTGAGCGAGCGCAGGTTGGACAGCTGCGACGCCAACGACGACATGGCGGAAGCAATGCCTGTGCCGTGGGGGGGGGGGGAGGGGGGGGGGAAGGGGGGGTGGTGGTGAGGGACTGCGCGGGTGGACACCGAACGAAAGTATACGCCAAGGTCGAAAAAAAAAGGGGCGGAATCAGGTGACGAAATGTCGCATATTCCGCTCAACGCCCCCTCCCCCCCCGTGGCATCGAGGATTGAATATTGAATGGCGATTGCCGCCAAAGAGCCCTATCGTGCCGGATCTGCCGCATTTGGTACACTATACGGTCCCTTCTTCGATTCGATCTACTCAGCATATGGCCCCGCGATAGTTGTGTGCACCAAGTTATAGCACACCGTCATCTGTCCTGGTTTCCATCTTGAACACGACCACCTTCTTGTACTCATCGTTGCTAGTGCTATTGGCCAGAGGGTGAGAACGTGCTTACGTTCCGCCGACTTGTTTCAAAATTCCCATCGTAATCCTCCCAGGGCCTCCAGCCGCCCGCCAGCCACAACAGAGCTGTAGATCAGATCAATCAGAGGCTGTGTTGTGGTCCCACCAACTTCATCTTACGCCTTCGCGTTATGGCCGGACCCCTAACTCTGCAAACAGCAATCCCCCTGTCCGATGGGCATGCCATACCTCAACTTGGGCTCGGTGTCTACCTGAGCCGAGGCAGCGATGGTGTGGAATCGTGAAACGCGCTTTGGGCCTCGGCGTTCGCCATATCGACACGGCCGTGTGGTATGGGAACGAAGCGACGGTGGGCGAAGGGCTGCACAGTTTTCTCAGCGATCCAAACAAGAATACACAGGGCCTCAAGCGTGAGGACGTATTCATCACGTCTAAGATTTGGGACGACCAGCATGAAGGTGCACTCGAAGCGGTTAAGGAGAGCGTGGCAAAGATTGGCTCCTACCTGGATCTCATGCTCATTCACAGTCCCAACCCTGGGAAAGAAGCGCGGCTCAAGGCGTGGGCCGGATTGATGGAGGCCAAGAAGCAAGGTTGGTCAAGTCCATTGGTGTGTCGTACGTTAGCTCTCTGCATTGACCATGCTGATGCACCCAGCCGACCTCGTCAGGATGACGAAGCTGACGATTTTTTGCAGCAACTATGGTGTGCATCACCTCGAAGAACTGGTTGCTGCTTATCCAAACGAGTGAGTCTGGGGTCCTCTGTGTTTGAATGTTCGAGCTCACCTAAATATCGTCTAGTCCTCCTGTTGTCAACCAGATCGAGGTGTCTCCCTTTTTCCAGCGCAAGGATATCATTTCGTCCGCCGTCGTGGCCAAGTACAAGATTGTCATCGAGGCGTACTCTCCTCTTGGGAAGGGAAAGCATATCGAAGCCCCTGAGATCCATGCTGTGGGACGGGTACGTTGATCCTGTTACTGTAACCCATACCCCACTTACTAATCCTGCATTCTGCCTCTCTTTGTGCTGGCGAGCAGAAGCTGGGAAAGACTCCGGCTCAAGTGCTAATTCGCTGGTCGCTCCAAAAGGGCTACGTGTTATTCCCAAGGGAACCGGGCAGCATGTTGATGAGAATGCAAATGTGTTTGATTTTGCTCTCAGCCCGGATGACATGCGTTTCCTCGATACTCTGGAGACGGGCGAAGGCGTAACCTGGAATCGTATGTATCGCTGAGCGTGTGTGTGTGTGATTTTGGCCTTGGTGCCCCTTACTGACACGTTTGTTTTGCCTTGGACCTAGCTTGCCTTGTCCCTTAGGATGGTCCTCTGGGCGCCGCTTCGGCGGCTGTATGGGCAGGGTGGAGGAGGTCGAGTACCTTGTCCAAGGTTCCACCCGTCATCACCTGCGCGTGGATGGGAGGTGGAGACAAGAGGGATCCATCGTTTATCGATTATCTCCCACCTGTGGTCAACCAATCTAGCTGGTCGATGATGATTATCGAGATTATCTATCCCTCTGCTGTGCCATTGCCGAATGCATCATGCCGACTATGATTATCGCCGAGCTTAGCGCTCAGCGCGAGCACTCGTCGAGACCACAGGGTCATGGTTATTCCTGTTATCGCTCGCTCGCTCGAACAACCACCACTGGCTGCGGGCTTGGTGCTGCGCAAGGCTGCGGAAGACAAGCGCGTCGGAGTTGCGGCAGACCCTATTGAGGGGCGGAAAGTGGCTGTGACCCAGGCGACTACGCAGCGAACACATCGCCTGTCTGTCCGCAGCTCAAAGCAGTGTAGGGTGATGGGTGATGGGTGATGGGTGATGGGTGATGGGTGATGGGTGATGGGTGATCGATTGTTGATCGATGTACGAGCTGCTCTTCTGTGTCCAGATGTGATGCATGTGACATGTGACATGCGACATGTGACATGGACATGTGATAGGCGGGAAGCTGCCTTGCACGGCATGGACCAGCAAGCCTGCTGCAGCTAGGCTACGCTTGGCAGGCCTGGTTCCGCCCTGGGCACTAGGCACTAGGCACTAACCGGTAACCGGCAACCTGTCAGGCCTTGGCTAAGGCCTTCGGCCTCCCGCAGGCCTGAGCCTGAGCCTCAGGCCGTAGGCCAAGCCGCGCGTCACGCGTGTCACGCGTCACGCGCCACCAGTCAGGCCATGCATCATGCATCGGCTAGGGCCCAGATGCCACCTGCCCAGTGTTGTCCAGCCTGGCCCAGCACAGCCAGGTACAGCAGACACGCCCCGCACGCGCCAGGTGCTGCATGGTGCACTGCTGCGGACCGTCGGAGGCAGACATGATGCATGATGCATGATGCGTGACGACGTTCGCGGCGCGTGCATCGCAATACTTAAGTCGCGCCGCCCCGCCCTCTCGCGCCTGCTCCTCCCCACCCCCCACCCCCACCCCCACGCGCCCGCTGCACCTATCTACCATGTCTGCAAATCCCGGCGGCTACCCCCCCCAGGGCCCGCCCTACCCCAACTCCGGCTATCCGTCCCAGGCCCCGTCCTACCCCCCGGCCGGCTATCCGTCTCAGGCCCCGCCTACCCCCAGTGGCTACCCCCAACAGGGCGCCAACCACGGTTTGCTCCCCCTTCCGGCCTTCCTCCCTAACCACCAAACCGGCGGTTACGGCGGCGGCTACCCTCTGGTCCTCCTCAACAGGGATATGGAGCTCCTCAACAGGGATATGGAGCTCCTCCTGGTCCTCCTCTCATCAAGGATACGGGGCTCCCTCTGGTCCGCCCCCTCATCAAGGATACGGGCTCCCCCTGGTCCTCCTCAACATGGATACGGAGCACCCTCCGGTCCTCCTCAACAAGGGTACGGTGCGCCCCATGGCCCTCCGCCTCAGCAAGGATACGGCGCGCCCCCTGGCCCTCCGCATGGGCACCCTGGTAGCTATGGTCCAGGGCAAGGCGCTGCCCCTGCCCATGGCCACGCGGCCGGTGGAACTGGATATACGTACCTCGGGATTCCAGTGCCGCCTCCGCCGCCGCACCAAGGGCTGCCCCTGCGCCAGCAATGGATGTATCGGGCAAGGTGGAGCGGATCTACAAGGCGATGAAAGGGTTCGGTACGGACGACAACGCTCATCCGCGAACTTTGCTCCCAGCATGATCCCTTTGTCATTGATGCGGTGCGAACGGGTTACAAGCAGTACAAGGGTAAAGATTTGATGAAGGCGGTGGAGGGGGATGTGAGCGGATGGTACGAGGCGGTGCTGCGCTGGCAAGTGTATGGCCCAGTGATGGGCGATGTGGTGGCGCTGAAGCGGGCGATGAAGGGAGCTGGGACGGACGAGTCGGTGCTGACCGAGATTCTTTTGGGGCGGTCCAACTCGGATATGCACTTGCTCAAATCGGCCTACCAAGCCACGTACAGCAAGCGTCTTGAGGATGACGTGTCGGGCGAGCTGTCGTTCAAGACCAATCGTATGTTTGCCCAGGCGTTGGCCGGGGCACGGGAGGAACACGCGCCTGTTGACCCTCAACGCGTTGAGGCAGATGTGCGCCAACTGTACACGGCGATGCGCGGAGCAGGCACCGACGAGGATGCTATCACTTCCATCCTGCTCTCCCGCAGTGATGCCCAATTGGTCGCGATCGCTCAGCGCTACAGGCAAGTCCACAACAAGGCCCTCTCGTCCGCCTTGGAGGGTGACTTTAGTGGGCACATGAAGGAAGGCATTCTCTACATTGTCACTGGAGCCGAAGACCCTGCAGGAGTGCAAGGCTATGGGATCCAGCGCGATGCCAACCTCATCTTCAAAGCATTTGATGGTGCTGGCACTAAGGACCGCGACTTGGTTCGGCGTGTGTGTCGTGCGTCGTGGAACCGGGCGCGGTTCCAGGCTGTCAAGCAGGCGTACCGCCGACTGCACAAGCACGATATCTCGGTTCGCATCAAGCGCGAGACGTCCGGCAACTACGAACAAGCTCTTGTCACTGTTGTTGATACGGCTTGAAGCTTGAGCTCACAATTTTTCCTCTTTGCTATTTCGTCTGAATGATGTTGATTCATGGAGTGGGCTACCTAGAACCCATCCTGATGGGAGTGTGCATCGCCCTGTACCGGATACTGTGAGATATGATGGATCGATTCCCAGACCGGAGCCCATCGGGGACAGAACAGGGGAGAGTCGTGACGCGTGATAGGACGGCATCGAAGGTAATGCCGGTAATGTGCAATTAGCTGCATGCATCGTGGCGTTGATATGCTGTGGCTCACATGTCGCCTGTCACATCAGCGCACCAGCGTTCAACATATCGCGAGTGGATGCTTTTCATGTCAGCTGCAGATAGATTGGATGCTACAGGACAGAGTGTTGACAAAAAGTTTCTTATGAAGGGTCTTGTCTTTGTCCAGCCTAGTCGCTCGTGGATTCTCAAGCGCTCGCACCAGGGCAACCTCAGGTGGGGCCGGTGATGAATAATTGCGGGAGGTACTAGTTGCAGTGGCTGTTGAGCCAGGTGGCTCGTGCTTTGGCCAATGTCCCTTCAGTTCCTCCTCAGGCCTAGGAGTTCCGTTGTTTTTTTTCTCTCCTGTTTTTCCTTGTTCCGCAGCTTAGCCCCTGGTGGCGACTCGCTGCTTGGTGTTCCTCAGTAGGCGTTGCTGGTTGGCTTAGACCACCACCACCACCACTAATGCGATTGCATCACCCTCGAGGACCATCTGGACTCCAGGTCTCATCAGTGGCGGTATACTGGTCCCAAGCGACAGGCGGAATGCTTGTGTTTGCGATGGAAGCCAGCTGGCTCGCAGCATCATGCTTGAAGCTTGCAGAGGCCAATGCAGAAGACTGCCCAACACCCGCTCGTGAAAGTCAAAGTTTGCTGTGTGGACCACAGTTTGCGTTGGGGTGCGGCGTTCGCCGCGTCCTGCATGCATGCATGTATGCCGCTGCTGGGACGGCTTGGTGCGTCGGAGCGTATCCCAAGCACCCGCCGTTGGCACTCGCATCACCCCCACCACCAGTCACCACACACCCGACACATCCAGACCAGCGTGTGCGCCCGTGCTGAGGCAAGACATTCTCCCACACCCCCAAGCAACCAGCTGAGTACTCGAGTCAGGCTGCGCCTCCAAGATCCAAGCCCCAAGCTCCCACCTCCTCTCATTTACACGCACACACACACCACCACCCCACCCCGCACTTGACCCATGCCTGAATTCTCCTTACGGTCCAGCGCCGCTTCGGCTCCAAAAAGCCTGGTGTCACTAACCTCAAGCCCTCCAAGTTCCCCTGCTGCTTTACCTTTGCTACACCGCACCCACGGTGGGCGAGCTCAAGGCGGCCATTGCCCAACGCACCCGCCGAGCCGTCTCGCGCCAACGTCTTTGCACACTCCAACCTGGAGGCCATCCCACTGCTCGATGACAGTGCCAAGCTCGACGAATACATCCCCAACGGTGGATGCCTCGACATCGAGGACCTGGGTCCGCAGGTCGCCTGGCGCACCGTCTTCCTCACTGAATATGCTGGTCCTCTTTTCATTCACCCCGCTCTCTACCTCGGGGCCACGCGCCTCTGGCACACCGAGTTCCAGCATGGCCAAATGCAGCGCCTCGCATTGGGGCTCGTAACGGGCCACTATGCCAAGCGCATATTGGAAACCGTTCTTGTCCACCGCTTTTCTAATGCTACAATGCCGCGCTTTGCTTTGCTCAAAAACTCAGCACATTACTGGCTTCTTTCTGGCATCCTCCTTGCCCTTGGTGTGTATGGTCCTGGGAAAGGACAGGTGGCGCAGCAGATGGTCTGCGCGCGGACGGATCCAACTGGAACACCTTTTGGGCTTCGGCCATGGTGGTGGCAGAACTGGGCAACCTGGTGTGCCATGTGATGCTGTCCAAGTTGCGTCCGTCCGGTACGCGCGTGCGCAAAATTCCTCGCGGTTTATGTTGATCTAGTTAGCTGCCCGCACTACTTGTTCGAGGTATGGACCACCTCCCCTTCTTTTCGAGTTTCCAGCATACTTACCCCCCTCCCTCCCTCCCCCTCCGTGCCTGTTCCAGACTCTTTCATGGACCTGCTTCACTTTCTTGACAGGCGCGCCCATCGCCTTGCTCTTCACCGCCGTCTCAACTGCGCAGATGGTATCGTCGGCTCTCAAGAGGCACGATGCCTATCGCAACGAGTTCAAGGAGTACCCTCCCAAGCGTAAGGCCATCTTCCCCTTCGTTCTCTAACTCTGCAGGGTTCGTTGGGTCCCGGGAATAAGTGGCGTGCACAGCGCCATCAGTGCAGCAATGATGAGACAAGGTTAAACCTCTTACCCTCCAGTTGTGGCGACAGGACCGATGTCGGCGACAATTCTAGGATCAGTGTGATGGATGTAGCAAGGCTATATCTGTAGAAAGGAGGGTTGATCATGGGCAATTGCTCTGTTCTGCACTTGCCCGATGGGACCAGGTGCGCCACGCCGGCAACATCGCCCCGCGCCGCCAAACACAAGAAATCCCACAAGGTCGCGTTCCCGCCCGTATTGGCGGATCGATCAAGGGTACTCCAATCGCGGTGTGAAGGTTGTGTACCTTGGCAATGGTGCTGGCGCCCCCCCAAACGGCTTTTGCGGTGGCGACTTGCCAAGCAACTCGCCAAGAACGATGAAGATTGCGTTATCATGTAAATCAGGTTGATCATCCGGTATAGTATAGGCAGCAGGCAGTGTCGTATACATGTTATCTCCCGCTATGGTATTTGCCTAACCCTTCGCCTGGGCTACGTGAGAGGGATAGGGTCTTGCAGTTCATACTGTACATTATCTCTTCGCTCGCCTCCGCAGGGGCGGCCCACCTCTTTCGAATGGCACCGGCAGTCCATTTCAGATCCCAAGGCTCCAAGAACAGCTTGGAAGTATTTGGACAGTCCTCACGATTCGACTGCCGACTGGTCGTCATCTTGGCTACCAATCAGGCCGGCAAACGAGGGGTCTTGCGCCACCTTGTCCCATTCCGCGTCCCACGCCTTTTGCAGCTGCGCCGCGTCTTCCCACACCCAACTTCCCTCTTCGTTGTAGGTCTGCGCATTGCGGCACATGAGATGACATCGTTCTTGGCTTCGAGCAGAGTAAGGTACGTTGCCCGTTCAATCCGTCGTTTGATCTGGCGCATGCTGATCGGCTGCTGAATGATGGTGCGGTAGTCGGGGTAAAGCTTCGCGCTAGGGAGATCCAGAAACAGGTCGGCCCTTGCCCGGCCCTTTGCATCCTTGCACGCTTCGAGTGCCGCATAACAGACTCGCAGCGCCCCACGCACTTTAGCTCGTTCCGAAAAGAGCCCGCGATCCGGCTGGGTCGCAGGTTTGATCCGCTTCGTGGCATGTTCAGACCCATCGCTCGCTTCGTACGCCTCCTCCTCATCCCCGCCCTCCGTCGCAGCTCGTTTCCTCTTGGAATGCACAGCGCGAGAGGACGTAGAGCGGCGCGAACGAGAGTGTTTTCCATTCAGCACCACGGTATCATCCGCATTTTCGGTACTCTCATCGTCCCCGGCTTCCTCCTCTTCCTCCTCCTCAACCGAAACAAACTTCTTGGACTTTTTACGCTCTCCCCGCGCGCGTAAGGCAAGCGCCACCTCACTTGGATCTTGATCGTTTTCAAGCGCGGCAATGAACTGAGCCTCGGTCAATTCGTCATTGTACCGCACGGGCGCCGTCCGACGGCGACGAGGGAGAGTACTGTCATCGGCAGTATGGTTGGCCTTGGCCTCCTCCATAGCCACATACTTGTCCTCATACGACTGCTGAAATTGCTCGGGAGTTCTGCCTCGGTAATGAGCCGTGGAGGTGCAGGGCCTTCTTTTCCGGACGCTTCCCAATCAGCTTGATCTCGTGCTGGACGTTGCTCGTCCATCTCACCGAAAATAGTTTCTTCCTCGGGGGTGCGGGCAAGGATCGCGTTGATCTCCTCATCAGTCATGTCGCCTTGCTCTGTTGCGTCCTCGTCGACGTTTTCAAGCATCGCGCGCAGAAGATTGTCTCGCTCCTCATTCGTCGCCGATTCATGAAAGCGACCCGCCTGGATGACCTTGCCGTCCATATCGAGCTTGCGATGGGCAATCTCGAGGATTTTTTCCTCAACTGACTTTTCTGTCACAAGCCGGAAGATGCGCACCTCCATCTTTTGGCCAATACGATGGCACGGTCTTGGGCTTGCAAGTCTTGGTGGGGATTAAAGTCCGAATCAAAGATAATCACGTGTCGGCGGTTTGAAGGTTTAGGCCCAGCCCACCGGCGCGGGTAGAGAGGATAAACATAAAGTAAGGAGAGTCGGGTTTGTTGAACTCATGTAGCATCTGGCCGCGGTCGTCTTGCTTAGTCGCGCCGTCAAGACGGAGGTAAGCGAGGTCACGGTACCGAAGATAATCCTCCATAATGTCCATGATGTGCGTCATCTGGAAAAACATGAGCACCCGATGCCCCGTCGCCTTGAGTTTGGGAAGGATGCGATCCAACAGCTCGAATTTGCCTGACACACGGTACAAGTCGGGCCCGGTTGCCTTGGTCGGATTAACCACTGCCTCGACCTCTTCAAACACGTAGGGATGCTGGCAGATTTTGCGCAGCTGCATCAGCATATTCTGCAATCCGCGCAGCCCCCCGTCTGAACCACATTGGTCGTTCCCCCCAATTCGTTTCCGGTGAAGATTGTCTTGTACTTGGTCATCTGCCCGTACATCTTTGCCTGCAGCGCCGACTTGGCGCACTTGATCACCTTCTCCACCTTGTCCGGTAGCTCAGACTCAACGTCTTTCTTGAGCCTACGCAGCAAGAAGGGACGGAGGACCTTGTGCAAACGTTTGATAATCAAGAGCTGTTCTTCTTCGTTGAGCTGCATCGTCGCATCGCCTCCACCGGCATTGGCAAAAGGGGTATTGAACCACTCGTCAAAACTTTGGGCCGAGTTGAACACCTTGGGCAGCACGAAGTTAAGCAGGGCCCAGAGCTCGGGTAGGTTGTTTTGCAGCGGCGTTCCCGTCAGCAAAAGGCGGTATTGGCTGTAGTAAAATTGTGTCAGGGTGAGCGAGAGCTTAGACTCCGCATTTTTCATCCGGTGGCCCTCGTCAATGATCATGTGCACCCATTTGACCTTGCTCAATACATGCTTGTCTTTGATGATGAACTCGTAGGTCGTTAACAAAACTTGCCAGTTGCCGGCACGCACCCGCAATGCCAAATCCTTGCGCTCGTTGGGCCCGCCCTTGTACACTAGCACGCTGACGCTTGGTGCCCACTTGTGGAACTCGTTAACCCAGTTTTGGAGCGTCGAGAGCGGGACAATAACCAGGTAAGGAGACCGTTGGCGTTTCTTCTCGATCAAATAGGTGATCAAGCTGATGGTTTGGATCGTTTTCCCCAAGCCCATCTCATCAGCCAAGATTCCATTGAGATGGTTGTTGTAGAGCGACACCATCCACTGAAGGCCCTTGATCTGGTAGTCCTTCAGCTTGCCGCCTACCAAGAGTGATGATTGTGCTTCCACAGTCTCGTGAATACGATGGGCAATGCTGTAGTAGTCGGCCTTGCCTTTGTCCTCTTCCTCCCCATCTTGGCGGGAAGCACCAAATGCGGATTCGTCCACTTGGCGGGGAGGGAAAGAATGGTCGTTCTGCTGCTCCCGCACGGCAAGGGCCAAGTTGTCCAGGTATTTGTCCGTTTGTGCCAAAAGATGGGCAATACGGGTATCCTTAGCAGTATCAATCAGTTTCAGGTAGGCCTCTTCATCGTCAGCCTTGAGCGCATTGAGACGCTCCTTGGCCAGCCGTTCAATCCGCTTCGCCTCCTCCCGCTCGGCCTCTGCATGAAAGCGGGTTAAATTACGAGCCAAACGAGCGGCTGTATCGCGCACCCCTGCCTGTCCTTGGATGAGGCGCTTGGTTTGGCTGAATATGGCCGAAATGTGACCCCAATGGCGTTGCCGCTCCTTGGTTTGCGTGTCGTCTCGCTGTTTGCGCGCCAGCGCCTCGGTGGCGCGAATGGGGATCACCGCACTTTTCTTAGCCTTTCGCAGTGCCATCCGATCCACTTCGGGTTGGAGCGTTGAGGCCTGCCCATTCTCAGCAACGTATTGCCGATACGCGCGTTGACGGGGCAAGAGTTGAAGCGACCGCAGTTCCACCAACGCGTCCAACTTGGGATTCGTGCTAGGCTGCGGCGGACGAAGCCAGCTGGGCACTTGGGGGGAGGAGGAAGCGGAAGCTCCTTGGGAAAGGTTAGCAGGGAGAGACTCGAGTTCAGCCATGCGCTGATTGATACGGGCTTGGATGTAACGGTCCCGCTCTTCCTCTGCCAAGAGCAGATCGCCCTCAGCCGGTACCAGGCTCGGGGACCGCGACAAGGGGACACGGGCGGATTAAGGTACTGGTATGGGTCATCAATGGCCGGTTGGAGGCGAGACGGGACAGGCTGTCCCAACGCAAGGGCGCGGTAGGCCTCGGTCTGGGCCTGCAGCAGACGCATTTGACCCTGCGGCACGATCGGGCCAGGAGCGGAGGGCGGGTGGAGGTGGGGTACTGGAGAGTGGCGAGCGCCGCCTGCAGTTGGCTGTGTTCCTGCGATCCCGTCTGTCCGGTTTCCTGGAGGTGCGAAAACCGCTGGAAAAACACGTGCGTCAGCAACAAGCCAGCACATGCATCCTTCGTTGGCAGGGATGGGACGTACGCGCACCATGAGGCGCACCTCGTCTGCGGACCAGCATTCGGCGATCCGCAGCAAATGCGCCGCGGGCGGGGGCGGCGGGGGCGGCAGGGTGGCAGCAGAGGCGGCCGGCATGCGATCCAATCGCGTCTTCGCGCAGCGACGAGGAGAGACGGGGATGGTGGCGGAGGCGGTGGCGGCGGCCGAAGACGATGGATGCGCCTGGGCGACGCAGCTTCCATCGCCGCCGCCCGCGTGTCGACGGCGACGCGTGCCGGACGCACCAGCAACCCGAGGGTCGCCACAGGACACTGCCCCCGTGCGCAACGCCGCAACCCTAGTGCGCGCTCGTGCCTCGCTTCCAGTCGCGCCCGCGGCCGACGCTTGCAATTAATAAGGCTCCTGCGGCTGACCGACGATCTATACAGCTCTGGCAAAACAGGGGCATCCGTCGCATTCGGCCCCTTCGCAGGAGGCTCCCTGCCGTGTCCACCCCCACACGGTTCGGCCTGATACATATGCTCGTCTATGCAAGCCAAGAGCGCCTGCTCCCGCCCTATACTCACACCGCAAGTGCAGCAACATACATTGCGTGTGCTGCTGATCAGCAACCGCGGCCGGCAGTCGTTATGAGTCGGGGTCAGGGATGGGGATCCACTGGGCACCCTGACGGTCTGAAGGAAGATCTCGGCGTTCTCGTCTGGTCCACGCCACGATCCCGGTGCCGATGGGTGGACATTCGAAACGAGGAAGCAGGCACCAACACGCAGAGAATTGAGCTGTCCAGCATCCCAGACAGTCATTTGGGCCGTACGTGGGGTGGAGCGAGCCTTGATCGCTTGGGATACCAACAAGCCAGGTCGGCCCGGCGGTGCATGGGGTGGAACGGGGGGGATGGCGTCTTCGCACCTGACGACTCGGAACGCTCGCACACGGCGTGGCGGTACCCGCTCGTCTAGCTCGGCCTCCATTTCGTGCTGGGCTTCTTGTAGAAATGCATCGTGGCGTTCGCGAGCGCCTTGGACAAAAGCAGCGGTTATCCCTTGACCGCCAGGGCAAATATGAGCAAGAGCCGTGCCCGGATCGGGGGCTTCAAATAGCTGATCAGCTTGTCGGCCATCGCTGCCTCTCCGTCCTCCTCCGTTCCTCCTCCAGCTCTGAAGCTGCGACGGAGCCCATCGTGTCAACAACTGCCTGCAGCGCCTGCTGGGCCCGGATCAGGCGTTCACTCCATTCTTGCTCCAATTGATCCCGTGCATCGCTCCGATCCTTCTCCCACTGCGATTGCAGCTCCGCCTCCTCGGGTGCAGAGTGAACCGAGCCGCGCTCTTGTGCATTGCCATCCAGGTACCCCAGGTCAAATGTTTGAGTAATTCGGATCCGAACCAGCCCCACTTTACCCCCCTCAGGGCTGAGCGAGCGTAGAGAGCTGACCCATGGCGAAGGGCGGAAGCCGAGCTTGACGTCCCATGGCGCGAGCTGTGTTCCGTTCGCATGGAGAGTGAGAGTGATTGTGCTGAAGCCCTCGAGCGCTTCAACGGGTCCACCTTCACACTGGTAACAAAAATCAGATTAGCTCTCCAACTGCCATGATACAAAGCGAACGAAAACATACCTTGGCACCCAGGATGCACAACTTGTTTCCTACGCGAATCCTGCCGCGATGTAGCGCATCAAAGAGCGTGTCGTCCAACCGGGCTCGGACAGTGTACCATCCATCGGTGAGGACAATGATTGGTTGAAGTAGGGATTCATGCCCGCTGGCATGTGTCCTGATCATGCACCTCATTTCCTTCTTCCGGACCCCACTCAAGCTGGTAGACACATAAAACCATTGGTTGACTTGGCGGTGAATCATGCTGTTTGATGCGGTTGATTGCGGACCGCTGCCCAGCATTGACCTCCCGTTCGTAACGATAACGCAACTGCCGGATCACCTGGTCCCAAGACCACCACTCTTCTGCACGTTCGGGCTGGTGCCGTGACATGGCAGCCAACTTCCAAAGGATCATCCCCCAGTGATGCCGGACCCATTTTAGGCTTAGATGGGATGCCCCCAGCTGCTGAAGCACCCGCAAAGCTTCGGTTGGTCGTATTGGAAGGCATGAGAAATTCAAATTCTCACCCATCCAAGGTGCATTAAGCACCGTAATCGCCTCTTTGGGGCACCCCCGCTTGATCGCCTCAGAAACGAGACAGACTCGGTCGTCGATCCGGGATTGAAGCAATGTGTGACGAGGTGGCGCGCGATTTGGATTCAAGTCAAACAGAGAAGCGTAACAGAGGTTGTGGAGGGATGGCACCACGTGAGGGATGTCTCGATGCGCGGCTTGGTGTCCAACGACACATCGCCAGGGTGAAAAGCGAACGGGAGAGACAGAGGCTGCTTGAATAGTCACTGGTGTATGGGAGAATTTCGGCCTGGCGTCACTGCGGGGCGTGGGGCAGATTTGAAGGGGGTTTTGAACGCTTTCCTCCTCGTGACTGGCTTGGCGAACCAGTTGGGCGCACGCCCAACGAACGGCGGGACATACTGGAATTAGTGCCGGACGCGCCATTGGCAGGGTGTTGGACGCTGGCGTCTGACCCGTAGCACGCGAACGCGAGCGCAAAGCGGGGGAGTTACAACTTCCCCTTCAGGTGCTTGGCGCTGTTTCGCGTGGTGAAAGAACTACTGAGCGCGCGGGCTGGGGAAGCAAACCCTGTCGTAATGGCTGATACCAACGTAGACGAGTGGTTCGGAGCGGAGACAGAGCGTTGTGAAGGGCCCGTGAGCGTGGAGGCATGTAGAGGGGTGGGTAAACGAGCCGCAGGAGAGAAGCAGCGGGCGAGCATGGGAGACATATCACTTTTCGTTTTCCTTGGCAAGATGGCAGGGAGGTCGATGCAGAATTGCCATTCGAAGCGCTGGCCGCACGCTGATCGTCTTGCTCCCAAGCGTCCATCTTGGCTTTGGCTGCCTTCAGTGCCTCATCACTCAAGGCTGGGAGAGAATGCCCCTTGGCCGTTACAAACGTGCCCAACGGTAAAGTATCAAGAAATGGTGGGGGTGATGGTGCACGAGACGTGTCCTCCTCCAAGGAGAAGGGGCTGTGGTCTTGACGCGCAGCGTTAGCCGAACCCGGACCCGCTGTCCCGCCCTCTATTTAATGATAGTGGCAGGGGCTGCGTCGAAGGATTGCACTCTTGGGTGAGATCCGCTTGGGCAAGGAGAAAATCTTCCTCGCAAAGCTGGTCCAGGAAGCTGTCGCCGAACTCGTCATCATCAAAGGCCTCGTCCCTGTCGCTCGCTGGGAGCACTCGGGACGAGGAGGATGGTTTGGTATTGGCATCGTGCTTGTCGCATCCGGTGGGGTGGGGATGCTCGATGAGCGTTGATGTCGGGCATGGCAAGAACAGGGGTGGATGGGAGGGGGCTGGGCATGAGGATGGGTATATGCTGGGCAGGCGAGGCCGGCCGCGGGTCGGCTGGGAGCGTGGCTTGTGGAGCGGCGCGTGCATGGATCAGCCAGCGGCGCTGCCGATGGGGCGGAGGAGGAGGGGCGCATGAGAGCGGGGCCTGATATGGGCGCAGGCGCGAGAGCAGCGGGATGGCGCGCCTGAGCACGGGTGGGGGCGGGGCGAGGGGGGCGAGGAGGCGGAGCGGCGGCGGGGCATCCAGCAAGCTTCAAGGGGTTGGACCCAAGGGGGCGCGCCCCGCCCCAGCAGCCGCGAGCGTGCCACGGGGCACCGCGGTCAGCCTCAAAGTACGCGTGTTGATTTCAATTGGGCAGAAATGCATCCGAGGATTCTACGTTGTTTCAATTGCGCTTCAAACGTTCAGCCGTTCAGCTCCAAGCTTCAAGCATGGCGCTCATGCATCACGCCTGGGAGTGCCTACTCAGCAGGAACGCCTTGCACCAGCCGCTCCCATCGCAATCTTACCACCAGCCCTCCTTCATCTGCACATTTCGACTCATGTGGGCCGCTAATTCTCGCCGCATACTGCCCTGGGCTGCATCTTCAACTCACCTCCGCCCCCTCCCGCTCCTCCGCTGCTTTACCACTGCGCCCCCGACTGGCCAAACAGTCCCTCTTGCGTTTGACCACTACCCCCTGCCTCTGGTGATGGCCCATCCACGGTCCGGGACGCTGGCGTGGGTTCGGTTGTCCTAGCACATGGCCTCTTTGGGTCTAAGCAAAATTGGCGGAGCGTGGCGCGTGACATGGCTAAGCGCTTTGGCGTGCCAATCTACGCGGTCGACCTGCGCAACCATGGCCAGAGCCCTGTGATCGATGGCATGAACTATGTCGACATGGCGTCAGATCTTGTTCGCTTTTTTAAAGAACGTTCGCTGGAGCAGGTACTATTGGTGGGCCACTCAATGGGGGTAAAGCCGCCTTGTCCACTGGCTTGAGCCCTCGTCTCTCTACTGGTGTCCTTTCGGGGCTGGTCAGCGTCGACATGGCTCCTTCCCGGGGAACTCTCAGCAACGACTTCGTGGTATGTGCAGTGTGGTCATTTGCTTCTTGTCTGACGCTCTATTCCTGCCCAGGCGTATCTGGACGCTATGATCACCATCCGCGATGCCAAAGTAGCCACTCGCAAGCAAGCGGACGAGATTTTGGCCAAAACCGAATCGGCGGTAGGCATCCGCCAATTCCTCCTGACAAACCTGGAGCGCAACCCGCCTGATTCCCAGCATTGGTCCTTCCGCATTCCCTTGGACATTCTGAAGCGTCATTTGGATCAAATTGGTGATTTCCCATATGAGCCTGGCAAAGTTTCGCCCTCACAAGGGCGAACTCTGTTCATCAAAGGGGAACGAAGCAAGTACGTTGTCTGTTATTGCTCCCATTGGCCCTTGACCACTTATGCCATACTCACCTTTCTGTGCACAGCTATATCAACAAGAACAACGTCCCTGTTTGCAACACTCTCTTCCCACACAACAGCATTACTACTCTACCCACCGGCCACTGGGTTCACGCCGAACAACCGCGCGCGTTTATCGATACCGTTGAGGCCTTCGCACTGGGGAAACCATCTATCTGACCCCATCTTCACTCGATTAATCTAATCTTGCATCGCTTCCACGTTGACAGTCCCGAGTCAAGTCACGCAGCCAACGAGCTCTCTTTGTTGGTGGGGTGGGGAGAAGTGTGTCAGTAGCCAGTAAAAGTAAATGGGGCGCAGGCCTAGCGCGCCTAGCACCACCCATACTCTTCGATTGCGCGCAGTAGAGATGGCAGGCCTACAGTCGCTCAGCCTGAGAGCTTGAATCAACACGTTCAATGTTCAATGTTCAATTTTCAATTTTCAATGTTCAATATCCCATGTGAACGTTACGTAACATGGCCAGCTCCACAGCCATGAGCTGGTGGCCGCGAGCCTCACACGCCCCAGGGTGTCAGATCGAGAGAGCAGGTAGAGCGGCCGCCAGGCAAGGTAACCTGCCAGTGCCGCCACCACCACCGGCTCCGCCCCTTGGGTCTCCTACAACACTCCTTGGGAGGTCCTGCCATGTCTATCCTCGAGTTTTTCGGTGATATCTTTACCATTGGCGTCCTGCTCGTCAATTCGATTGCCATCCTCAACGAGGAACGCTTCCTCGTCCCAGGTGCGTCCCCCAAGTCTCCCACACACGGTCACTGACTTTCTGTCTCGGCTTCTCCAGTTGGCTGGTCTGCGACGAGCCAGAACCAAATGTACAGTGAAGCATACGGTCAGCAGCAAGAAGAGTCCGTAAAAGTCCGCCTTATCCACCTGATCAGTGCGGTGCGCATGCTGCTTCGAGGTATGTTAACTCTCTGCCTAGTTGGCTTCGGCACTGACATGTCTGTCTTGATCTCAGTGCCACTCATTGCGGTCAATGCTCTTCTCGTCGCCAAGTTAATCATCTTCTGAGCCAAAGATGATCAAACTTGCACGCACGCATGCTAGAGCTGAGCGCTGGCTCTTAATGCTTGTGGTGCGCCTTGTAAAACCCAACCAGAGGCCCCCTGACGGCACTCGAAAATGCTGAAATGACATGGCACGAGAGGCAAGCGAAGAGTGTACAGGGCGTGGGAAAGGGTCATTACCTATTCCCTGGCAAATCCTTCTATCGATGTCAATGTGCCGGGGGTATTGGTGTGGCGTGTCAAACGCTCGGCCAGGGAAACATCATTCATGGCATCAGGATATGAAGATGATATGCATGCCATCGCGATTCCAAAGATATATCCCCATTCAGCGAAAGAGGTAATGGTTGTGGAATGGGCTTGCCCTCTCGGTTGTCAGTGATACAGCTCCGATCCCATCCTGCACCCCATGCCCGGCTCACAAACCACTACCAGAACTACGCAAGCGGCGGGCGTGCTCCCCTTCTACACTAATAGACGCTTTCTTGCCTCAGGGCGTCATAATTCTTCCTGAGCTACAGCAACGTGGCATCATGCCTTTTTTCTGGGCAGTCGATCTGAAAACAGTGCTCCCTTACTCTGGCGAGGATACTATCGGATCCAGAATCCAATGACCGTCAATCCAGCGTAGCTGGAAGAATAACATAACGCTCCTCATGTCATGCAGATGTAATCGTGACCGGCATTATCACCATCTTCCCTACAGGTGGCGTGCACATGCATCCCCAACAGTCCATGACAAGGCTTTGTAAGACCGGAGGAACCTAAGGATTTGGGTAGAGAACCTCTGGGAATGTAGAGCAACGCAATCGCGGTGGTGGTGGTCAAGGTCTAAGCCTTATGCCACACCTAGAGGAGACAGGGGTTCCAACAAGCCAGAGTATACACGTGGAGACTTCAGAAGTGAAATAAGGGGCAAAGGGTGATAAGGCAGGCGCCTTGGCCTATGTAAGGGACCGCCGGTCCCAACAGGCTTGTGCCTCCGCAAGAATGCCCGCACAGCCTCTGCCATGTCGAAAACTCAAGCAGTAACAGCGATATACCTGGTACCACTGGCAAGGCGCTCAGGATGTGGGAGCTTGAGCTGCAAGTGAGCCTACATCCCGACTACGCAACCGATTCGGAGTGCAAAATAAAAGCATGACCAGGATTCCAATACGAATTGTGTCGGGCGCCAGCGCCTTCCGACCTGATGGAAATCCACAGGCCAGAAGTCACAAGGAAGGTGCACCAGCAGGAAGAACATCGCTCTAGGTCTCCGCGAGCGCCTGCATCCGCCACTGAAGGGAGGGCAAGTGACTCTAAAGCAGAGACCATATTCAGTAGGGAAAAGAGTCAAGCTCGACTGGGCTGCACCGCCCGCTTTATACCATGGCGGAAAGGGCAACATCCAAACTCGGCGCAATATAACCGCAGTAACCCTATTGGTTTACATTACACCATAAGCGTAACCTATTTTAACCCCGCTTGGCGTCCACAGGCTTGATGGTGGCGGTGACCCAGCAAGCCGCGAGCCTGTAAGTGCGGTGGCGATGTAAAAAAAACTGTCGTTTAACCCCCCACGGTATCTCCCTCCCCCCCGGCGTGGCTAGGCGCTCATCTCACCTCCCCGTCGTTTGTCGCCTCCGTCCGGCTGCCATTGCGCCCTTCCTAAGCACTCTCACCCTTCCCTTGGCCTGGTGCGCCCACGTCATGCACATCTAAGTTCTCCGGCAACCACGGTCTCAAGTTTTTGTCTGCAGTTATTGGTCTTTGCGTTTTTGATTTCTCTCGGTTCTGGCTAGGCCTGCTTTTTGTTTACACCCAAACTTTGAGTCAGCCCTTCCTGCCTCTACATCTCTTCATCCGTTCGATTCGCTTCGACACGGTTAGTAGTACGGCGGTTCGTTTTCTCAGCTTGGCTTGCAAGAGCACCTTTAACACCCCCTCTCCTCGGTACCGCTTACACCTGCCGTCTCACCGACTGGCGTGTACCTTCCATATATTCTACCGTACCAGTTTGCACTCGGTTCGTGCATCTCGGTGTATCCCTGCTTTGGTCCGGTCCATCTGTTGTCGACGGTTGGATTTGGGCTCTCCTTATTTCTTTCAGCATGACTGCTGTTGCGACGACCGTGTCAGCATTACCTTCGCTACACCTGGTCTCTTCTCCTCTTTCTATCCCCAAATCATCTTCGTCCCCTCATTGGCTGGATCGCCTACCGACTCTGCTCAGTGTGACGATGATGGCGGCGCAGGTCAAAAGACTCGCGTCTCGGCCTTTGTCCGTAAGCTACGGAGTAAGTCAAACTAGTCCGTTTTTGGCCATTGGAAGGTTTGTTAACATGATCTCCGTTATCAGCATGATTGACAACGATACTATCCACAACATTCACTGGACACCAGATGGTGAAGCGTTTCGTGTCCTTGATCGGTCAACTTCTCGCGTGATGTGTTGCCCAAGTGTGCGTCTTCTTCCATGTTCGTTCGCGAAACGAAGCGACTGACTGATGACTTTCTCAGATTTTAAGCACAACAACTGGCATCCTTCATCCCTCAACTCAACATATACGGCTTCGTCAAACTGACCGAAACTCCTGCCCAATCCCACACCACTGGCTCCCCATCCCCTCCCACACCCCAGTTGGAATGGTCATTCAAACACCCCCTCTTTCTCGTAATGCCTGATGCTATGGAAGAAATCAAGCGGAGGACACCCAAGACCAGCAAATCAACTGAAATGGACGATGCTGTTGGGAACAAAAAGGCCAAGGCGGGAGTCCCCGGACGGGTCCCAAACCTCCTCGCCTCAAAGCAGCAAATCGACAAAGCCCAGTTGTCTTCCATCCATGCCCGGCCACATACTGCCAATCCGCGTGGTCTTCCCCTGTTCCCCTCCGGCATGCCCTTTCATGGTGTGAACATGCCCAACAATATGGCTACTGCCGCCGCCGCTGCCGCATTGCCGCTGGGATGAATCCTGCCGCAGCCGTTGCAGCCCTGGGCCTCTCTGGTCAAGCTGGTCGTCCACCCGTGACGGCATCGCCAGCTGGGACCAACCCCAATCTGCCATGAAGCCCTCTGCCAACAATGCTTCCATGGTACCTCCTATGGTGCCTCCTGTGGCCCCATCTTTCCAGGTTGTATGATGATTCCTTCGCCCCCTGTCCCCACTCCAAGCACAGCCTTGGCCAAACCAAGTTCGAACACAGGCGCCTCTTCCTCCAAGACCAAGGTCCATTCTGCTCCTGTTCGTTCTACTGCCTCATCAGCCAGCTCAAGTTCTAGTGGGACAACGTTGGCCGAAAAAATCTCAGACGAGTCAGAGGCGGTGCGACTACGGTCAGAGATGTCGCATTGCAAACCCGGCTGGAGGCGTTGCGGCGCCACATGCAGGACATGGACGATATCCAAGCCCGGGCCATGTCGCACATGATGCAAGTTTTGTCCACGCAGGCTCGGAACGATTGTCCCCTCTCCACGGTGACTGAGTTGCAAGACTGTTTGGATACGTGGCGCCACATGTCGGAGGTCACGGCCTCCCTCCTTCCCGCGGAGGCCGCTTGCAACGATAGTGAGGCCCCACAGCCGATGACTCCTTGCCTGACTGGGATGCCCACTCGACCAACCCCCTTTTCCCTGATGCTGGAGTGGAACCGGCCATGCTTCTTCTCCACGGTCCTAGTCTCATCGCGTCGCCGATCGATGCGATGCACGACTATGATATGTCGTTTGACGACTCGGCCACGCTGAGCGGAGCAGACGAGAGGACACTCGATGGTCCTCCTGCCAAGCGCCGTCGCAGCAATTAGGGTGTCTCCTCCCCCCATCCCCGCGCCTACGGTTACAGGTTTGCGTTGGCCTTTGCACCGCGCTGTAAATCAGTGCCCATCCGCCGCGTTGCCCCTGTAGATAGACTGCGTTTTGTTCGCCCTCTGTCTCGTGAACGCCACCTGTATGCTCTATTGCTCCATTTGCTCGGGCTCGGTCGCCCTCGATGTCCTTTCGCTTTGAACACCCATATCCGCAACGCACCCCTTGCGCGCGGTAAGACCCAAAACATGTACACTATTCTTCGCTGTATGTAGATTGTTTGCCCATGTACGTCATTTGCCGTGCCCCGAGACGAGTGTGGGATTGATAGCAGTAGGGGACGCCACCGGGGCCGAGGCCAAGCATGCTGGATTGAGCACGACGCATGGCGACGGAGAAGCGAGTGGAAGCGGAGGCATGAGGAGGCATCGTCGGCGATTGATATTTGAAACCACGCCCACACCGCTTGGCCGGCTGCCCGTGGTTGGCGCCCAGGCACAGGGGGAGAGAAAGAGATAGGCACAGTGGCTGCTGCTGGCCAGTGTACTGCGAGCAGCGGGCCAGTGCCACGTGGTCTGGCAGCCTGCCAACCCTAGCATACTGGCTCCACTGCAGACTGCAGCCTACTGCAGCCCTGTTGGCTGGCAAGCGGACCGGGCTCTGACGATAGCAGCCCGGACAGTTGAGTTTGTGCGACCACCTGCCCACCAGCGCGCCTTGTCTCTGCTCCGGCCCTCCGCCTGTTCTGTTCTGCTCCACTCAGCCGCCTTCCCTTCTCGTCGCTTCTGCCAACCCCGCCCCCCGTTGCCCGTGTCTTCTCTCACTTCCCCCCTTCATCATGGGTCTCTCCGTCTCCAAGCTTCTCAGCGGCCTTTTTGGCAAGAAGGAAATGCGTACGTTGCCTTCCATCCCCAACTCGTTTCTCCCATCCCTTTCATCGTTGCTCCCGTTTTCTCGCGAGATGCGCAGCCCAGAAACCTTCGCTCCCGGCTGTCTCCCCTCCTGCGCTCTCGTGCGGCTCTGCGACCACGTCGCGCCTGCACTGTGGCTGATCACCTCAACTTGGGCATCGTGTCCTCATTCCTGAGGGAGACATTGGCATGCTGTTGCTACATTTGCTTAGCGAAAGAAATGAGGGATGGTGCATTTAACGTGACACGGCAGGTGCTACTCGCCACGCCACGTTATGCACAACGTGTCTGGAGTGGGGCCGCGGAGAGTGGGAGGGGTTAACATGTCAAGGAAGCCCACATGCCATGGACTTGGTACTTACTGCGATTCATTCTCATCCAGGTATCCTCATGGTCGGTCTCGACGCTGCGGTAAGACGACGATTTGTACAACTCAAGCTGGGCGAGATTGTGACGACCATCCCGACCATTGGCTTCAACGTCGAAACGGTCGAATACAAGAACATCTCTTTCACCGTCTGGGATGTGGGTGGACAAGACAAGATCCGTCCTCTCTGGCGCCACTACTATCAGAATACCCAGGGGATCATCTTGTCGTCGACTCGAACGACCGGCAGCGTATTTCCGAAGTACGGGAGGAGCTGCAACGTATGCTCAACGAGGATGAATTGCGTGATGCGCTCTTGCTCGTGTACGCCAACAAGCAGGATCTTCCCAATGCGATGAACGCTGCTGAGATCACGGATAAGCTGGGTCTGCACTCGCTGCGCAACCGCCAATGGTACATCCAGGCTGCTTGCGCCACTTCCGGTGACGGTCTGTACGAGGGTCTGGAATGGCTCTCCACCAACCTCAAGCGCCGCGCGTAATTCATGTCAGTCTACCATCCAAGCCCCTGTACATTTGCATTTCCCCACGAGCTTCCGTGCTGTACTCGCACGAGCGGGCAGATTGCTTTTGTTTCAGCTTGGTCGCCAACCAAGAGCTCGTGGATTTGTCGAAAAGGGTGGAGGGGTTGATGCGCGAGACGCAGGTCGAGCCGTATTGTGTGAACAGGTTTTCATTGTGCTTGCTGTTTTGCTCTCGAGCGTTGAAACTATAGCTGCAATACTTGCTGGATCTCGTAGGCGACGACGGTTCCCTTCCATCTCTAAGGCTGCATCATGGAGGGTGCGTGCGCGGACTGCGACTCGCCGTCGCGGCAGAAGTTTTGTATTCTAAAAAAGTAGTCCCCTCCCCGATAGGTCTGATGGGATCTGGGGAAGGTGGCTGGGCGCTGGCTGCTCTGCCAAGTAGAATAAGGTTGCTAGGGGCCTAGCGCCTGTTCACCAGTGGTGATCGAACGAGCCGAATCACATTCATCACAGTGCCTATACCGAGCTACGGCTGGCGAGGGACGCGTGGACCACGGAGTATCAGACTGCGTGTACTGATGATCTGCGCGCCTGGCCGGCTCAACCAGCGCAGACTGCGCTGCCGGGGGGCCGGAGAACTGGCGCAAGCGCACTAGGGTTGGTGCATCATGCGTCTGGCGTCACGCGTCACTAGACACTGGCGACTGGCCACCGACCACCGGTCGCCGGCAGCTGCCTCCTGGGCGAGAGGCGAGTCATGCACGCGAGTGCTACAACCCTAACAAGCGCCGGGTCATGCGTCACGCGTCACGTCACGCTTGCCGAGTCCAGGCAGTCAGCTAGTTCTGTGGCACGTTGCATCGGAGGCCCGAGGCGGAAACCCGAGGCACGGCGCCGCTGTGCCGCCCCATCGTCTGAAAAGCTGGCCAGCGGCCCACACGCCCCAGCGAGGAGCCAGCCGGCTGCAGCGTGTAAGCACACCGCGCAACGTCATCCTCCCCACATCCACCACCGTTCCCTCAGCCTTGCTCCCCGCCTCCGCCTCCTGCTCTCCAACCGACTCCCAATCCATCAGCATGTCTGTCGAGTACGCCCCCCTGCCGCAGCAACCTCATTCCTCCTGCCTCCCGCTCTAACCCCCCTCCCCCGCTCCCCTCTGGCCAGCCTCAACCCGCACGTCCAGCTCGGCTTTCCCCGCCCATTAACCGAGCTGGTCACCCGCCCGCTCACAATCAGCAACCCCAACAAGCACCCCGTCGCCTTCAAGATCAAGACCACGGCCCCCAAGCAATACTGTGTCAAGCCCAACGCTGGCTTATCCCCGCTGGCCAGCGGACCGAGGTGCAGATCATGCTCCAGCCCATGCATGAGGAGCCCCCGCTGACGGCAAGTGCCGGGACAAGTTCTTGTCCAGAGCGCCATCGTGCCTTCTCATCTCGTTTCGGCAAGTACAACCGAATTTTGGGCGAACTGACCAAGACGGACAAGGATGCGATCAACGAACAGAAGCTGCGTGTCGCTTACTTGCCGCCCAAGTCCGCCGCCGTGCCGGAGGAAGACGAGGAAGGCTCAACCAAGGAGGCGTCGGCGCCCCTCACCCCGGCCCAACTGGAAGCGGAGAACGCAAAGCTGCGTGCTCAGATCCAGGGAAATGCTTCGAAGATGCCCAAGGTGGCCCTGCCCATAGTCGCCCTGTTGCTCGCCGTTGTTGCGGCCGCTGCGGCGGCAGGGACATGGTACGTGATCACAAACGACCTGATCAAGCTGTGGGGACCATATCTACCTGCCGACTGGGTCTTGTTCTACTCCGATTGTGCAGCGCGTTGGCTTTGCCATAGGCATGAATATCCCTCCTTGTTGCAGAGGTGGTCCTCTTGCTTTCCCCCCCAATTCTTGCCGTCTCCCCCTTATTTTGAAGTTCTTGAGAGGAAGCGATGCCCCGGCCCCCTCTTCCGTCTGTCTTCTCGCCCTCTCGTTTCTGCTCTCCTCATTCGCTAGGCTGTCTCAGCGAGTCTTTTGTCCCACCTATCTTGACCTCCTGTCTACCTCCGTTTGGTACCCCCTGTTCCCCCGGCGTGAGTGCATTTCCATTTAGTCCAACCCAACCCTGTCTGCCGTATCTCTCCGTCTGCCTTGTCTTATCACTTCCAACAGCCACGCTCGCCTCTCCCCTTACACCACCGACACGCTTTTGCTGGGGTCCGGCAAACTTATTTTCTTCTTGTCTTTCCTTAGTAACGGACTCCATTTCGGTTTAAGTTCATTTACTAGTGTTGGCCCTTGCCTGTCCCAACACCCGGAAAGGCGAGAAAAGAAAGGATGAGGAGGGAAAGGGTGGGGGTCATGATGAAACATCGGGCGAATGCAGGGGAAGCAGCGAAGGCGACAAGGGCGTCTCAGTACCATTATGCCATAGGCGGAGGGTGGGAAATCGAACCAAGCAACCGGAACATGCTGCGAAGCATATTACGAGCCCCTAACTTGGCCGTCACATAGCCCAGACCCAAAACGAAAAACAAAGCACCCGAAACGCACTGGGAGACGACCTGGTTGACAAAAACCTTGGATATCAGCGCGCCCCTGCACGCCGAGGAACAATTGAGTCAGCGGTAACTCCCATCTCAAAGGAGCAGCGAGCACGTACCATTCAATCTTGACATTCTTGGCCAGCCACCACTGAGAGCCAGGAGCAGGGATCTGGCCTTCGGATGAGGGTGCTTTTCGTCGGCTTGAGAGTCGCCATCGGGATAGACCTTGATGCAGGACCGAATGGAGGAAAGAAATGACTGCTCGTACCTCAGATCTGGAATGGGGAGGTTGGGCGTGTGCAGGGTGGGATGGCGGCGCTGCTTGAGCTTGCGGGAGGGCTGCTGCCGTGCTTGCTGGTGCTCGGCCAGGAGCTAGATGAGGCACGTCGGCTGCACTGGGCTCAAGGAGGGGCGAAGTGGCGCAGTAACGGGCGCATCGGAAGGCGAGAATGAACTGACTAGGTCCGATGACGAGACGAACGGGGGGAAGCTGGATGGGGGCACAGCCTCGATGGGAAGACGGCAAGAGCAATCGAGGAGCGCTGCGGACGAAGCCAGCAGTTGATTCGCTCCAACCGCCCCTCCAGCACCGTCGCCACATCTGCTGAAGTGCAGCAGAACATTGAACATTGAACGTTTCTGTCCAAGCAGGGCCATCACATGGGTACGTAATCGTTGGGTATTACCGTGCCACATCTTGGACTGAAAGTGTTGGGGCAAGGGTAACGCGTAACCGTACTCAATCAACCATGTTGTCCACAATCGCCCTGCTGCGGTGTCGCCCGTCGTCGTAGGGCCAAAAGAGTACTCGTTATTGTAAAGGGTATTGATGGTCGGCCTGACCAAAGAACATCATGAATCAACAGTATCGAGCGCGCCGAGCAAGGCCGAGTATGGAGCATGGAACACCGATCAAGTAAGCGCACACGTTTACTCACGGTGTTCTTCGATCTTTGTGACACATAGAAGCGTAAACACTTTTTCCTTCAGCAAATACGGGACAAGAAAAAATAGGTTCTCACAGGGGGCGGGGCTGAGGCTGAGGCGCTGAGGCGCGGAGAGGAAGCTGCCAGGGGTTGCCCAGGGGTTATCGTTACCCAGGGGCCTGCAAAAAAGCTTTTAGATCCGCTCCGAAGGGTCATCGATCATCCTGCCTAGTCTCTTTTGAAAATCGAGAGCCCAAGGCGCATATAATATCGATCGGCTCCCGGGGGGATCACCGGGATCACCGAAATCGCCTCGAAAGAAACGATGAATAAGGATTGTGTGTCAAGAAAAGTAACGCTAAAGCTGAGAAACCCCTCTAAAGACTCGCGATCGAAAGAGATTCAAGCTTCTTCTGCACTCATACCATGACAGAGCTTAAATTTAAGGCTGGGACAGGGAAGCGCTACGCCCAAACCGACCCGCTCATCTTGTGCTGCTTAAAAGCCTAGTATCTATACACTCTTACTTACTGTTGACCACCAGTGGTCTCAAGCTTCGGCCTTCAGTGACACCTGGCCCGATGTACACAACAGTGCCCCGAGGCAGTGCGTCCCGGACCTTCCACGAGCTTCACCGGCCTCCGAGCCCGAAGCCTATCATATCACGACCCATAGGTCTATCGCTCCTTAGCTCTCTGGGCTACCATTTCCATTCCCCATATCGTCAGCATCGTTAGCTAGACCCGCGACACTTCAGTACCTCTAAAAGGCTATATTTACTTGTTACTCGCGCGATTTTGGTCCAGTAAAGACCCAGCTCTTAAGGATATCTATCGTTTATGTCGCCAAAATGGGTGACTGCAAGCTGGTAAACTTCAGCGTTCAGTTGAACGTTTTGATGTTGAACGTTGAACTAGTCCAACGACATGGGAGCAGGGGATACAAAAAGCTGATGGTACCGTGATCGTGATCCCTTGGGCCTGTCTGATGGAGATCAGGGTGGCCCCTCGGGCTCAGGCCGTTTCAGAAACGAAGATGCTGTGGGCCTCAATGGCCTCAATGATGCAGATATGGATGATGTCGATGATGCATGCATGGTGTGAGCTAGGAAAAAGTTCGACATGTCGATTGGCACGGCCAAGCGAAAATGAGGCCAATGATCTAATCGATTAATGAGTTAATGAGGCCGAATAGGGCGAGATGGCACCTGTGACATCGTGTGACGCCGACGGCGCAATTAAGAGCTGGCAGCTTCAGATGGCTTGAGGCAGCACGGAATTTCGGGTGCTCACTGTGAAAGACCGCTGCACCAAAAGACGCTCATCGGTATCGATCATCGATCATCGATCTCACCACCAGCAACAGGCGGAGGTAAGCCGATGCGGATCGGGTCGAGTGGATACATCGCGTACCACATCGGGTGACCATGTCCATCTTCGTAACCCCGATCGTCCGGCACTGCCCGCCAGCGGGACGGTGGTTGCAGGCGGATCTGACAACCAGCTGGTCGGTTCGGCGATGTGGCAGGGGTTTCGACACGGGCGTGCCTCGGCATCTTAATTAAACTGGGCTGTTCCGCGCCAACAGCAGGTGTATCAAATTTTGCCCCCCCATCTCCTCCCGGCCTCTTCCGTTGCGAGGGGTGGGCGCAGATGCGCCAGATGCCCCTGATAAGCTACCGCGTCCTCCGACCCTGTCGCCACCACCTGGTTCCCTTGGCCGTCTGCGTACCCCCATCCGTTGCTATGCCCTTGCGTCCCGTCTTGCCCGCCGCCACTCTGCTCAAGGGCGTGCCCCCCTTCTGCGCCGCACCCGCTCCAGGAAAAAACTCGCGCCTTCTCTCTCTGACACTCGCACCCCCCCGACGGCTCTCCCGTCGCATCATCGCCCCAGGTGGGCGGCGAAAAGTGCCCCGCGCCCGTCTCTACGCAACACCTACTCCCCTCCCCGTGTTGAGGCCCCAGAAGGGGAAACACCGTCTCCAGCGCCTCTTCCAGCCGATCTCGCCCTATCTTCTCGCACGCGGCGCGGCTCCTTCCCTACCAGGCCCACCACCGTCTTCTTCGGGCGTGGGTTGGTATGGGGCTGCAACTCAACGCCCTCGGCAGGTAAACATGCCCAGCTCTGATTTCCCGACCTGCCCAAGAGTTGATGCGCCCTTTTGGCGCGGCCGCAGCCTCAGCCTCCCCGTCGACCTACACTCCACCGCCTTCGCGCTCTCCAGCCTTCCCTCTACACCCAAAGATGGTGCGGCTGTTCCTCCTGCGCCATTTCAACCGTTCGAAGTGCCGGTGCCGTCTTCCTCCCGGAGAAGACATGTATCGTGTTCTCCAGCGAATCGAGACTATCACTCGTCCGGTGGAACTCACAATCCAACGCTCCTCTTCCGCTCTTCCGCACGCTCCAAGTGACTTTTTAAGGTACCCTCCCGTCTCTGGGACAGCAGCAACCAGTGGCTACATGTGCTTGCTTCTTTTGGGCCATGTGCCGCCCCAGAATGGGTGGGATGCGGCTTGGCTAGGGATGGTGCACAGTCGCCTGCGCTGGTTACTCTGCCTCTCTCCTTCTAATTCTGGCGCAACACCCGAGAGCGCCAGCGATGCACAATCCACGCAACGGGACATGAGCGACCTTTTCAGATGCTGCGTGTCCTCGTGGGGTTGCATCCAACGTGTGTCCGACGTCATGGTCCGCAGTGGCGTCTGGCGAAACGATTCTTCACCGCCCTCGCATCGAATGCGGAAATTCCAAGCGAGCAGCAGTCTTCCCAAGCGACGGAAACTGAGCTCAGCTCAGGCACCTCCTACGTTGTCCAACTTGCTCTTTCCGTCGGCTTCATCGACCTAACGGAAGGCAAGCGACTCCCCCCTATTCACTCCCCTCTCGGCGTGACCACCTAGCTTCTGATGGACATTTCATCGCCCTTTTCCCCTGTGGGAACGAAAGCTGCTGGCCCATCAGGAAGACCGGAATGTGCAGCCATTGCACTTATCTCTGTCATCTGGCCTTTTCTCCTCCCAATGCGTGGAGGGGGACATCAAAGGCGTTACGACCTTCACTGTAGCTTCACTTCTCTTGCATCATGCGATGATCATACCACCCTGTTTCCCCACTCTTCATTCTCGATCATCATTCCTCATGTTTTGTACGAGACAACCCCCCTGCGCGTGCTGTAGCTTTGGTGAGCGGCTTGATGATGCATTCGATAGTCTTTTAGACGACCCCATATCATACGGCAACATGGAACGGTGCAGATCCCATTGTAGATCGTGTGCAAGCCGAAGGCCCGAAATTGGGGAGGAAACTGATCGTTGAACAACATTGAAGCTTGAAGCTTGAAGCTTGAAGCTTGAAAGAGACCATATCCTGTCTCCTCTCGCCCCACTACTACATCTCCATCACATGCCAGTTCCCCATAGAGCTCGACGTGTTCAAGTCTGGTACATGGGTTACATGTTACAAGTTATCAACAATCGATCGCGTCCTTTGAGAGTGTAGATGGAGCAGCTTCATCATTTGTATATCTCTGTGGGACACGACGAGAGAGTTAGCAGCACATAGTATACGTCTGAATCCCCACCACAGATGTTACTAGTAATTAACAGCCTCAAACGCAAGACTTGATGTGCGTACTCCCGTGGGAAGCAGTAGCATATGCGATTACTATCAGGAACACGGTGTTCTACTTCCTTTTCACCGTTCTGGCCATCTTCTTTCCCCCCTTATGTCGGAGGTCCGAGCGCTGATGGTGAGTTAAAGCACAACAATCATTGGTCACCGCAAAACATTTCTTCTGATGTCGGACACAGGGCATTTCGATCCATTATCAATCCCTCTTTCCTAGTTGGCGTTCCTATACGCTCTATCGCCCCCCAACAAAGTATTTCTTCACATCCCATATCCCTACTACATCTCCATGTCGGGAACCCGGGATTGGATCCGTGAGGAAGCCAATCCACTTTTTATCCATCGGCCTCAAGCTTCAAAGGAGAATCGCAGGTAACTCCACGGGCGGGTGTGAAAAATTGAAACATGGGTCATGCGGGATTGGAAAATGGGTAGATGGGCTGGATAAGCGGAGTGGGGCTGAAGAGGCCGGTGGCAGAAACCCGACGCTTGTGGCGACAGGCATTTGGGGCTGCAACCCACGCCTCACCGTCTGGCCTCTTACTCCATAACCGCCCTTCGCTTCGGCCATGCCCCTGCGCATGGGACGAATGACAGTTATCCGTCACCTGGCTCGTTCGCCGGCAAAAGAAGCTTCGCATCATATCAAAGCGCCGCCCATGGCCCCATCTCAGATCTCACGTCTCGAGAGGTTCCGGCTGATGGGTCCGGGATGCGCACCACCCTGTGGCCTGGCTACTGATGACTGACGACTGCCACCAAACCTATACTCATCCTCATCGCGCAATGCATGTCCATTTGGTTCTCGCATCAATCACTGTCACTGTCCGAAGAGTCGTCGCTCTTGCCCCCTCCTCCGACAGCAGCCACGGCAGGTGCTTTCTTCTTGGCGCGCTTGTCCCACAGGTGCATGGCACCGTTCGTTGCAATCCTCTGGGCCACGTCTTTGCTCAGCGCGTTGGCGCTCAGTTTGGGGGACTTCCAGCTGATCCTCAAGTCCATGTGCGGCTTGTGGTGTGGTGGACTTCGCATAGCGTATTCGTTCAATACCAGCCGCTTCCCGTTCTTGGCTTTAAAATGAGACGCCGCCGGGATGAAGTACTCAATCGCCTCGTTCTCCCCCGAGATCGGGTCCTTCTCGTAGTTGTGCACCAGTACTTTCTGGCCGTCCTGCTCTATCATGCACTTCTTGGTGCAGGCGTGCTGGAGAGGCGCCTCGCTGCCAACATCCTGTGGTGAATGTCCCAGTGTCAGTACTTGATGAGCAATCGTCACGCAGCCGGAGGATTCAGCACTCATCGGTGCTCACCGTCAATAGGGCAAACTCTTCAGGAGCATCACCATCATCGAGTTCGCGGACAATGCGGCAGCCTGAGCGATGCGTGCTACAAGTGATGATGTACGGCCTGTACCCGACCCAGGCAGCCTTCTCATCCAACGGATCGCGCCCAATCCGGAGGATTTTGCCAATAACAAAGTCGGCGGACGCGCTGTACTCGGCCGACTTCTGGCCGATCGTCACGTTCATCCCCACACGGATCATCTCCCCTGTAGCGATAACAGCCGCCTTGCCCACCAGGTACTGCGCCCGCACCTTGACACGGTCCGCCAACTGGAAACGACCCAGCTCCTCGTCGGTGAGGTTGTTGCAACCCACCGAGGATTGGTTCTTGGCTGGGGCCGCACCACTCGTGGAATCGCCATGCCATCAGAGTTGTAGTCGGGCTCTTCCTTCCCTTGCTCCAGCACCCCGGGAGGAGCCCCAGGCCGATCCACCACCGAGCCGTCACTAGACACATCGTACCCGGTGAAGAGTGGTGCAGAATCTTCTCTGCGACCATAACGTTGTACAAGGTGTCACGCGGGAGGTTCTGGAAGTTGCAATGGGCAACGGACGCACGGATGTGCTTCACGCGACCCTCGAATCTGGCAGAGTCCGTGTTCTGGAGAGGGCCGAACAATTTGAGCGCATCAGACGTATGCGCCAGGAGGAGATGGAGCTTCGGTCGCGTCGCGACCATGGCGCTGTCGGGGCCGAGTCTCGAAAGGCGTTCGATCAGTCGGTATGCAGTCTGGGTCGCCCGGTACTATTCCAGCCATAACAGGCATGTCAGCGTCTAAACCCGTATATCAACCAAGGCTGTGGGACGTACCATGAACTGCGCCCTGGCCTGCCCGGCAGCCGGGTACATGTCCTGAAAGCAAACCATGCAGGTCGGCTGCCGCGACGATAGCGTCATAAAGCGGAACCGGAAACGTGAACTCCTTCTCATCGTTGGCCTCTTTTTTTCCGGTCTCGAGGATGGGGAGTGCCGCGAATGGGAGAGCCACAAGCATAGAGCGCACATCCTTCCCAACCCCAGTCTTTAGGTTAGCCAACAAACCCCTAGCTCGGATATTGGTGCCCTCTGCGCCAGGGATGCCCTCCGTGTTGAGATCGCTGATGATATCAGTCTCTTGGTTGCGGATTTGCTCGACACGCTCATTCGGGCGCCGAGCGGGTTGTCATGCGCCCACGGGCGCAAAGGACACGCCCGTGGGCTCTTGAGGGTGGTCCATAGGAAACACTGGGCTACGTCTGGCATAAGTCGTCCTCGGCCATGGTAGTGTCTACAGGCGAGGAGGCACGGGAAGCACAGGGGAAGGCGAGCATGCGTCAGGTGGCTGGGGCATGCTCGCATCTTCGGCCACCTCGTCAATGGCGTGATTGGCCCCCATCCTCGCACCCAGCACCACGTTTTGGCTGTACCTGCGCACCTTCGTGTGCTTGAGTGCATGAAACCGGACATCGGTCGAACTGGGCAAGCAGGGAACTGGTACAGCAACCTCTCGTCCTGCTTCATCGTGAACCAGGCCGCGGGAAAAGGTACAGCAGATGCGTCTGTCCTATTGTGCACGCGTGCGGCTCGTTCCATCGGTCGGCATTTTGGTGAGCCGACGTCGAAACATGGCGGTGGCGACTTGGTAAAACTATGGGCGAGATGGGTTGTACATATGATATGGATTGCTGGGTGCTTTTTTTGTCACAGGTCCGGCAGACGATCGCGGCCCTCTCTAACCTTAACCCTTGTCCCCTCTAACATTAAAACTTGCCCCCCTCCCAGAGACGCACGCTCTCCCGCTTCGTTGATGCTCTTCCAAGGCGTATTACATTCGTGATCCCCTATCTGAAGATGAGAGTGGAGCAGTCCAGATGGCCACCCTGATGGGTGATGCGGTAGCACTATAGTGTTGGCAGTGTGATGGTCGAATACGCCAGCCAACGACACGCCTAATGCAAGGGAGCATGAAAGAGCCACAGAGGCTATATACCTTAGGGCTGCGGAGATCATGGACAAAGCCAACACAAAAGCTAAATGGAATGGTTACAACACCGGAGCTCCTTCACCTCGATCAGGGACGATAGCCCCTGGTCGAAACACACAGACCATACTGATGCGGTTCGTCTCACCGTATATCGCAAGCACTTTGGTGCATCTTGCGTGAACGTTGAACATAACAAGTCACAAGGCGACCACCGGGCCTACGGCCCGGGCAGCTGGGGCTTCGCCCCAGCTTGTAAAAAGTCATGTGGTGCCCATTCACTTGAAGCTTGACGTAACACTTGATGTAACACCATAGGTCACTAGTCACTAGTAAAGCTCAAGTGAGGATAATCGTGACCTGTATAGCGATTCACCCGGTTATGGAGACCGCAATGGATGCTGAAGCGTTTGGGACAGTAGCGTAGGCGATCGATTGCGGGCGAGAGATAGGCGTTGGTGGTAGGAAGCAGGACGAGGGCTACTGGACAAGGCTACTAGTCGTTGACTTACGCGCGCATCAGCAATCTTCGGGGAGCCCTTGGAGTCTCGGGGCTAGAGAGGCCGCAAGTGCGCCGCGTTCGATGAAGCCAGTCACCGTCGAAACAGACAACTAGTACCACAGCAAGTCGCAAATAGGCAAAGTCAAAATGGCGCTCTTGATTGAGATGATTAGACCCTCGAACACTGCTGCAGGGGCCGCTAGTGTTGAGGCGTTAGACATATATACTATAGCTTACCTAGGCCCCTGGCGTGGCCCAGATTGGCCTGTGCGCACAGATTGGCTGCGCCACACGCGCGCCTCCTTTTAACCTCCTGCTCCTCTGTGGTTGCATCCTGTCTCTTCACCACCGCCCCTCTCATTGCGCCCGTAGCAACCAGTATCCCATCTCTGCAGCCAACACATCGCAGAGTGCTCTGTGCCACGGCGCAAAAGCACCATCTTCTTCCCCTGGCCATCAATATCACCATCGTTGCTGCTTGCACCTCTCCCGCCACACTCCGTCCTCCTCGCCTCGTCAGTATCGCTGTTGGACGCCCCCTGCCTCTCGCCCCGTCCCCCTCTCACTGTCTGCATTGCTTTTGTCGTACGTGTTCTTTTGCCCGCCAGAGCTCTGTTGCTGACCCCGCCTACACAGACTCCCCCTCGCGGTCATCTTGCCCTCGTTTCACCTCTGGTCCGCAGTGTCATCGTACGTGCCCGCTTCCTCCGCATTCCCCTCACTTCTGCTGACCTTGTGGGTCGCATGCGTGACGTGCATGCACCGTTTCGCTCGCCTTCGGCCCACCCTTGTCCGTCTTCTCACTTTTTGACTCGACTGTGGTTCTCTCGCTTGGCTGGTCTGCCTTTTGCTATCGTACGTCCCCCGTACTTCGCGCTTGAAGTTATATCCTGCCCACTGACACTGTCTGCCCAGCTGCTGCATGCACGGAATCCCACGGTTGGTTCATCTCGCCTTGCTCGCCTCAACTCACCTGACCTGTTTCGCGGTCGTAAGTCCCTTGTGTTATATGCCAACGCTGTTCCTAACCTTGTTCGCCCTATCAGTGTACATTCCGACTTCATCCCGCTTGCCCTCGCTACTGGCCGTCTTCATCGCCTGACCCGTGAGTCCGTCGCACATTTTCTGTGTCTCTCGCTAACCCTATGCTGCTGCTGACTTGGCCAGCGTCTCCCTAGTGCACACTCCCCTCACACTAACCTGCCACTTTTTGAACCGCTCGCTGCTCTACTACGTTGTGGTGCTTCCGTCTGACGTCACACCTAACAGTGGTTGCCGTGTCATCGCTTCCCAGCGATCTTCGAATGCATTCATACCTAAAAAATACCTACCCTGCCTATAAATCTAGTAGTTCTGGATCGATGCCAGCCCCATCCAACCAGCCGGTTAGAAAGCCTACAAGCACGCATCCAATCAACAGCTAAGCGTTTGGGCGCATTTGGGCTAAGCGCTTGAGCGCATGTGGCCAAAGCCATTGAACGCATGTGGCCAAAGCGCTTGATCTCATGTGGTCAAAGCGCTTGATCTCATGTGGCCAAAGCGCTTGATCTCTTGGGCCAAAGCGCTTAACCTCATGTGGCCAAAGTGCCAAGGTAATATTCGTAAAAATTTACTCATTTTTGGGTGATGTGGTATCTAAGCAAAATATTAATTTTTCACCAGCGCCCGTGTCGGTCCGGGGCCCACCTGCAACAGATTCCATCACCAATATTCTCTTCTTCCGCTTTCCCATTGTTTCTATGCAATGATCTCCTCCGTTTCAAAACCTGCGTCTCCTAATACAGTCCCGTCCGTGCCAGTCCCCTCTGTTGGTAAGGAAACGAGTGCCTTCCTCCGGTTCCTCATCAGGCATCCAGGGGACCCAATGTCTTCGCTTTTTTACTAATCGCCACTGGTGGGGGGAGGGGGCATGGGAGAGGGGAGGATCCTCCTCTGTTGAATGCAGCAGATGTGTGCAAAACACATTTTATTCGCGTCTCATCTCGTACCTTCGGTCTCTTCTTCCTACCGTAGCGCGTAGGGTAACTCAGACTGAGTGTACTAGGTAGTACTGATCGATGAGATCGATGATCGTCCAGCCATCGTCACATGTTACGTGCCATGTGTCATACACATCACAGAGGTCACATGTCGATCACACATGTGACACGCGTAGATATCGAAGGATGCCAGTAGTCGAGTCTGATACAACCTGTACAACTTACAACGGGAAGGATGCTGGGGTGGTGGGCAGTGAGCTAGTGAGTGGTACTAGCGATGTGAAAGAGCGGGCGTGTGCATCATGCATCATGCATCACACGTCAGTTGTAATGCATGTAAACGCTGCTCTGTGCCTAGGATGGGGTGCAGGGTGCAGCAGCGTGCAGTGGTCCTGTGTCCCTAAGCGCAGGCGGGTAGGGGCGAGGAGGGCGGAGGGCGCAAGGCGTGGAACGCAAAGCGTTGGGACGTTGGAGATGCAGGAAGCTGCAGGGGCGTGCAGGACAAGTGCGCGTGGCGTTATCGATTCGATTCAGGTCGCAGAGCAGGCACAGGCGGGCAACCAACCGCCGAAGCCAGCGTCACATGTCGCACGTCAAGCGGTATGCGTGACGCGTCACTAGCACGAATTGCTAGTTCCTGCTCTGCTGCGCGGAGGGCACTGTTGCACGCGGCGGCGCACTGGCTCGATGCAGCCCATTTTCAATCTGCCGCGTCGAGCATCCCTGGCATGCCCCGTCGGCCCAGCCAGTGCAGACACGGCCAGTGCTCCACCGCTCAGCCACAGCGACAACAGCAGCCGCAGGGAGCAAATGGCCGACCGGCCCGAGGGCATTCCTTGCATCTGGAGAGTGTGCCGCGTAACTGAGTAGGGGAGTCTCGGTCTGAGATCTGAGGACCCTGCATTGCGCATGGCATGCATGGCCGTGGCAGTGGCAGCATGCACGCATTGCATAATCCAGCGTTCGAACCTCGAAACCTGCGGGCATCACATCACCCGTCATCCATCGCCGTCACCAATGCATGCCCGCGGGCGCCAGGGCAGCCTAGGCGCTATGGGCCCCCTGCAGCGCTCGCGCCTACCCCTGCTTTAGCGCTTGGCGCTTGGCGCCCAGCGCGTCCCGGTGTTTGTGGCCCGTCGGACGCCCTGCCGTCGCAGCGCCTGGCGCCTGCCTGCCACCTTCTTGCACGCACGCCTCACGCCAGGCGTCTCCTCTCGACAAGCACGCACTCCCTCCGCCCGCTGGCGATGGCATTCGTCCTGCTCGCCCCCGCGCCCTCTTCGTCCTGAGCGCCCCCCCCCCGCGTTGCCATCGCTTTATTGCCGCGCTGATGCTTGCCCGCCCCCCTGCCCGGGTCCGGCCTCCCTCGCCCCCGCGAATCTGGCCCTGACTTGCTTGGGTTTGCCTGGCCTCTCAGCCTTCGCCCCACAACCCGCCGGCGCCATCGCCATCCCCGTCTCCGACGTCCCCTTTCCCTCCCCCCCGCCTTCGTCCTCCGCTGTCCACACCCCCGCCCCCGCCCCAGCGGCCGTTCCAGCGGCAGCAGCGACCCGCCGCCGCGCCCTGAATCTCCATCATCCTTCCCTCCTGGCTCCCGCTCTGGCAGCCATCGTTCTCCGCATCTCCCCCCCCCGCTCAGCAGCACAAGACGCCTTCCTTGTCGTCACCCCAGCAGCAATTTTCCCCCCAAAACAGTCCGTGCCTCCGACCCACGCCACCCGCCCTCCTCGCCATGCCCTCCAGCGCTTCCTTCTCCCCACCAGCACCCATCGACACTCGAGCATGTTCAGCAGCACCCTACCTGCCCCTGCTCATCGCTCGACGGCGCCAGTTTTGCTGCCAACTCCCTTTCCAAGCCTGGCCGTGGCCGCTGCGGGCGACACCCTCCGCCCCGCTGTGCTCTCTGAGAGTGCTTTATCGCCAGCCGAATATGCATCTTACCTTCCTGCTCTCTTAGAGCTCAAGAAGTCTCCATCGGGCCTCGAGGGGTTGTACGACGAACTGAGTGCACTGCAGTATCTTCGTGAGAAGTGCAAACTGCAACTCAAGGACGAGGCCTTGATCCTCTCCCTTTTCGAGCGCCCCCCATTGGGAATCAAGCCAGGACATTTTTTATGCCTGGCTCCGCCTCGTCTCTTGGGTCCAACAGGGTCAAAAACCGAGCAAGAAGCTCCTCTTTACTCAAAGTATGTGCTTTCTGTATCTTATTTTTTCCAGTCTAACCTTTTCCCGCAGCTGTCCCAGTCCGCACTTTCATTGGTGCCGGATCCGGTTCAGGTCCGAGACATGAACGGTCTGCGACACACTTACAACGCTCCCACACAGCGGGGACACATTCATCCTGACGGTTCCCAGCAGGTGCCTGACACGCCACAAGCGTCCCATGCCACTGCCAGCCGGCATGCCTCGGTGCCTCTGGCACTGGCATCCTCGGGCCGCCACGCTGGTGTGACAGCAACAACACTCATCAAGCCGAAGGCAAGGATGGCCTCGCGCTCCCCCAGTTGGGGCTAGGGATGCCGCTCGTTACCGAAAGTTCCTGACTTGCGTATTGCCGAGTAACACAAAAAACCCGTTCCACGATCCCACCCGACTGTATTTACCTCCTCCTGTTGCTCCGCCGACTACACGCGCGGCTTTCCCTTCTCACCCTGGCCCTGCGCCGCTCATGCAAGGGGTACCTACCCATCATCATCGAGAGCATCACCGTGATCAAAGAGAAAAGGAACACCATCACCGTGATCGGGAAAGGAAAGAGGAAAGGAGCATCCGCCCCGTGGGATGGAAGCGGCAAAAGCTCGCAACCAATAGTTTCTCCATCATGCGGCCCCGGCCCTACCCGCTCCCGCACCGCCACCACCACCCCGGCCTGGGAAGCTACCGCTCGACGCGCTGATTGGCTTCAAACCCAGCTCCCAACCCTTTCAAACAGACCAAGCCCCGTCTTGTGCGTCCCACTCCCGTGGTTGCGACAGTGCGGCGGCACAGCGTCCCCCACCATCCAAGTGTCGCAATTCTTCGATGCTAAAGACCAGGGACGGAGGAGGACGGGCGGGAGGATGCAACTTCGGGTCGAGACAGCCTCATGCCAGTCAACCGTACCCAGTGTCTTCCCCTTGATGAGTCGCATATGCTGTATGCTGGGTTCAAGCAAGGAGTGCTGGATCGGTTGGGCGCCCCCTCCCCACCCGGGCACCAATCAGTCCCGCTCATCCAAGCCGTCAATGCCGCTAGCGAGGTGCACAAGGCCAAGCAAGCTCTCCCACCCAAAACCTACACGACAATTCAGCGCAGCACCAAGAAGCCCAAATCGCTGAGGAGCAAACATGGTCCTCGTTCCGATACCAGGCCCGAGCCTGGATCGGGACCAGGTCCCACTTCCAGTGTTGGGGGTGGTACTTCCATCTCCAACGTGGTCCACCCATTTTGGTGGCCCCACAGCCGCGACGTGCCACTGCTGGGAATGATCTCACCTCTTCGCTCTACAAAAGAAAGCAGAGGAGGATGGGATCAAGAGCCATGAGCGTGTTCGCTCAGCATACACGGGACGGAGCAACAATCATCTCGTCGGTTATTAAACGAGCGCTCTCCGAGCCGCCTGTCGAAGGAGGGGTGGCCATGGAGGGGCTGCTGGGTTCACATCTTGCCACTCTGGGTGCTGGCGGTCGACCCGAAATCGCGAGTTCGACCCGGGCTGCTCGCTACGCCCCTTCTTGTACCATCCTGAGACTCGTGCGGGTCTCACAAGAGTCGTGCCGCCGGAACAATACGAGTACGGGTACGGACACAGGTCCGGTGCGGGGTTACCGAGGAGCATCTATTGGCCCTGACCCCAATGGCTGCAGGACCAGGATGCGATCCAACCTCCCTTGGGACAGCACCTGGCGCCTAGCCAGTCGATAAGCAGTATCGGTAGCTCCCACAATCTTATCCCCCTCGCATACAAGGGATGATGATTCCTGGCTGGGCAGCGTTGCCCCAGGCGCCTCTGATGATAGGATCGGTGGCCGCAGAGAGCGTGGAGGTGCCGTTGATGCAAGAGCAGAGCGAGGCACGCGACGTGTCTGTTACCTCTCACAGCTCGCGGCGTGCCTTCCCAGTTCTTCTGCTTGCTGCGCTGCTCGCATCTCAGGCTGGTGTCTGTGCTCGGGGAACGGCGCTGGATCCTTTCCCAATTTCCACGAAGTACACATGAGGACACGGAATTAAATGGTCTCCTCGATCCTGGGTAATTTTTCGTGCCTTCTGTGTCTTCTTCCTGCGTTTGCTTGGCATTCCATCCTATTTGGCAAGAGCGTGCGCACAACGCTCTGTTCTACCAAAAACCGACGCTGCCCTAGATTTCGACCCACTTTGGGTATCTAACTTTGGCCCCTACCCCTTTGTACCCCTTGTGTTCTCCCCATCTATCCCACACTGCGCATGCGTGGAGTTGTCCGGTTTGTGCGTTGCTGTTGCTGTTCCTGTTGCGCTCTGTACTCTTTATCGTCTCCTTTGGGAGCCATGTTCCGTGCCCAATGAAGGGCAGATGTCCCTAATGATGTGTGCTTGCCCCAAGCCATCCTGTTGGCTGTTGGTGTTGCAGCGGATGTAGTAGCCCGCGTGCCTCTGATGCTTGAAGCCTGACGCGTGACGCTTGAAGCTTGGTGGTTCCATGCAAGAGGAGGCAGGCAAGTCGTGCGACCCAGAAGCAGTCTCCTGCCGAACTGTCTGTCTGACGTAAGGCGCACACCACGTGACCGGTAGCCACACCTGGCCTGCTGCTTGCACTGCCGAATGCGGGCGACCGTCTGCGGCCGTCATTGCGGACAATGCAAGGCAGCCCCGGCCGGTACAGGCCGTGGCGAGAGTCGCGCGTCGGGAGCAGCGGCTGCGATGCCGGCGGGTGTGGAGGTGGGTTGCGTCCGGATCCAGCATCGGTGCTGGCACCAGCAACAGCGCCGCCGCGGCTGCCCCCGCTCTGCGCCCGCTCGCAAACCCGCGCTCGCCGAAGAGCTTGGGGGGAGCGCGAGCCGGTGTTGTTCCAAGGCGCCGAGGTGCATCCGCCAAGCATGTGGGCGCCCGTCGCACCTGGCGTGTCCCGATGGAGCTACGTAGGAACAAGCGAGGCCAACTACCCGTCCTTCGCTCCTTGTGTCTCCGCAACATTCTTCTTCTCTCGCCCGAACCGCCGGCTGCGGACCTGTTGCTCCTTGCCGAGGAACAGAGGACCACCATCACCCATTTTAATCTGGCCCCCGATCCTGTTGTCATCCCCCCGGGCAGGGGTGGGACTGGACCACACTCTCGGACGGCACGAATCATCCGAACCGCCTGTCGGTCGCGCATGGGAGACCGAGTCGGACGTGCCAACGTGCCTGGGATCGAAACGTTCATGTCCCCCCTGGTTGACCATGATCCGTTTGGATGATCCCTCACACCAACTGGTGGATCCCTCAGCATCTTTTGGTCGTCGTCCAACATTGTTCGGTCCATCATCAGCCCGCATACGATCCAACGCGTCCTGGAAGCACTGGTGGACGTACGCAACCACCCGACGGCAATCGTGGATGTGTAGGTGCCGCTTCCGCTTGTTTTCGCTCTTTCCCCCACTGACCTTGACCTTGTGATATTAGATCGGGCGTGCACGAAGTGGGGGTCGTGGTGGGCTGTCTGCGTAAGTGCAGCTATGGAACTTTGCTGGAATCTTGATTGAGTATCGTACGTTTGCCGGGAGCCGAGCTCGGCCCGAACACGAACGGTTTATCGAAGTACGTCGTTCCTCTGAGTTGCATGGACTTGATCTACTTACTCATCCGCCCCCCCTCCTCCCGCCTCTCCTATCAGACGTTCGACATCGACTCGCTCACCTTACCTCCCGAACCGTTCATACCCAAGTGGTTGCTCTACCGCCCCAAAGGCGCAGCCCGATCCCGGAGGAAGCCAACTTAGCATGAATAACACTCTTCCTCCTCCTCAGCGTCTCTTGTTCTTCTTTTTGGGTTTCTTGACAGGCTGGGGAGTTGGTTGCGGGGATGGAGGGAGAGAAGGGGCAGGGATAGGAGGCGTCCATTCAGACAGTCCTCGATCAGCGGCATCTTGTTGCCGTAGAGCAAGCACGCGGTCTTCCAAGTCAAATAGGTAACTGTCCTTGACATGGTCGCCCAAGTGCCGGACGGCTTCCGCAGTGCGGAGGAGATACTCGTCGTTCCGCCCACTTGGACCCGAGGTGGTGAAGATGCGCTCAGCCAGCTCGTCCACCGGCTCGGGCCCAACAAAAGCTGGGTTGTCGGGCAAACCGACATAGACCAACACATTGTCCATCACCTTCTCCTCCTCGCTTGCCCACACCGTTACCCGTGTTTCGGTGTACCCGTTCTTCTCCCGCCAGTCCAAGTCCCTTTCACCCTTTCACCGCCTCTGCATGAGCAGGGTCGATGGTAAAGCTGTACCCCCACACGATATCCCCCTCGGGGGGCTTCTCGCCACCTCGCTCGTGCCAGTCTTTGGCGGTAACAAGGGTTACCACCCGTCCGGGCCGTGCTGGGGTGCCTCTGTGGTCGATGGACGCTTGAGCAAAGCGTCGCGCATAGCCTTTGATGAAGCCTGGCGTCGCACCAATCACGTGGGGCGGGGGACGGAAGATAAGACTCCCATAGCCAAACACGTCAAACGAGCCTTCAGGTCGCTCGCTAAGGATGGGCAAGTCGGATGCAGGCACTGCTGGGGCAGCTAACAAGTCGGCATGCATCTTTTCGTACTCGGGCGAATTCCATAGACTCTCCTCAGCCGAGCCCGGGGTAGGGGCACCGTGTTGGAGGCCAGGTGAAGGCGCACCTCTTCATCCTCCGAACCTTGAAGGGCAGCAGCAGCTGCAGCTTTGCGTTGCGCTTTTGCCTTCTTCTTGGACTTTTTGCTCTGTCCCGGCGCTGGTGCTTCGTCCATCAGAGACACTCCCTGCATCTCGTGCGCCAGATCTACCTCGTTCAACTTGAACTTTTTCTCGTCTGCTTTCATCTCCCGCTGGAGGCGTCGAACTTGCTGCTGATGTTTCTTGCTGTGCTCATGGTTGCGCAAAGCGGGCTCGGAGCGGAAGAACTTGTCACACGCAAAGCAGGTAAATCGTTTGGGTCGCCCCATTCAACCTGGTCCGCAGCACCTTCGCCAGCTTCGGCTTCAGCATCCGCCCCCTCTACCCATCGGGACCTTCGTCTCTATCAATCGCCTCGCTATCCGACGAATCAAACTCAGTCGAGGAATGCGTCGTGCTCTTCCCATGCTTGGCGTTCAGCAGCATACTTGGCTGCTGCCTCTTGCCGCTCGCGCTGGCGAGCTGCCGCCTCCTCCCGCGCCTGCTGTTGCCGCTTTTGTTGGGCTGACGGCTCGGCGGCCATGCGTTTGGAGTACTCTTGGAACCGAGGATCGCGCTTGCGCACAAACGAAGCGAGGCATGGACAGTGTCGTTATACTCCCGCCGCGCCCGATCACGCGCTTTTTGTTGTCCTTCTCCATCAACCTCTTGAGCCGACGATCGGGGGCGTCCGAGGCGCGGTACTGATCTGCCCAGCCAAAGCTCTTGCGGGTGTGGAAATTGAGCCAGGCATCGTAAAAGTCCTTGACTTGGGGGCGCTGTGATCCCGGGGCAGTACATATGCGTCTTGAAGGCCCCCAAAGAGAGGGTATCGATTGGATCGCCATTGTCCTCTCCGGGGTAAGGAGTGGCAATGCGTTCCTCCTCTGCCAACCGCTCAAAGAGACGGCGATACGTCCCGTAGAAGCCGCTGCTCTCTGCCACTCGGGTCGTAGCTGCGCTTCGCCGCAAAGCTCGGATCAAAGAACTTCATCAGATGACGCACCGTCAATCCTGGACCGGAAGGTTTGGCTGGAGCTTGCTGGGTTTTGCCTGTGCGCAGGTCATGGAACGTAGCCGGGTCACGTCCTCCTCGTCCTCGTCGGCAGCCAGGTCGTCGTTTTGTGGGTATCGTACCATGCACGCTCTTGTTCGTCACTGAGGACCTCATATGCCGCTTGGATCAAATGAAAGCGCCGATTGGCTTCCTCCTCCTCGCCTCGGTTCTTGTCGGGGTGGTGGACAAGAGCCAGCTTGCGAAACGCCTTGCGCACCTCGGCCTCCGTCGCGGTCTCCTCGATGCCCAGCAGGGCATAGTAGTCCTTGGCACTGGGGCCCCCGGGCCACGCGCATCGGGAACATCGCCTGGAGTTGCACCCCCTCGACTCGTCGACGCAGCAGCACCCATGCCTGAAGCGGGCAAGTGCAAGATCCAAGGGCGGGACACTCTGGTGGTTGGTCCAAGTAAAAGCGCTCCATCTCTCACAAGCAGCCAATGGCAGGCCGGCGAAGTGAAAAATTAGGTCATCGACCCGCTGCTCCGTCCCGCCGGGTGATCGACGGATGATCCCCGGCGCTATGCACATGTCGTCCCGGCTATAATACGCTACGCGTGCTATATAGGCCCAGCTGGGCCCGCGGCGCCTCTCCGCTTCAACTAGCTCGGCCGATCAGGCGCGCGTGCCTTCGTTCTCGTTCGCAAGCCAGCTGTCGGGCGGGATTCGCTGTGCTCCGATCCTCGTCCCCGCCTCCGTTCCCGTGACATGCAGTCCTGGCCAAGCTCTCCCTTTGCACCGTGCACTCTCTGCCGGCCTGCCGTTAAGGAGATTAAGATCCGTCATCAGCAGTGCACATGCACCCATCGCCTCGTCAAGAGCGTTGCGGTCCTGCTCTCTTTCCTTTCCACCTCCTCTCACCGCCCTGCTCACCTTCAAGCGTATCGTCTTGTCACGGGCGGGCGCCACCAGGGGCCCGCCCTGGGTTTTTGGGGTACAATCCCTTAGGCGACGGTAGGTCGACTCACGGTAGTTTCAGGCTTAGGCTGGTCGGTGTGTCCGAGCGGAGCTAGGGACAAGGAGAGGCCTTTGGTGGGCGGCTGCACTTGTGGCAAGGCTGCGTCTGCCCGGCTTGGGCCGTAGTAACGTGTCTGAAGCCTCCGGGACTTAAGGCGGGAGGAGGAGACAGCGGCGGGCAAACACTGCCTCAACTGAGACTTGAAATCGACGCGGCCAGAAGAGGGCTCGCGCGACTGGACTGACGAATGGCTGGAGGACGAGGTCGGAAGAGAAGTCGGACGCTAACAAGATCAAGCTGGCTGTACTGGATCAATTGGCTGGAAAACGGGCAGGAGTCGGACAGGATAGGCGGGAGGGTAGACGAGGGGGTTGAGACGAGAATGGAAGGTGAGGGAAAAGATCCCCATCAACCAGGGGTACAGGCAGGATCAAAGGGAAACGGATACAAGAGGGTGTAGAAAGGAAGACATGTCAAAAGCGGGGTTGGTCGCCGCAGGCGCGACTGAGAAAGGAAAGGAAACGGGGACGGGGCGACAGTCGTCGCCACGGCACTGGAAGCTCTCGGTGGCCTTATTTGGGCCGGCCGACTTGGACTTGCGGGGGGGCGACTATTGTCGCACGGAGCATGGCCATTCGGCCACGATCTTAATTTAGCCAACCATCATCACACTTGGTTGTGGCCTGCGGTGCACGCTCTACTGGACATGTGCGGAGCAGGCGGGCCTTAGCTTGGGTCGGACCATCTTGGGTCCGCCGCAGCCCGTGACATCGTCAGCTAGTCCGCCTCTGCTCTCGGCGTCTACATAGATATGTTTTCCTGCCACCTGCTCCTGTCTCTTGGTTTGGGTTCTATCCGGCCGTCTGCTACCTTCAAACTGACCAACGGAAGAAGTTCAACTGGGTCTGCATTTTAGACCGGGGGAGGGTCTGGCTACTTTTGGTAAATAAGCGCTAGAAGCCAACATAAAGCAGGGACAGGCCCTCGCGCGTGACCTGACATCTCATGTGTATGTGGAGCGAAGTCACGCGTGTGGCGCTTGGCTAACAGGCGACACGGCAGTCGGACCATGATTCCCCCTCCGTCCAGCGAGAGCAGTTCAAGCAGGCGAGAGGTGCGGGGCCAAAGGGGAAACGCTGTGGGTTCACCCAAACGGTCCGAGATAGTACCGATCCTCAAGCCGCGTCTGGGGGTGAGGATGAGGACCACGATTGTCAGAGGCGGTCGGCTGGCCACCCAAAACATCAATGGGCTCCAACTCTTCTAACGGGCGCCCCGCCCGGTAGGAGCAGGACGCCAGGCAGAGTACATCCCCATCGGGCCCGTTTCGAGAGCGGGCCCGAAGTCAGAGGACGCGAGAAGGCATGGTGCTTGTTGAATGCGAATCGGAGGGTGCGGAGAAGGGGCGGAGTGGGGTGATGAGCTGTACTTGGTGTAACTGCTGCGTTTGCTCAGGTACCTGCGAAGTGGAAGGGGACGAGGTCGAGGTCATGGGCTGTAAGGCAAGAGCATGAGTAAGAGCAGAGGGCTTGCTAGCCAAGTTTGGCTCAGGATTCGGGTGGGAGCGGTAGGAATACATCGGGCCCGACGGAAGGGCCTGATGAACGAGTAAGGGGGGATAAGGTCTCGGCAGATAGATCAGCGGGCGGGGGACCGTGTGGTGTATATTCAAACCAGAGGGGTTGACCTCCAACCCCCGGCCCGTAGCAGAGTAGGGAAGAGAAGCATATGCTCCTCCCGATGTTCCAGGGGATGTGGAAGAAGAGGCAAGGTGGGACTCGTGGGCTTGGTTCGATGGGCCGGCTGGAACCGTGAACCCTGGAGGTTGAAGGATAGGGAAGGGGGAGCATGACCCTGTGGGGGCAGAGCGGGAGTGGAGGCGGCCGTTGCGGAGCAGAGGAGAAAGAGGTTGGCAAAGTAGGTCTGCGCTCTTCCAGGAACGAGGCTGGAATGTGGCCCACGTCAGGCTCACTCACGTAGAGGAGGGTCCCGTCGTCAGCACGGCGCGTTTGGGGCGGCACTGAAATTTGGAAGGGGGTGGAGTAGGTCTGGCGAGAGGGGCAGTGTGCGAAGCGACGTCTCTGAGGGGACACGGAGGCGATTGGCCAAACATCTTCCAGCGTATATACGACACGAGTGGCAGGTCCCTCCATCCGTCTCGACGGAGATGGTCTACAAAGTGACTGGTTAGATGCCCGGAACTGATATGTCCTTTAGTCCATATCCCTGAGAAAAGAACGTACCTTCTTACAGAGTCCTCGCTCCACAAAGGGGGAAGCGGCCGTACGTGGGCCATGGCGCGGGACGCCTGCTCCTTCCGTCTCGGTGCAGAAGAAGGACGTGTCAAACGAGGGGTCAGAATATCGAGCTTGAATCAAGACTCCCCGTGCGCTCACGCCACGGGCTTCTTTGTCCAACCCACGATTGACAGGTGGTTGCATCTCTGCACCCCGTAGAGGCCCCACGCTGAAACGGTGGCGGTGCCACTTCGGGAACCAGGGCACTTGGACGTATCCGTGCGACCGTGTTGGAATCAGGAGGGGATATGGTGCAAGTGGCCCGCCGTTTTGGCAGCAGGTTGGGCAGAGGGGAGAGCCTTCCGATCTCTCAGAAGCTGGTAGAATGTGGGGGGGCAGGGGGTTCGGGAAGACGCCCACAATAGGTGAGAAAGATTGCGCTCAATCTGGCGGTAGACCTGGAGGAATAAAGATGGGTCAGCCTATGCACATAGGGGCTTGAACGTCAAATCTTTAGCAGAGGCGGAGGGGAGATACTCACGAGAAAGTTTGGAGAATCCGACTAGGACTCCAGAGCCCATCAGTCCAACGCTTAATGCCAGTCTCACGTTCATTGAAGATGAAGACCTGACCGGATCGGATCAGAGAGCGGCGTTCATCATCCCGCAAACGCCGCTGGATCAGGGGAATAAGCCCTTGGCGCACGGCTTCAAGAAGCAAGAGTGCATCCAGAGTTGTTGACACGTATCCTTCCCACGTGCTGTGGGTAATGGGGGCCGTGCGTGAGCGGGTACCTCCTGGGGCCGAAGAAGGGCGTAACTGCGCTGGACCGGCCCAAGGGCCGGCAGTGAGCGGGGCGGGAAGGAGCGGGGCGGGGAGGAGAGGGGCGGGAGGCAGCGCATAGGGTGTAACAGTAGGAGCAGCATCATTACTGCTGCGATCATCTGGCGTCCGGTCTAGATGACCAGGGGTCGGGACATGGAGAAAGGAATAGAGCGGGGTCAGGGCGAAAATGGCGTGCGGCAGAACTGGCCCGGTTCGATTGTTAGTCGTTCAATAGGAGGTTGTCGACTGCTTGGGCAGTCGTGGCGTAGGGAAGGGCACGTGGGTCGTTTTGGATGAGGAGCCGATAATGTGTCGACTTCGTACAAGAGAGGATCGCCAGGCAACGCTCAATACCAGAGAGCGTGGCAGACGAGGGCGGGAGGGAGCTGGAAATAGAGCAGGCGTGTAGGAAGGCAGGTTGAGCCCAGCAGGTGCATGTCGTTTCGTCCGACCAGCTGAGATGAAGCGAAAGGCGTATACAGCAAACTTCAACGCCAACTCCCTACAACAGAGCAGAGCAAGCGAGCGAGTGCGGCCGCACACGTTCTTTGGGGGGGCGGGTCGTTTGGGTGAGGCCGAGGGCCGAGGGAGCACCAAACGAACAGTGGTGTGCCGTGGGTAATACTCGGGGGGGGGGTCTAGGAAGGACTCCCACTCCACGGGCCACTGCGCGGGAGAAGATGTGAATGCACCGGTAGATCCGAGGCGCCCGAAAGGAGTTCTGGGAGGAAAAGAACAAGCCAAACACCAAATACGACACAAGTAGGCTTTGGTGTGTGGTGACAGCTCGGCAGTAAGCGCAGACCGATGATAATCCACAAAACTGCACCAAGATGGGAGAGAAGAAGGATGCTGATGCGACTGAGGGCACAGTACCTAGGCACGGGTGGGGAGTAGTGCCGCAGAAACCAGCGGCCAGACAAATATCACAGCGGGCAAGGCACCACTGCGACCAATAACAGCGAGCGGTATGAGCCGGGGGATCGAGGAAGACGCGGGCACCTCAGACGAGTGCTGGACTGAGCGCTGGTGCCAGTAATAGGGCTGTGATAGCTGCGACGGGGGGGCACAGCAGACCCAGAGGAAAGAAGAACTCAAGGGGTGGTAGAAGAAAAAAGACGCTGTCATCGTTCGCAAAAAGGTTATGGCCGCGTGCGAGCATGGTGACAGAAGGCCGATTGAAGCTGCAAGCTTCACTTCAAGCTTCAAGGCGGGGCGAGACAACACTGGGCTCGGCCATGGAATGTGGAAGCCTCTCACCTCTCAGATCTCGCCGCGTACGGCGGGGGACTGTGCCTGTACGTCAGCCGAACCGTTTAAAGCTTAAAAGCATAAGTTCTACAGTCTCCTAATAAGGCGTAACGCGTAACAGGTAACCTGTAACAGGCAGGTAACCCCAAAAACCCACACGGCCTCAGACCTCAGGCTGAGGCTTCAAGCTTCGGAGGCTGAGGCGCCGAGGCCTCGCTGTTGTTCAATGTGTTCCCCAACGTGCAAGTGAAGCATAATGCATAACGGTAGGCCGTATGGGCCCAAGCAGGCTCACCGGACCAAGCCATCTCTGGCCACCGGCCCACGCCCCGGCGTGGCTGACAAAGCTTGTGTTAACTTCCACTGCGCATGCTCCACGCTGGACAGATCTAGCTGCTATAATTAAGTTGCGGCCCGAACAGTGCCTGCATCCTACTGCCTCGGGCCCCCAGTGTCCTCGGCACAGCGCTCAGCCTCAGAGCTCAGCCTCAGTGCTCAGCCTCAGTGCTCAGCCTCCGCGCTTGCTGATTAACTAACTTCCGCCCACATGTGCTGGGCTCCTGCGGGTGAAGCTGCTGTGTGGGGGCAGGAAAGGCCAATAGTGCGAAGCGGCTATGACGCGTGAAACGAGATGTGTGACAGCATTGTTGGTGCTAGATGCGAGGTGGAACCTGGTGAAACATGGAAGGTGCCACAGGGCTTGTGGACCTCGTTTGGGACACCGAACCAGCCAGCGCCACTACAGTCCCACTCCTAAAACGCGTCTAGTAACTGCTAGTAGCGATGTTGTGGACCCAAGTGGGGCGGACGGGATGAGATTCTGAGATCTAAGAATGTATCGGCCGAACCGATTCAACATGTCCAGTCGATTGTCGATGGCGGATGGTCGGTGTTGGCTGGGCAACCACACTACGAGTCTCGTTCGTTCTCAGATCTGAGTACACCGAAGGTTGGTTGAACGTTCAGTTGAACCAAGAAGCTCTTGAGGCTTGAAGAGCTTGAAGCTTGAACGCTGGCGCTGAACACGTTGAACTCTTCAGTCTGAGTTCTCAGACTCTTACAGGCGTACTTCGTGCTTGTTAATCATGAGCATTACTCAGCACTTCAGCCGCAACTACCAACGCTTTGATGCCTATGGCGGCTGCAATGGGTGTGGGCGGGGGCGGGGGTGAGGAGGGCCAGGCGTGGGACAGTCATGGTGTATGGTGGCCGGTGCCGGTGGGTACTACATACAATGTTGCGACGGTCCGCACAAGCTTGGCAATTTGCCCGCTCCACTGTCACCCATGTCACAACTCACCGTGGTGCATGATGCATGATGTGTCACATGTTCAACCTTAAAGCTTAGTCCCTAGTCCCTAGTCCCTGGCCACATGCAACGAACGTCACGCGTCACACGCGTCACATGTCACATGTCACACTGGGCAAGACATCACTGGCAGCACATCCCTCAGTGCCGCATGCCGCCCCCAACATTCAAATTCAACTGGCCCCCTGTTCTTGAGCTAAACCCAATTGTGTCGCAAACATGCCGTTTGAAATTGCAAAATACTGCTATGCTATATGTTTGCATGCCATGGCATCGCTGGCTCGTCACGCACCACGCGCCACCTGAGGCTCCCAGGCGCCTCACTTGCTCATACTCGCTGAATCTCTCTGTTCATTAATCTTTGAACACGCTGAACGTAGGTTCTGATCCTGATCGCTCAGCCTGGTCGCTCAGCCTGAGGTCACCGGTCGGGCCTGAGCCTCAGCGGAGCCCCACAAGATCCCAAAGCTCACCAGCGTCTCGCGTCACGCGTCATTCATCATCCATCATGTGCATCATGCACCATGCATCACATGTCACATGTCACAACGCCACAACTGAAATTTGACAGTTCCACGTGGCAGGTGACACTAGTGACTAGTGACTAGTGACATGCAAGTGACATGTGGCATGTCACATGTCACATGTCATTATGTGTACCGTGTGAACAGCAGACCAGACGATAAGAGGGGTAACCGGTAACCGGTAAGGAAGTATTGAGTGGAGCGAAGAGGATGGGGGGCGGGGGTTCACGACACAGGACACAGAGAGGAGACAGGAGACGGGAGGCCACGAGCACACGCGGGCTGCCCGCTGCGCCCTATAATAGTCGGGACTAAACGAGTGAGACCAAGGTCCTCTTCAGAGGCGGGGGGAAAGGCAAGATCGTCGTAGGAGGAAACAGAAGGCATCTCAGGCAGAGAACAAAAGCAAAAGGAAAGGGAAAGAGCGAGAGACACAGGATGCAGAATTGGAAATTGGAGCGAGCTTAGTCATTCGGTGACACGCCCCTGGGGCGCACTACGTCAGCCTGCCAGGCAAGCTATCTATCTACGCCACAACACCTTATTGCAGCTGATCCATATAGGACCCAGTGCTCCCAAGTTGCACTCTAGCAGCCCCTAGTCCCTCACCAGTCACAGCGCCAAGGTTTTAGAATGTTGTGGTGCACGGCCTGGGTCCCAAAGCCGTCGGAAACTTGACGTGTGAACATGTGAACGTATGTGAATGTGGTGAATTACAACAATCGGGCTAGGAATTTAGATGTGAGGATGAGATATAGTGGGAGGAATTTCAAGAGGTCTACACTGCAGGCATATCATGTACAGAGCTGAGCTGAAGCTTCAGCTGAGTCTATTGGCCAAAGAAACGCCTACCAGAATCCCCCATCCTGCGTATGCTGCTAACCCGTGTCAACCCAATCACCGCCACAACGAAGAAAAATAAGTAACGGCAAAAAACAACCACAATTCTCGAAAATGCTTGAAAACCAAGCATTTGAACCGCATCATACCATAGTTGAAAGAGCTCAAGGAGGGGCCAAAGAAACGCTGCGTGTAACCCAACCTGCTCATCCGGCGTGTGTTGCTTGTTGGTGTCAAAACCGTTTAGGAAGCCAGATGAACAGCCAGCAGATCAGGACCCTCTGAGCTCGTGTGGATAAGAGTTTGAGTTGTGGTATTATGGACATCCGAGCGATAAACCATCTCCGTTAATTCTTTCCAGTGACCACACATATCGTTCGCCGTCTTGGGGCATAGTATCCTCGCGTCTCATCATAATGCATAACCAAAGATGGTATTCTCTGATGGCATAGAGTATTCACTTATTTTTTTCTCCCCTTTCTCTCAGCTCTCCTTTTTCTCTTTGCGCTCCTCAACTGATTCAGTATCCCGTCTCACCTTTTCGGGTCATGCATCATTAACACCATTGATGACTCGCTCACACACATACGCACCTTTATACACTGCCCTCATTAAGCCTCATTGGCCTGCTCATATACTATCCTGTATCACACTTCTATATAGCCACCCCTCCCGCGAAGAGGCTCTTCAATGTTTAGTATTGAAGTACTTAAATTACAAGCTTTGCGAAGCTTTAAGCTTGAAAGCGGGCCAACCCCTGTGTGGTGACTGTGGTAACATGGTAACATGGACAATAGTTAATAGACCGTCACCGTCACCAGCGTCACCCCCTCAGGCCTCATTCTCGAGCCGCGATAGGGTCTGAGATCTGTGAGTCTAAAAAGTACTGAGAGAACTGTTGCCACGTGGTTGAATAATGAGACTGAAGAAGAAGAGTATACTGTGAGCGCGTACGATATATGACTGAGTGCTGCTGAGTTCAGCGCTCAGCATTCAATATTCACGGTATATCGCGATCATCTCGATCAATATGATCAAGCGATTATCAAACACAGCATGTATATTGCCTTTATACACACCACTGCACTTCTTCTATTGCTGATGCATCAGTACGTGGTGGCAATATTAGTGATGCTGGAAAACAAGATGTCCCGACGGTGTGATTAGACCCCCTGACCGACTTGAGGCCGAGGCCATCCTGACCCAGGTGCCTGACCCTTCTAGCTATCGATTCCAGCCCTGGTATGTCCGAGGTATTGCCAGATAGCGAGCACTATCGATTGCTCGCCCCGAGTGATTGGCCGGCGATCACAATGTGCAGAAAGAGGGAGAGAGTCTGAAAGCATCTCTATTAAGACACTACGCTCCGGCTCCCGCCTCAGTGGAGGGGAGAGTCGAACCCTAATAAAGGAACGCTGCTGCTTGTGCTGCCAGAGCTTGAGTTCTGCTACGCCACCTCATTGACCATTTCCGAACATTAATATATGTTCAACAATAAGCGAGAGAGGGCCGCACAAGGGAAGAGTCGGACGGTGATCGACACCGGCCTGTGCATGCAACCGTTGTCCGTAGCGCTAAAATCTGCCTTGCTACCAGATGCTGTCGGAGCTCGCGATGCAAGAGAAGAAAAGTCAACGCTTGAAGATGCGTAGAAGCCCCATCCTCACCCAGCATCACCTGTGCGGAAATGATCTACCGAGACTCATAACCAAGGGCATTATCCGCCGAGCGTTCGAAACCCAATATGATATGTGTATTGTCCCTTGGGGGGTTGCTAATATAATGGGTTGTGGAGCCCATCGTGCTGATGGTCGAGTTTATATAGCATCGGTATCCAGAGAGGACAACCCAAAGCTGGCCAAACTGGGAAAATTAACTACATATAGATTTCACCAACGCTTTCAACACCGTGCGCCATCGCACTCTCTCGCCAATTGAATGCACTCCACCGCTCTACATGGCCCAGACCTTTTCTTCATCGGGCCAATGTATCTATGGTACCTCTACCCAGCTTGTTGCTTCAGATAGAAACCCCAAAGGTGTCATCATGTGTGCGCGAATGTGTTGAACTGGAGGGAGGGGGGGATCCAGAGGGGTTCGTTGTCTTTGGGTACTTTAATTTGTGAGGACATAATGTATGTCGCCTCTGTCGTCACTTCAGGAGAAGGTGACAGAGAACTGTGAGGCAGGACATGCCTAAATGATGGAATTGCTCTCCAGAAACACCTCAGTTATTATGGCAATACTGTCCTCATCAACTTTTTGTCACCTAATTCCCTCACCATGCAGTGAGGGGGCGAGATGGACGATGTGGTGGTCACAATGTTGACGCTTTCCCCTTTTTGAAGTTTCGACGGATTTGAGGGGGGACGAGAACCCCAAGGGACATAGTAGGAGAGACTATCACTTTTACATGCTCATGATCCTGCCCCTTGGGATGGGAGGATGTGTGGCTGTCTACTCTCCACTAGCACATTGAGCCCCTCTGCTGAGCATGCTGCGGGACATATGTGGTGTTTCGACTGTTGGAGCAAACAAAATCGGAAAGAACTTCAGAAGTACCAGAGGGACCCACTCAAGTGCCATTTTCGTTCTTCTCCTTGGTAAAGACGACGCGTGGGATCTACAACACTCAGACAGTCAACAAGATGTTTCGCCACTGTGCACATGTGTGTGGTTCATCCTTCACACATGATGTCTCCTACGCTCATTCGTGTGCAACACTCGCGCTACAATTGTGGTTTGGAAGCGAATGTCGGGTGGTAAAGAGTGTCGGGCGACTCCACTGGTCTTTGGATTGTATGGGCTGGTGCAACTTTACCACCCTCCATTGACCACAGCTTCTGATGACCAGATGTTGGTCTTGCAGTTTCCTCTTCTGGGGCGAGGGTATTCACTGCCTTCTCTCGAAGTGCCGTTTCCTTCGGCGATGGGGGTCTCGATTGCCGTGCAACATTTTACAGTACCCAGCCAGTTTCCTTGCTGCAGATTCTGCTGTACGCCACCGTGTTGAGTTGTTCCCGTGACAGAGGACTCGTCCCACTATATAATACCGTTTGATGCCGTATATATATAAACTGTGCCTGCGTCTTCACCCGCCTCATCCTTCTGACGAGGACACTCTCCGCGGTATGCGTGATGCTAACAATCGCATCTTTATAGGATGCCCCTTGGCTGGGCTTCTTGAACAGCCTGGGCCACTCTGGGCCACTCGTTGGGGTTTATTGGCCTCAGAGGTGTTCGATGTCAATGAGGTCGATGAGGTCGTGAGGCTGAGGGACGCAATGCGTGATACATGGAACGTGACGTGTGACGCCGGCAGTGGTGCCGGCAGTGGGGTCGTGTGGCAAAGGGGCAACACTTGGCTGGCGCAGTGCGGCGTACAGGCCCCACGCGCTGTTGGCGCCGCGTGCCACGCGTTTACCACGTTTAATTACCTTGTTGCCGAAGCTGAACTCCTGTCTTTGGGCTTCGCTCGTATTTATGTGGCCTGCCTCAGTGCTCGCCGCCCCCGCCCTCAGCCCCCAGCTCCCAGCCCCGCCTTCTTCCGCCTGTCTGGCGCACCTGTCCTTTGCTGCTTGCTACACATTCATCGACCGCCACCACCGCCTCGCTTTGTCTACTGTCTCCCGTCTACACACACACCGAGCGCAACATCTCTCTCTCCCCATCGTTGGCTTTCGCCTCAACAACAGACAATGCCTTCCATGCTCACCCCTCCACCATGGGGTACCAGAACCCCTATCTGTCGCGACACTCCCCGCCCGTCTCTCGCCCAAGTCATTGGGCTACCCCATGCACCTGTTGACGAAGACGGTAACAACACTTCCTCCCTACTAGCTTCCCCTTTGCGCCTCGTTGGCCCCTCCTCGCGCCGAGACAATGCTGCCTTATCACCAACTGCATCTCCTTGCCCTTCTCCACGTCCAAGTTCGAGTGCTGCATCCTCAACGCTAGCTGCCTCTTGGGGTTCGATACTTCGTCTTTCTCAGGTACACCCACCTCCCTGACTGACAACACCATGTTGAAGGGAACCTCCCTACCGTCGCTTGCGTCATTTCCTTCTCCGGAACCAATCCCTGGTTGCACCGCACCTTCGACCTGTTCACATGGGAGGATGAACTTGAACAGCTGATTTTCCAGTTTGAGGCGCAATTTATGCCCCATCAAGGCATCTATCTTCCGCGCTACTATCCCACGCGACCGCCCCCCCCTGGCTTTCCGTCGGACTACCATCCCAAAAGTCGTCTGGTCCAACACTATACTGTGGGACCACCTCCACTATCTTCCCCTCCCGATGAACCCTTACCCAGGCTACATTACGTTCAGGAGCAGATGGGTCCTCCATCATGCTCCCCTGGTGAAGACGACTTCATTCTCCACTGGCGGCTTCAAGTCCATCATGCCCATCTTGTTGATCCGCCCCAACGGCCATACTGGGCTTGACTACCTTCTACACCCCATGCTGCACTCTCTATCATCATTTTGTCTTGAGCTTCCATATAGCATACTCCATCACCTCTTTAGATTTTCTATGGGGATGGCTATCCCGCAACGTGTGGTATCGACTTGAGTTTTCCACACAACTTCTTATAAACAGACTACTTGTTTGACTCCTGATGTATTTTCTAGTCTTATTTTCGTAATGGTGTTTAAACTCTGATCGACCCCCCCGCCCGACCTTTGGCGTATCCGCTATACACATGCACATGGACCAAAACGTCCAAAATGGCACGAATCAATATGCAGACAAAAGCGAGTGGTGCCAGATTATACACAACAGGAACAATGACCCTTGGAGATGAAGTGACTGTGGCTTTGCACACGCAGAGAATAAAAACACCCCCATACTACTGTTACCCATAAAGAGCCTGGGGGGCTCTTTCCCATCATATCCCATCATATGCCTGGTAACGCAACTGTGACGGCGTCAAAGAAGAAGGGATACGATTCCATGCAATCCACATCGAAAGATTTCCCAAAGACGTAACCGCCATATATGGACAGAGGTAAATACGCTGAGAGTATGTTTTGGAAAGTGTTTTTGGAATTTCTTCGTTCGTTAAGGTATTCTGCACTATCACTATGTCTCGGGGGGGGCAGTCGGGCTATTAGTAGGGCTTTTGCACGAAGGGTGTATAGGCCGTCGCGGTACAATCCCTTTTTCAGGTACGAATATTAATGGTCGAGATTCACGGTAGTTCGTGCTTAGACTTGTTGATGGATCCTAGCGGGGATTGGGACAAGAAAATAAGGCCTGTCGGCGCATAGCGGAAGCGGCTACTTTTGAGTGTGTGATGAGGCTGCGTAGGCACCGGTCTGGGGCAGTATAGTAGTCTGAAGCCGTTCGTACTCGGGGACCGGGGAAAGAGGCAGCGCGGGGGATTAACACTCTGTTCCCCATAGTTGTGATGGACAGAAGCGGGAACCGGAAAGCTTCCCAGATGGGATCCTAGAAAAGCCAGAAAACCCAGTGAAGCGCAATCTCAAGCTGCATGGCAAGAAAACTGAGATGCAAGACGAACAAGCGTAAGGGACGTGATGAGGAGGTAACGTTGAGGAGAATTTGCCAGTATACCTTATGGATAGACAAAGATGGAGACGCCAATACATTGGAGAAGACAGGAGATGAAGACGCCGATGTTGGGTCGCGGGGGAAAACACACAAAAACATTGCTTACATACAGGGATTAAAAGAGATGAGGGAAACAACGCGTAGTAATAGACTCGGAGGACAGGGGGGTAGACCAAGAAACTGGGGAGCAGTCTTCACAACGGAGACCGTTCCCGGGTGGGGAACAAAAAGGAAACAAGAAGGGGTTTGCACGGCTCTCTGCTGAGGACGAAACATGGGTAACAAAACATCAGAATAAGAACAGAACATATAACAAGCAGATAGGTGGGGGGTGGGGCTGCCGCCGCAAAAGGAAGAATACGTGGATTAATATGGCCGCTCGGGCCACCACCAGACAAGGGGCGACCGCTTTACGAAAAAGGCATTTGGTTGACCTTAGGAGGAGCGAGCTGTGTTATAAGACTGGACAAAGCATCACAGGCTTTAGATCTTTTGCATCGGATTGAGTCCCCGCGTAAGCCCGTAACACTCTCTGCCCTCGCGTTTCCCTCTCTCTCCCCTGCGCAAAACACACAGCCATACATACACCACTATAGCCTTTCAGGTACTATGGTGAAATGACCTCTTTCGGCGACGCGGCGCGCAAAGTCTCAGTACATTTATATATGCATTTTTCTAGGCGACGTATTTGAAGCGACTGATATGGTGTACTGATGGAAGTGTCGGTGGGGCCCCAGCTGGAACTGGTCGGATCGGCCAGAGTATGGGAAGATGGCTCATGTACTCATGGGGCGGGGTTAAAGGAACACCCATAAAACCCAGTGTCCACCGCGGTCACAACTTGAGCTTGACCGTTCACCGTGTTCTTCAACGTACATTAATGTTGACATCAATATAATTGTGGCAGCATGTGGCAAGCGACACGTAGTGGCGAAGCGTGTCGCGCTCACTGAGCGCTGAATCCCCGCAGTCCTGGATGTCACATGTCATCGCTGAGGCGCTCAGGCTGAGCTCGCTGAGCCTTGAGCTTGAGCTGAGCCTCATTCTCAGGTCAAGCGGCCAGGTGAGCGAGGTGAGCGAGGTGAGCGGTGCTGGTGAGCGCTCAGACTGAGCGCTGAGCCGCTGAGCGGCGATGGTGGGCGCGTCATCGATCATCGATCATCTGTGACGCTTTCCTGCCCCGCCGGCAGTCGCACGGCAAGGAGGCACGAGCGAGCAAGCGGCCTGGTTACATACTGCCGCGCGGACGAAACATGACTCAGCCGCGGCCGCCACAGCCGCAAAAGATCTCGCTTTCGCCCATGATTAAATGATTCTGATGAATGATTAATGACCGGTGACCGGTGACCGGCCTGACCCCTCCCCACAGCCATCTCTGGGTAATGATGTCACTAGGGACAAGATCAAGCCTCAACCAACCAGCTTCAACGCCTCAACGATGATCAACAACCCCAACACCGAGAGGAGAGAGGATATCTGGGGCGCGGTTACAGTGCGCCGCGGTTACAGTGCGCAGTAGCTTCTCTCGCTCTCAGAAAGAACTGCTACATCCTGCCGGTGGGACCGCCGTACGGATAATGCCGATGGTGATGACGGTGAAGGGTGCTGTCCTCAAGCTACAAGGCCCTTGCCCTCCTCTCTCTCCGGCCTGACTAATGTCTTCACTATAGCCACTGTCTTGAAGAGCGCTGCGCATGCACCTCCCCACCCTCATCGATCATCCTCCTTGATCGCGCGTCTGTGCTAACGCTAAACGCGCTGAGCGCCTGGGCGCAGACCCCGCCCCAAGCACCACTTTATTTGTGGCGGCAGGGACGCCCTGTGGTGGAGTGCCACCTCGCGCTCATTGCTGGCCATCAGGGAATGCCAACTCGCTTCTGTGTGGACCACATCGCACTAGGCTGTCGCCCTCTGTTGGACGAATGTCGAAGTGCACAGTGCCCTCGTGCACGCTCGTGCTGTCCAAAGGGTTAGACATCCACCGACCGCGCTCGTTCCTGTTCCTCCATGTAAGGCACCCAAGGTGGCATATATAACCCCAAGCCCCAGAGGACGATCGCTCGTGTTTGCATCCCCCGTACCCAACCACCTGCCACCATGACCTCGCAACCGCATACTAACGATGCGCAGGAGGACGCTATTCGTCCAAATCCGAACACCGTCCCCACCACCTCCCCTCCGCCTACGTACTCCCCGCCGACGTCTCCGACCAACCATGGGCGCAGACGTAGCATCCCTGCGACTGCCATCAGTTTCCTCTTCCGACCTGGCGACATGACAGACCAGACGGCTCCCCCACCCGAGGCACTGGACATGGGCCGTGTGGGTACGACAGGAACAGCTGCCACGGTTGCCACGGCTGCCAGCCAGCCAACTGAATTCCCCGAAGAGAAGCCTCCTGAGTGGCATGAAGATCCACTCCCCCAGCGCCTGGGTCACTCGGAAACCTCCCGCGAGAAGGCCGAAGCTCCAAACCAGGGTGCTGTGGAGGATGCAGGACTGACGGCATTCCAGTACCCCGATGGACGAGTTAAGATTCACCACCCGGGGCTGGGCGAGCGGTGCGGACTATTATCCACACGAGATCAAGCGTATCGGGGGCAAAAACGATCTGCTCAAGTCGAATGCCGAAAAGGCAATTGAAGGAGAAGCCCAACTGAAGCCCGACAGGATGGTAAGATCATTCTCAGCGAGCGAGCGGGCTACCTGGCGACCGGCTACTCTTTCCCTACCTGGAAAAAATGGATGGCTCTCTTCTTTACGGCTCTGATTCAAGTCTCGATGAATTACAACACGTCGTGTTACTCGAACGCCGTACCGGGAATCGTGAGAAGTTTCACGTCAGCCCCCAGGCCGCGCGTGTTGGCCAAATGATTTACCTAGTCGCCTACAGCTTCGGTTGTGAGTTATGGGCGCCGTGGTCAGAGGTTTATGGCAGGAAACCCATCCTCCAGCTATCTTTGACACTTGTCAACAGTGCGTATGATCCCCCCGTCCTCCCACAGACTGCTGCTCTCTCTCTGAGAGTATGTATCGCTGACTTGTTGGGATTTCGGTAGGCTTCACTATTTTGGCAGCATTGGCGCCCAACTTTGGTTCAATTGTCGTGGCTCGTTTCTTCGTTCTGTGGTCTCTTTACAGCCAATGGCGGTGTAACGCTCGCCGTGGTAGCCGACTTGTTTGAGCCAGACGAGCAGCAGTACGCTCTGGCGTTCATGGTGCTCTTCTCGTGTTTTGGCGTTTCTGGTGGCGCGTTTATCGGTGGCTTTGTTGGCATGCCAGGCGTGCCCCTTGTGTGGAATTTCTGGGTTCAACTCTGCTTTAACGGTCTCGTTCAACTTCTCCATTTTTCATCGTACCCGAAACGCGATCCACTATCCTTCTTGACCGTGAGGCCCGTCGCCGTCGCCGTGCCGGTGAGGCAAACATTTGGGGGCCTGACGAGGCAAAAGGGAGCCTCAACATCAAATCTCTGGCGACCCATTGGATCCGTCCGTTTGAGATGTTTGTCCGGGAGCCTATCGTCCTCTTCTGTTCTCTCCTTTCGGGCTTTAGCGACATGCTCATCTTTATTTTCAAGAGAGTTTCAGCTTGGTCTTTGGTCAGTGGAAGTTTGGTGTGATCGAGGTGGGCCTCGCTTTCATTCCCGTCCTTCTCGGCTACGTTATCGCTTGGGCAATCTATTTGCCGCGCTTTGCTTGGGAGCTTAAGCAACGCAAGCGCGACCGGCACGCGCTTATGCCCGAGGCCCGTCTGGTATTGCTTCTCTTCCTATGCCCTTGGGAGACAATGGGACTGTTTGGTTTTGCCTGGACTTCGCTCGGCCCACGCCACTCCCACTGGATTGCTCCCATGATCTTCAGTGCGCTCATCTCGATGGCGAACTGGTCGATCTACTTTGCCAGTATGTTTTTTTTTCTACCGTTCAATGTGGCTCCACAGTTTCTGACGTCTTTGTTCCAGGTTGATTATATGATTGCAGCTTACGGTCCATACAGGTCGTTCACGTTTCGTACATCCTTTGAGAGGTTGAATATCTGTTACTGACACCGAACTCTCCACAGTGCCAGCGCGTGCGGAGGAAATGCCCTTGCGCGCGATTTCCTCGCAGGCATTTCCGCCATGTTTGCTGTGCCCATGTACGACAAGATGGGTTACGAGTGGGCGACAACCTTACTTGCTTTCGCTTCGGTCCTGATCATCTTCCCGATCTATATTCTTTACCTCAAGGGCCCCACGGTGCGGGAGAGATCGATCTTTGCCCAAACTCTGGCCGCTGGGCGAGAGCGGAACGACGGTAAGAACGTCGACTATGATGAGGATGTGGAAGCGGGCACGGTCTACACTCGCCGCAGGAGGATCACGCCGACGGTGTCGGTCGCGTAATTGCCTGTTTTCTCCTTTTACCTATCGCCCTTTTGGGGCTCTTTGTTCCGATGTCATAGCCACTCCCCTGTTAGTTTGGCTCCCCCCACCTCGTTTGTATATGTATCCTCTTCTAAACACGTCTACACACATCGTATAATTCCCCTTTTCATTCTCATCGATGGTATATAGTCTTCTCGCGAGTATCATCAGATATCGTATTACCTGTTGTAACGATGTGAGCCCCCGGACGATCATAACATTGCCTGACGGAACCGAAAGTGAGCCAGGCCTCTAACTTGTCGGCCAAGAGGATTTGGCGTAGGTCTGAAGGGCGAGTTTCAAACCAAATAGTCGTCCCCTCTGCCTTATTGCTGGTGGTATCCTCCCTCTGTACTGAATCCTAGCGAGGCCGTTGTGCATCATCGTATTCTCATCATTTGAACTCTTTACCCTCTCCACTGTACGGCATTAGTCATCCGACAATTGTCCGACAAATTTATGCTTCTGCCACTCCCTTTTTTCGTCGCGCTCTCCCTATAATAGCCAAGATTGGAGAGGGGGTTGGGTCTTTATTCAACACGATGGAGGAAAAGTTTTTGATAGCGACGCCGTCAAGAAGTTTCATATTCGCAAAATACTGGAGCTCCGACAGACACTCCGATACTGCTTGGGGGTATCGCCGGGGACTGCTTGGAAAAGTATTGGCTGCGTCAGACCATTTCAGCTGCTTGCCACCATGTCCAGTTCGCTTGTCGGCGCCCATGTCCACCCCCGATTCTGACACGGAAAGTTCGCTCTTTGGGGATGATTCCGAGTGCGACTCAGAACACGAGCAGGGCACCCATCGCCTTGCAGTGGGGGCAGAAGCGTCCCCCGCCCTTGTGGCTGAGCAGGTGACCTTCCCGCTGGGTTTGGGAGATGGATGGACATGGCCTAGTTGGCTGCCCGAGATCAAGGGGTTGTACTACCTGCCGAATGTGCTTAGCCTGGACGTCCAAGGCGCAGTGCTGGATTCCCTGGTCGCGGCGGACTTGCTGGATAAGACGCGGGACCAAGCCATGGTGTTCCCGCAATGGGACGGAGGCTTGCCGTGCTGGGCTGAGACGCTTGTTGGGCATCTGAAGGAGGGTCTGTGCGGCTTGCCAGAGGACGTGTACCAGCTCCTGTTCCCACCGGCGGGGGAGGCGCGCCGGTTGCGGCAGCTCATCGTAAATGCGTATGCACCAGGACAAGGGATCCGGGACCACGTCGACCTGCTGGACCGGTTTGACGACGGAATCATTGTGTGCAGCCTGCTGGGGCCGATTGCGATGGACTTGCGCAAGATCGACGGGGACGAGGCCGCGGCGCTGTATCTGCGGCCGGGATCGGTGCTGGTGATGGCGGCGGAGGCACGGTACGGATGGACGCATGGCATTGCGGCGCGGCCATCGGACTGGGTGCGGCGGCGGCGTGCGAGGAGGAGGAGGCGGTGCACGCCGCGGCCCGGCAGCCGCGCCTGTCGGTGACGCTGCGCTGGATGCGTGATGAAGGCGAGGTGTTGCGGTGAGATTGCAATGGAACACGGAGTGTGCATTGAACATTGAACATTGAACATTGGGCAGTGAACGTTAACACCAGACAGACGGCGCCGCACACGGCTGCTGGTCACGCGGTCACGTGTGTCCGATCTTGAAACACTCCCCGATGGGCGCGCTGAGGCGCTGCAGCCTCAGCCTGGGCGCGGAGGGCGGGGGCGCAGGCACGGGGGCAGTGGTCGCCTGCTGCCCGCCCTGGGCGGCGACCCACTTTTGATGCGTTTGAACTGCAATCCTAATCGGCCGCCGCCACCGCGCGCCCACGTCCGCAGCCTGCCGCAGCCCCCTAAGGCCCAGGAGCCGCCCCCCCACCACCACCCTCAACCATGCATGCCGCTCCCCCACCGCCTGCCATCGCCCCCTCCGACGCCGAGTCCAGTGCCGCTGGTGCCCGCCGCGTCCCCTCTCCCCGAGTGGCCGGCCATCCTCACTCCTTTTCCCCTCCAAGCCTCCGCCCCCACCCCCGCCGCCCGCTTCGCCCGCCCCCACTCGCCAGCGCGCCCACGCTCTTCCTCCCGCAACCCGTCCCGCTCACCCTCCCCGTCTCGCTCTCGCTCCACATCGCCCACCCTCCGCTTCGTCCGCCTTTGCCTCCGCCCGCTCCATGTCCGACGACGAGCACCGCCCCCTTGACCCCGCCCAGAGCTCTGGCAAACTCAAGTCGGGCCCATCCTCCTTTGCTGCTGCTGCTACCGCTCCTCATACCACCTTCGCCACCCTTCCACACGAGATTCTACTCCAGATCCTGCGCCATGTCCAGGCAGCCAGTCCTGCTGATCTCAACCAATGCCTTGTTGCCAACCGCCACTGGTGCTCGGCCGCCCTCGGACTGATCTGGTACAGCCCACCTTCTACACTCCCCGCCTTTGATCGCATGGTGTCTGTTTTGGCTCACGCCTCATGCCAACCGTTGGCTACTCCGCTCCAGTCTGCCCTCGCACTCCTCCAGCTCTCGATCATGCTCGACAAGAGTCGGCCTCTTCCACCGCCACTGCTGCTGGACCCACACTCGAGCCCGTGCCCACTGGGCTGGATGTCATTGCACCTCCAGACGAGCCTGGTTTGATGACAGAAGTGCTCCCGCCACAGTTACATCCGAGACGGGCACCCCACTTGCACCCCCACTTGATTTGGTTTCTTTCCTCCTCTTCCGTCTTCCCTCACTTCAGCCTCCGTCTCTACCACCTCATTATCTCCCAATGGCGGGAACCCGAACGGCAACAAGCCATGTTTCCCACATGAGTATGTGCGCCGAATCAACTGCTCTCCGATTGCGAAAGACCTGGTTGGTCCACGCGCTGATGCATTCCGCGCTTTGGGAGTTGCCTCTGGCTGGAACGCCTCACACTGGCCGGGGCAAAAAACTGCCCGATCAAGTGTTGCGCGCAGTGCTCCCCCAGTGCACCACCCTCGTCGCCATCGACCTCACCGACGTGGCGGAGTTGACCGATGAGACTTTGACGGCGATCGCCCACGCTTGTCCCCACCTCCAGGCATCAATGACCAACTGCGCCCGTTGTGTCAAGCAAAAGGAATTGTCCCTCTGGCGCTCTCTTGCCCGCTCTGCGTAGGGTCAAGTTGGGGAATTGTGTTTTGATTGACGATCATGCGTCGTTGCGCTCGCCCGCAATTGTCGCCATCTTCTCGAGGTCGATCTGACGGGTGCACCGAGGTCACAGACGTGGGTCTTGCCCCTCTGGAGGCATACCCATGTGCTCCGTGAGCTCAAGTTGACGGGCTGTGCCAGCCTCACTTCTACTGGATTTCCGGCCCATGATGCAGGCCTGATACGGCGCTCCAATATCCTTTCCAATGGCATTGTGCTCGACAATGAGCAAGGACTATTACAGAGCGGCGAACAAATCCAACTTCTTGACGAGGATGATGTGTCGCACGACTTCACTGTGTTCCTTGACTCCAATACTCTCTACCCATCTGCCACTCCCACTCGTCCTGCTCCCACAATGCCCGAGACCACTCTCGTTGAAAGGTGTGCGCAAGCATTAGGCCCTCTCCTCCTTTGGTGCGCCCCCCGAGACCTTCCCGCATTTTTGAACAGCTGCGCATCCTCGATCTTGGTAACTGCTCTCAAATTACCAACTCGGCCGTGGAGGGTATCATTAACCACGCTCCCAAGTTGCGCAACTTGGTCCTTGCTAAGTGCTCGCTCTTAACCGACGACTCTCTCTACACCATTTCGCGGTTGGGCAAGAATTTGCATTATCTTCACCTGGGACGGTGCGAAAAGTATGAGGCTCCTCCTGCACCCACGGGAATGATCACTGACATGTGTTTCCTGCAGAATTACTGATCGAGCAGTGAAGTATTTGGCGCACAACTGTACGAGGCTACGGTATATTGACTTGGCCTACTGTCCTCAACTGACCGACGAGGCTGTGCGCGAAATTGGACTAAACTTGCCCAAGTTGCGTCGGATTGGGCTTGTCAAAGTGCAGGGTCTGACCGATGCCGCGCTCGTCTCCCTCGTGGAGCGACACACCTCACTCGAGCGGATCCATCTCTCGTACTGCGATAGGTTGACCGTACCTGGTGTATTCTATACCGTGCTCAAGCTCCCCAAGCTCACCCCCTCTCTTACAGGGGTCCCAGCGTTCCGCAAAAAGGAGTTGCAGCGCATGTGCCGAGCCCCCCCGCCCGAGTTCAACGAACACCAACGGGCCACCTTCTGTGTCTACTCAGGACGAGGCGTGCATTCGCTTCGCGAACACCTTTCCCGCCTGTACATTGTCTGGCGACGCTTCTTCTCCCCGTCTCCTGCGGTGCAAGGGGGGGATTCTCAAGCGCGGCTGTATGAGGAGGCAAAGGCCGCTGTCGTCTTACCCAGATCTCCGTCCCCATGGAAGGGGAGCGGCTGAGGATGTGTTCTCGCGTGCAGCGCGACAAGCGGCTACCACGCTTGGTCTCGACCACATCCGGATCCCTGCTTCCAAAGGCATGCCATCCCTTCCCCCATCTCGGGCGCCGGGCCCCGACTCAGCCGAGCCTAGCACGGTTGCGCTGCTCATGTCCCTCGTTCGGCCCCAAGATGTGATGCGAACGTGAGCTCTCCGGTGCCGGTCTATGTACCAGAGAATACAGCAGCGATGCGGGTTGCCCAGGCGTACCGTTCTGGGCTGATTGAGCCGGAACAGGAGGACCACGGATGGGCTCGTCCGCTCATACGCTAGCGCAGGCCCAAATGAACTTGCGCCTCTTTGGTCCGTTGCCCTTCCGTCCCCGCGTGAGACCACCCGGCCTCCGTCTCAGGCCTCGCTACAGGCCCCGGCCCAAGCTCAGGCGCCAGGGCTCGCTCAAGCTCCTTCGCGCGCGGCTCAATGGGCTCTTGACCCCGATCTGGTTGCCCGATTGGATCGTGTGCTCCGTGGTGAAAGCCCCCTCGTCCACTCTAAACCATAAACCAACTCTTCCTTTCCCCCTTGGCCTTGGCCTTCGTTTCGTCTGGCATTGATCATCTCACACTTCCTTTGATTCGATCCTATCCACTTTGTAGCTTGAGCCGCTTGGACTTACGAATAGTTGATACATATGTTGGTTTCCTGCATGGAGGGGGGATGTACGATCAAGACAATGCTCAAAAGGGGGAGCCAGAGGTCATGATCATGAAGAAAGGAATTGGGCACTGGCTTAGCCCCACCAGCCATCGTCGTCCTGACTGATGGTGCCACTCGTCGACCAGTCGTAGAGTTGCGTCGCAGGCTGGGCTTCCATGCTCGGAACTTCCTCCTGGGGGGTTGCGTGTTTGGTCGCAGCAGGGGCGCTTTGTTGTTGTTGGTACCCACGAGCGTCGTCTTGGGTGGCTCGAGTTGGGCCCGCAACGCTTTGACCTCCGCCCGGGCCGCCTCGAGCTCAGCACGTAGCCGGTCTGCCTCACCGTGGTCCTTCTCAGTTTCAGAGTTATGGGACTTGCGCAACAGTGCGGCTTCCTCCTCAGCCAGGGCCAATCGGCCCTCGAGTTTCTTCTGATCGCTGGAGCGAAGCTGAAGGGCAAACAAAGGTCAGCCACAGCTTGATGTCAACAAACCGAGAGACAAAAACCTACCTCGTCTTTCATGCGCACCATTTCTAGTCCCGCTCCAACTCGTTGTGTGAGCAATCTTGTCCGTCGTTGCCCAGGCGCTGCTGAGCTGAGGCGGCCAGTTGCTTTTGAGTACTCAATGCCTGGACCAAGCCTCTGACTTGCACCTCCATCTCCTTCACCCGGGATTGGGCCACACTCAGTGCGCCCTGTGCCGTCGCAGCTTTCTCCTCGGCCGTGGTCACGTCGCTGGCGGCACGCGCCCGTACCGCTGGGCATCATCAACATACGCATCCAAGCGGCCATGGGCTTCTTCGGCTTCCTTACTCGTCCGCTCCAGGCGGCACGCAAGTCGTTCTCTTCGTTTTGCGCACTGGCCCGTTCCATCGCCCGCTCGTCGCGTTCCCGTTCCAAGGCGCGCATATCCTCCACCCTTGCCTCGGCCAGTGAGGCAGAGGATTGGGCGCGCGACAGGTCGGCCTCAGCAATGACCATCCGGCGCGGATCTCGTCCCCCGCACGCTCGGCTGTGGCGTGCCTCCACTGCATCCCTCAGACGGGACTGAGCGTCACGCAGTTGCTCCGTGGCGGCGGTAGCGCTGGTCTGGGCCGTCTCGAGGACGGTTCTCAAGATCCTCCACTTCCTCTTTGATCATCGCAACATATTGGTTGGTTGCGTTGAGCTCGGTCTTGGCTTGTTGGGCTTCCGTGCTGGCTTTGACCTGTGCCTTGGACGCCGCCTCGAGTGCATCGGCCCGTTTCAAAGCCATCTCCTCCAATTCCGAGATGCGCACCTGGGCCGCATGGTTCGCATCCGCCACGTGCATCAGCCGCTCAAGAATCAGGGCTTGGGTGTGGGTTTCCTGGGTCGCCGTCAAAAACACGCCCGTCTTGGCCGCCAGTGACGCCGGCAGGGCTCGCAGCGAACCGCCAATTCACCTTGTTGAGCCAACAGTTCCTTGCCAAGCCGCCACGTTCGCTCCTGCGCGCTCACCAGGGGATCCAACCGGTCTACCACTGGGTCCAAATTTAACCCCCCCTTGGCCCGCAGCTCAGCGGCAAGCACTTTGGCCAACTCTGCAGCGCCTCTGGTGTAAATCCGTTTTCTCCTCCGCCTCAGCCACATCTTGCACCGTTGTCGCGGCGGTAGCTGTATCGAACGAGTCCGAGTCCCGCTGATGACGCGAAAGAGAGGAGGTGCTGCTTTCTATCGAATTGTTGAGGGGAAGGAAAGTGAGTGGGGGCAGCGACAGACGGCGTAGCGCCGCTTCGCGCGCCTCGTCCGCATCGTGCACCTGCGCTTGGAGATGAGCTTGCATTTGCAGCTGGATTGTGAGCGTAGATCGGCACGCAAGTGGCCCACCACAGATTCGGCAATCTGTTCGGGTAGGGTGTCGTGTTGCCCCTCGAGCACGGGGACAAGTGCAGTGAGCACCCGCGCCGCCAACACTTCGCCATCGATGTGATGGTCCGGGCCCGAAGGGTCCAGCTGCGGCTGGAGTGCAGCCACAATACTAGCTTGGACCTGTTCGGCCACCCCTTGGCCCGCCCGTTCCAATGCCTGTTTTGCCGCGTCAAACTGACCCGGCACTTCTGCAGCAACTGCCTCACTGCATCATGCGTCGATGTGAACGAAGCAGTGTGGGCACGAATTGCTGCCTCCGTGTCCCCCAACATGCTCATCACCGCCGGCGACGGTTGCGCCATCGTTCGCAACACTCCACCTGGGCTGCATCGAGTGCTTCGCGCACCCGGGAGTCCAATCGGTCGGCCAATACCCCAATCTCTTCACTGACAGGCTCACCTCCAGATCACGGGGCTCGGAAGGTGGCATAGCTGCTCCACGCCATCCGCAATCAAGGTCAGCACGTCGGTTTGCAGTTCACCCACTTTGGCCCGCAGCGTTTCCTCAACATAATCAAAGTCTAGCTCGCCCTTGGCATCCTCCATTCCCTTGCCTAGTTTAGGCATTCCATGGAGTAGGAAGAGAAGGTCTCCCGCACCCCCTTCTGGACCCGGGCCAAATCATCGCCATCGGAAATAGAACCAGGTGGGGGAGAAGAGAGGGCGTAGGTGTGGACCGGCGCGTCAGAGAGGTCGGGGGCCTGCAGAGAGTGACATAGGGCCCACCGTGCCCCCGCGGTGGGATGGGTCATTTTTTGTCCGTTCAACCGCTCCTCTTCCACCCGACGCATAATCCGCCGAGCCCACCCGTCCAAACTTGAATCGAGTCGTGCCACAATCTGCTCCATCATCGCGCCATCGTCTCCCGTCTCATTTTCCCGCGCCTCACGCACAGCAATAGCAACGGGGTCATGTGGGAAGTCGTGGCCAGCGGTTCAGCTTCTGTGGTGGCACCTCATGGACAGAAAGGCGGGGGACATTGCCTTCACTCCGACGCAGCGGGTGCCCAGGCAAAGGGGCAAGCAGACGAGCCAGTCCTGCCCGTGCCGTCCAGGCCACATTTTGCACCGTGGTCGCCATACCGCTGGGGGGACTCTCCCTGGGAACAGGCACAGATGGGGAGGGTGGGGAGACTGGTGCGGTAATGGGCAATCGTTCCCCTGTAACTGGTGCGGGTGAAGGTGGACAGAAGGGGGCAGGGAGGTACAAAGGTTGGGACCGACCTTCATCGATAGAGCGGAAGCGCTTTTCGCGTCCTTGCTCGTCACTACTGGAAATGGCAATACGAGGTGCGTTGGGCGGGGGGCTGAAGGTGAAGGGTACACTAGCGATGCCCGAGGGCTCAAGGATGGCGCAATGGGCTCAAGGTTGCCCGGGCGGGGAGAGCGGGGAACGAGAGCTTTGGGCGCATGCATCGAGGATGACGAGCCCAGGCGGAAGTTAGGGGAGAGCTTGGGGCTCTTTGCATCATTGGTATAGTTGGAGGGAGCAAGGCCGCCGTGGTTGCGGTCCCTGCTTCTGCCGCTGACACGGACGGAAGAGGCACATCGTACCCAAACCCGGCCCCCAAAGTTTGCCAAGCCGGCGAACCGACGCTGGGGGCTGCGAAGACATCGGGGGCCGGGTCTCTGTTGAGACGGGATGGGTCATCTGGCCCATTTCATGGGGCTCGGCCGTTGTGCTGGGCCAGAATCCCAAGGCACTCAACATCGATGTAGGGGCAAACCTAGGTTCGGTCGAGGTGGCACATCGGTGCCCGGGTCTGGGGAACAAGAGCTCTCCTTGTCTTGTCGAAAGTTGAATCGCCATTCCTCGTCAAACTAAGGCTCGCCTTCTTTGCGGCGCCTCCAATGCGTTGAAGGAATGACATGGTACCTGAGGGGGGGGGCCGCCTCCGACCTGCGGGTGAGAGCCACGACCAGGCTCCTGCTCAAAACTTGCTGGGTTGGCCCATGGTCCCGACAGCCAACGAGGGATGTAGTTCGTGGTCGATGCGGGCGATGGCGTCTGCGAACGTAACCCATCATAAGTTATAGTTACTACAGATCTAAGATCAAGTTGGGGATCGACGTACCTGCACTTGGCTCTTCGATAAGGCTGGGCGAGTATCCGAGTCGTCAATGCCTTGCTTGCCGTAGGCACCATCCAAGGGAATAAGAGGCATTGTTGTTGGGGCTCAATCCCATCTGTGCCATCTGTTCCATATTCTTCAAATCGGCAGTGAGCTGGGCTTGAATGGCCAGCGCAGTGGCTCGCTCTGCTTTGTATTCTTCCCAGCATCTTGGCCCTGGAGGAAGATGTCAATCGTGTCAGGCAATCCAAGCGAAGTATACACAGTCATTGCTGAATGGCCTTTGGCCAATTCGGCCTCGAGTTCGGCTCGTGTGCTTCCTCAGCCGCAATAATCTGTGCAGCTTCAGTTGCTTCGACGGCTGCCTCGTCCACACCGGGATCGTCCATGTTCATCTCGCTAACCGCAGCGGCAGCCGCAGACGTCGGCCGCAGCCTCCAACAATCCGACGGGGTTGAAATTGGGGGTAGGATACAGTGGTTACCTCCTCCTCCAAAGGTTGAAAGGGCGGGAAAGAACTGTTGATCATGGGAACACGGGGGCGCCAGAGCGCTTGCACCTTCTCTTTACGGTCTTGAATAGAATCTTGCGAGAATCGAGTCAGAAGAATCACCCTCCTGCTCCTTGTCCTCATCACTTGATCCGCTTGAAGTGGATTGGGATGCGGAATCGGAATCGGAGTCAGAGTCAGAAGCGGGATCAGAATCAGAATTGGTATCGGTATCAGACTCAATCTCGACGATGGAGGATCCAGTGGCTGATGAGGACAGAGAGGCAGAGAAGCCAAAGAGGTGGTCCTGAGGGAGACGGACAATGTAGGACTTGCGCCGACGGACATGGCTGCTGAGAGCCATGCTGGGGGTGAGGGCGTGGTGGGGTGGCGGGGTGGTTACCATCTCTTCGACGGCAGGGGGGGGGTGGGGTGAGGCCGAGGGGCGGCCTGGGGCGGGGAGGGAGGAGTGGAGTGGGGACAGCGGGGCTGCGTGACGGACATGTAGATGGGGACGGCGTCTGTCACGAGACGAGCAATGGACGCGAGGGCGACGGGCGGTGGCGCAGAGTCAAGCGGGCGGCGGCCAGCAGATGGGTGGGTGTGGGGTGGATACAGACACGGGTGCGGCGTGTGTGGGGCATCGGGACGGGAGGGATGGGAGGGGGGTGGGGCGGGGGCTGAGGCGGCGGCGGCACGCGCACCGCAGCCGCGCCAGGGCGCAGCAGAGGCGCAAGCGACCGCCAGATTATAGACTGGCCGCGCCATCGCTCGGCCGTGGCTCGTGGATAGAGTTGAGTACGATCGATCTGAGTGCGCTCGGACCGCCACCGGCTTGTCCGGCGGCTGCGCCTCGTGGCGTCTGGGACAAAGAGCGCCCGACGCAGGCCAATTCCCTCAGGATTAGATGCGGCTAAGCGCTCAGGGGCTTATGTTGAGCGTTGGACAGCACTTGGCTGATCCGCCTCTGTTCCAACCATAGCCAGCAAATCGCGTGCTTTCTTCTGCAGCCGCAGATGCTTCAGATGGGAACAGGGCCAGGCACCCCCCTAGGCATACTGTTGCTGGGAACAGACAACAGCATCCATCAAGCAGCCTTGACGTACAGCTGCCGACGACGGCGGTAGTGGCCGTTATCTATTAACCTCGAGGCGGCCTGACCTGGCCACAGATCTCTCCCTGGACTTTCGGAAGAAATAGTAAGGACCTTTTGAAATGTGAAAGAAAGTTGGCCCGTGTGTTGACCAAACTAACTGGTGCCAGAGTACAAAGGGTCTGTCTAGGGAAGCTGTTGTCAATCCTTCTCCCATGCAGCCTCTGGTCCTGGACAGACTCTCCCTTTTTGGACGTTGACCAGTATCGTAATGCTGCACGTAGCTAAAAGCGATCGAGAAATCCGCTGGCTTATTGCAACAGTCCACGCTAGGCTCACACTTTTGTGCCCTGGCCTCCGAAGAAAGGACAAGACATCGGGACACCTATATATAGACAATTGAGATAACAGGTCTTGCGTTTTCCGACCACAGTTGAATACGAATCTCCCGAGTGACTAGTCTTATGCCCGTTGCTTGTTCTTCCTTCTTCCCGAGAAATTTGGGAACAGCAAGCCGTCGTCGCTCGGCTCGATCGCTGCAGAATGGTTTTAGTAGTGCACAAGATATGTCGGCGTTCGGTTCTGACATATCCACGGACTAGAAGCGTTGGCGCTGCTGTGTCTGCACGCGCGGGTCTCCCCGCTCAGCACGTTTCTTGAGCTTTTGCTGGCGCTTAGAAAGCTGCGCGTCAGGTTCTTGAACAGGCGGCGCAGGGGCAGAGGCGTGCTTCTCTCTCCTCGCAGAAGAAAGACGCGATTGGATCCCTTCCACCCAGTACAAAGGGGACAATGGCCTTGCGATAGACGAGAAAGATAGCGTAGCAAGGCAAAAGCAGGAGAAGAAGCCAGAACTTGGTACTGATCAGAGCAGTAACCACGTGAACAAACCAGACGAGGTAAACAGCGTCCCACATGACCTGGGTCAACCCGGGCTGAGACAGTCATCGCCGGCCCGAGCCATACGGAAGAGCACCATACCGATCAACTGCTCCAACAAGGCCGATAGCCCGAACAGGACCCAATCCCGCGTCCGCATAGCGTGGGCCCCTGGCCACAGGGCCTTGAGCACCACATGTAGCACGCCCGTGCTGAAGGAACCAATCAAGAGCCGCTTGACTGCAGCCGCGTTTTGATATGATACACGCTTGGCCGATGCCCGTGCCTGAGGCGGGGGTTAGATCAATAGGACCGCCGTGGCCATGGCACACTCCACGTACCATTGATGCACCGAGTTGAGGCTGAGAAGTTGGTGGTGTGGGTGTGGAGCCAACTGGGTTGGGGGGTGTTTCCGCCGCGTGGCACAATTTCCGCTCAAAATGAAACATTGCGTGCCTGGGCGGAACGGCCATTGTCGCTACAGTATTCCGCTCGTTTGAATGGGCAGCCGCGCCCGTGGGGCGCTACGTGTGCGGTTGGCCACCACCATCTCTCCTCATCTCTTCCACAGTGCGGAAACAAAAAGACTGCCTGATTCCTGTCTGGACAACAGTGCTCAGTGTACGGTGTCGGTCAGAAACCCTTCTGTCTGCGTTGTTTTCGCCATCCACTTCCGCCACCACCCTCCAGGGCGCAGCCTGAGCTCAGCCCCCTCTTCTTGACGCCCCCATAGCGCAGCATTTGGAAGCACTCCTACCGATTGCTGCCACTAGCTCTCAATATCCCTTCTTCTACCTCCCCAACCTGATCCCAACAACTCTTCTGCAACCGATGTATGGATACTTTGCGGCTCCCGCACCTTACAGTGGTGCACCGTACGGTGTTACGGCATACCCCCCCCTTGTACCAGCCATGCCCGACATGGCCCATATTGTTCACGACCCGCAAGCATTTGAGGCCTTCTTCATGGACCAGCTTCAGACACTCACCTTCAATAGCAAGGACATCATCAATTACCTCACTGACTTGGCCATCAGAAACAATGTCCTCATGTCGTCTGTTGTTGGCCAGACGCTCGACTTGCATATCTCCCACGTAAGTTCCGGCCCTGTTAAGCGTTTGAGTGGTAACATCTGACCTTTCGATCATCCCCCAGGCCCTTCCAGCCCACCGCCTCCCAGCCCTCTACTTGCTCGACTCGATCTGCAAGAACGGGGGCGAGCCATTCCCTAGCATGTGGTCCCCCACGTTCCCCGCCTGTTTGCCGACACGTACACCGTCGTCGATGCTTCTGTACAGGCCAAGATGGAATCAATGGCGCGCACGTGGAAATCTGCTGGTTTGGGGGGCAGCCGCTTTTTGGAACAGAGGTTCAATCAGAGGTGGAGAATTTCCTTCCTCGCAGCAGCCAGTGGGCGGTGGCAGTCTTCTCTCATCTCGGATTGAACAACAGCTCCGCCTTACTCAAGAGCAGGCCAAGGCGGCGCCTTCTGCTGACCTGAGTCTCCGCATTAAAGCTCTTTCGGGCCTCAAACAGGTTGTGGATGTCGGTGATGTTGTACCTTCGGACTTGCCAAGATCGATGCTCAGATTACGGTGCTTGAGAAACTCAATCCATCCCCAGTACCAAGTCACCTAGCACTCCTCTGGCACCACCGGTTCTGCCTGTGGCTGCCGCAGCCAATGATTCTGCCGCAGCTGCTACTCAACCCCCTTCAAACCCCAATGATTTGTTCGCCAAGCTTCTTCAGTCCGGTTTACTCAGTAAGGTCTCCACAACGCCCAGTGCAGCAGCACAGGTCTTGCCCCCTCCGACGATTATCCCACCTGTTACAGGTCCACCAGATCAGGATGATTGGTACACGCGGGCGGTACTTGGTATGACCATCCCTTGGAAAACTCAGGACTTGCTAATGCCAACTGGCCCGATGTAAGTCCAAATTGGACTGAAGGAGTTGCCACTTCCTTGCAGGCAATGTGGGCGGCGTTTCCCAGATGGGCCAGATGGGCAGGAGAGTCTGCGCCAGCATCTTGACTGGCATTTCGGCAGAACAAGGCGGTGAAGGAGTCGGTTGTACGTGGGCAGTCGCGGATTTGGTTCCCGCGTCTGTCCGATTTTATTACAGGAGGTGCAGACGACAATGTGGTTGCGGTGCAGCATGGAATGGGAGAGGCAGAAGCACATCGGCTGACAGCTGAGAAGGAGGCTGAGTGCGTCGACTGTTCGTCCCCGCGCCCTCGGACCCAGTGGTAGCTGCGCTGCCGTGTGCGATCTGTAAGGAACTGTTCAAGTCCGAGTACAATGAGGAAGAGGAGGAATGGGTGTGGTACAATGCCGTCAACAAGGGTGGCATCTATACCCATGCTACCTGCGACGCTTCTCAGCGCACCCTCTCGTCCAGCGTTCAACGCGACACCTGAGCTCTCCGAATTGGACCGTCTCCGTCGTGCACTGGCCCTTCCGTTCCTGCCGCCGCATCTTCCAGTGCGACACGAGCCAAGCGGCCTCATTCGAGTTGGAGCCGAGGAGCACGCTCCAAGTCCCCTTACAAAGCACCGAGATCACCGGCGAGGATGATGCCCCCTACGACCCCACCGCTGACGAGGCAGCTTACGTACTACCAATCCCACGCGCCCGGCGTTGCCTCTCGCGCGCGGATGGCCCTCCTCCAGCGAAGCGGCCATGTGCTCAATAATGACTGCTTCACATGACTGGTCGCGCTGGGTTGATGTCGGTGATGCATACAGCAGCTCAGTGTGGTGGGCAAAAACGTTTCCATTGCGGTGCGTTGTATATAAAAAGTTGTCTGTCCATTCGCACACTTGTATACACAAACCATTTGCATGTATGGGCCAAGACAATGTACTTATAGTGGCATAGTGAACGCTGGCAGGCCGACTGCAGATATCCGGAGCCGGGACCAAGGCCGGTTTTGTCACTTGTCAACGCCTGTCAACTAGTCAACGGAAGAGGCGCACTTCTACTTGCGCAGCTGGATGGGCATGCGAATGCGACCAGTCGTGGCTGTCCTGGTGCAGCGTGAATGTGAAATGCACTGGATAGACTGAACCATCGCGGAAGACCTCCCTGAGGAGACAGGCATTGGGCAGTGTGCCTCCAGGAGAGAGGCGCGTGAGGCTGTGGTGAGTTGCGCAGCGAGTGGATTGATGCAGATGATGATGTAGGATGCATGATGCATGTTGATCGTTGATCGATGTAGCGGGTGGCGCGCTCACAGACGCAGACGCCCTGCGGCGGGGCTGCAACGGGCCGAGACGAGGCTGGGCGACGAGGCGGCGGCAGCCCACTCTTGGTGAGGACATTGCTGAGACGCAGTGAGGACACTGAGTCGTGACGAGTGACTAGGGCTCCTCCTGCCAGCCACTGCGGGCCACCCGCAGCTCCATCCCATCACAAGCCCTGTGCCTGAAATCTGACCTCTAAACAGTGCCACCCGGCGCCTTCACCGCTTCACCCGTCTCGCGCTCACCGCACCGCTCACCGGTTGGTTGTTCTCCATTTCTTCCATCCGCCTCTCCTCTCCTCTCCTCTCACTGCCTCCTCCGCCATGGAGCCAGCCACGCCCACGGCGCCCTCGCCACGCATCCTGCCCCCGACCACCTTCTTTGCCCGCCCCCCCACTGACGATGAGCCCCCAATCTCCCCGCGCTCGCCCACCGCACCCCCCTCCGCCCCGCCCCCACCGCGCGCTGGCCACGCCTTGACCAGCGGTCGCAGCTTCGAGCTCCCAAAGCGATCCACCCCCGCCCCATCCCCCGCGTCTGCATCTTCCTTTGGACTTGGGTCTGCTCGTCCTGCTTCTGGTGTACTGCTCTCCGAGGCCCACCCGGGCACCGGCACCGATAGTTCCGACACTGACACCGACGTGCGCTCGCGCGCCATCCTTGCTGCCCGGCCTGCTGGTGCTTCCACCCCCGGCCTCGTTACCGGCACCCCCTCCGCGTCCCAGCATGCTTCCCGCCGCCCACGCCCAACCCCACCAGCTCCCGCCCCAGCACTCCTGGTCCCACTGGCCGTCCTTCGACGGGGTTCAGTACCTACCGTTCAGCCCAGTCGTCGGCCTATGGATCTGCGTATACCTCGGCGCGTCCCAGCATTAGCTCGCCCGTCGATACTGCCTACCACTCGGGTTCCGGGTCAGAGTCCGAGTCGCGCCATTCGCGCTCTGGCTTGCCCCGCCCCACCCTCGTTCAGGGCCAGGTCTCAACCCCTGCGCCGAGCACCCCGGGCGCCATGCGGCGTGGTAGCCTCGGCTCGGTCACAGCCTCACGACGCCACGACCGAACCCTCCCTTTGCCTATCCGGCCATGGACTACCAGGAACCGCGTGCAAGAAGCTCAAACCGAAGGCGAGGAAGAGCTGCGGTGGACCAGCGGCCCAGGAAGCACAGATGATGCTTCCTTTTCAGTGCGAACGGGACCAGAAACCGCTGGTGTCTCGCTGCGGAATCCACATGCTTCCAGTTTCGCCAAACAGGCTGGTTGACTGAGGAGCCCCCATTCTCTTTAGGATCGCACTCGTTACTAACTCGGCACCGCTCCATGATCCGCGATCACCTTACAGGAAGACAGCCCTCGAAGGAACTTCTTCTCAGATATGTCTCCGGCCTCTGGGCTGGCTCCCGGACATGGTCTTTACCCACATGCTACTCCATCCCAACATTCACTGGCTTCCCTGGGACCTCGCCCCACAGGGAGAGCGACCGATCGGGAGCACCACTTGTCCACCCCGAGCCGAAAACCCCTGTTACCCCTCCGCCCGTTTCCTCCAGCTCACTGGAGAATAGCCATTGGCGCGGCCGTCTTGTACCAGTAGCTCATCCGATGGGCACAAAACGAATCCGCAAGTATCACAACTGGCCGGGTGGCAATCGCTTTATTCTCGGTGGTTGGGGGGTCACGTCCCAATCCCCCCCTTGGGCGGCGCTCGCGTCGTTTGCCCTTGTGCTAGCTCTGCCTGCGGTGTGGATGGCGTGGGACGGGCGCTGGGTTTCCAACAACATCTCACCGGGCCCATCGTCGTCCTCGCCTACTTTTGGATGGCGTCAATTGTGGCTATGATCCATACCGGTTGCTCAGACCCGGGTGTTCTGCCCCGTGATTTGGACATACGTCCTCCTTGCCAAATGCCTGGCCAAACGCGAGCAGGAGAAATACGGTTGGCAGACCCGGACGACCCCTTAGCCGTGCCCATGCCTCGCAAAGTCCGCGTTGGTCCCCAAGGTCGGGTGCTCAAGCTGACCTGGTGCACGACCTGCCGCATCTACCGTCCGCCTCGAAGTTCCCACTGCCGCACGTGCGACAATTGCGTTGAAAACATTGACCACCACTGCACCTTTCTCAACAACTGTGTCGGGAAGAGAAACTATACCTCGTTCCTTTGGCTTCTCTTTGTCCTCACTGTGTCGCTGTTGTGATGATTTCCCTGTGCATCGCGCACCTAGTTATGCTCACCTGGGCCAAGGGCCATCCCTACCCACGTCGTGGACACACCAGCCCTGGGCTCTCGTTTGGCGGCGCGCTCCGCAACACGCCCGCCTCGGCGGTGGTGGGATTGCTGTCGGTTGGCCTTTTGGGACCTGTGCTGACCCTCTTTGGGTACCACGCCCGGCTCGTATGGCTCAATCGCTCGACAGTCGAGCAGATCCGTATCCAGGCCGCTCGCAAAGTTGGTGCCCAGTCTTTGGGGTACGGCGAAGAAGACGATGCTGATGACGAGGATGAACCTTCACCGCCCCCTGTGCCCTCTCGTATGCAAAACCTGCTTGGGGCCTTGACCTTACCCTTCCGCCTCTTCCTCCCTCGTCTTCGAAACCAGGGGGAACAAGGGCGACGCAAGCGCCTGCGCTCTTCGGCGTTAACATTAGATCCCAACCCTTTTGTCCGCCCTGGTCACCCAGGCCGCAACATCCTCTCCGTTCTGTCTCGGCCCTACCCTCTTTCGTGGATGGATCGGCGTGGATGGGTGGAACCAGACCTTCGGGGCACCAACCCGGCCTTTCTGCCAGATTCGTCGCCTGCCATGCCCGACGTGGGCTCACTGCGCCTCTTGGACGACCGGCCGCTGACTCGCATTTGCCTGTTGGGCCTGCGTTTGCTTCTGCGCTGGGAATGCCGGCAACGGACGGCCCTACCCCGCTGCATTTGCACCACGACGATGCGTTCGAAATGCGTGAACAGGCCTGAGGCTCAGGCCTGATGACCGATCCTCCGCAGACACCGAGCCTGCTCAGCTCGATTTTGGACGCACTGGCCCATCTTTTCTTAACCCTTTGCATACGCGTGCTCCCTCTTTTTCCTTTCCCTTGACACTTGTCTTATTCTCGGCGGTACAAGCACAGTGACTAGTGACTTGGGACCCCAGCCGCTGTTCTCGTTCGCTGCTATACCATTGATCATTTCTCACCGTTTTGCCATCCTCTCCTTTGGAGCTTACCGATCATAATCTACATGGGGTCTCCTTTTGTCGTCTCATGGTCTTGCCATTGCGTCTGATGCGGACGAGGCATCTCTGTCCCTGATAAACGGCTGATTGCCGAGAGCTTGAACGCCGATGGATGAGGGTGGGAGGAGCGGGAGGACGTGGTTGAGGGTAGGACGGGGAACAGATAACACATGTGAGGTGTGAGAACTTCGATGAAAACTCAGTTGGGACACTAGAGCCTACCTGTATTAACTCGAAGGCCCTGAGGCCTTTAGGTTCCCAGCCCCGAGCACCTGCGCCTCAACGCCTCAGTGTGAGGCTTCAGCGCCTCAGCCTCAGCCAATGCTCAGCCCCTCAGCGCCTTCAGCCAGCCGATGCCCAGCAGGCTGAGCGTGTATCCACCTGAGCTCAGCCTCATCGACCACCGTTGAGGCTGAGGCGCTCAGGCCACGAGCGGTGCCGGTGAGATTGAGAGCAATACAGTTGGTACTAGAATGGCGTCGATGCCTCCCGAGCCCCCGCGAAGGGCAGCAGAGGGCCAGTGCAGTCTAGTGCCGGCCCAGAAAGGCGTCTCCCAACACTGCGCCCGTGCGATACTTCGGCTGGCTTCCCCGGCTTCCTGCGCCTTCCCATCGTCACGCATCGGACACCATGCATCACCCATCCGGCTGGGCACACCTGCTCCACACTGGCCAGATCCGTGTGTCATTGCGCCGTCGCTTGAGCGCCTCGATACCTCACGCTCGAGCCCCGCGCATGGGCCACTCTTCTATAAAATAGGCGTCGCATCCCGCCTCCTGCGCTTCTTCCTTCATCCTACCTGGACTAATCCTTCCCATGACCAAGGTACGTTCTCCCTTCGCGCCTCAGGCCACCTGCTGACCCCTGGATTCCTCCTTCGCAGGCTGTTGGTATTGATCTTGGCACCACCTACTCGTGCGTTGCCGTCTGGCAGAACGACCGCGTTGAAGTCATTGCCAACGACCAGGGCAACCGCACCACCCCTTCTTATTGCCTTTACCGACTCGGAACGTCTTATTGGCGATGCCGCCAAAACCAGACGGCCATGAACCCCCACAACACGGTGTTCGATGCCAAGCGCCTCATTGGCCGCAAGTTTTCTGACCCGGAGGTTCAATCCGACATGAAGCACTGGCCCTTCAAGGTTGTCGATGTCGGCGGCAAGCCCGTGATCCAGTTGAGTACAAGGGCGAGACCAAGAAGTTCACCCCTGAGGGGTGTCTTCGATGGTGCTGCTCAAGATGCGCGAGACTGCGAGGCTACTTGTGGCGCTGTCAAGGACGGTGTGGTCACTGTGCCCGCTACTTCAACGACTCGCAGCGCCAGGCCACTAAGGACGCTGGTGTATGCCGGTCTCAACGTGATGCGCATCATCAACGAACCCACGCTGCTGCCATTGCCTACGGTCTTGACAAGAAAACGGAGGGGGAGCGCAACGTGCTCATCTTTGACTTGGGCGGCGGTACTTTTGACGTTTCGCTCCTTACCATTGAGGAGGGTATCTTTGAGGTCAAGGCCACTGCTGGTGACACCCACTTGGGTGGTGAAGACTTGACAACCGCCTTGTCAACCACTTTGTCCAAGAGTTCAAGCGCAAGAACAAGAAGGATCTGGCTTCCAATGCCCGTGCCCTTCGTCGCTGCGCACTGCCTGCGAGCGCGCTAAGCGCACCCTCTCTTCGGCGCCCAGACCACGGTGGAGATTGACTCGCTTTACGAGGGTATCGACTTTATACTTCGATCACTCGTGCCCGCTTCGAAGAGTTGTGCGGTGACCTGTTCAGCCACACCATCGACCCCGTCGAGAAGGTACTGCGTGACGCCAAGTGCGACAAGGGCCAGGTCAATGACATTGTTCTTGTCGGTGGCTCCACCCGTATCCCTCGAGTCCAGAAGCTCCTCTCGGACTTTTTCAACGGCCGCGAGTTCAAATCGATCAACCCCGACGAGGCTGTTGCTTATGGTGCCGCGGTCAGGCTGCCATTTGACGGGTGACACATCTGAAAAGACCCAGGACCTGCTGCTTCTTGATGTTGCCCCACTGTCGATGGGTATCGAGACTGCCGGTGGGGTGTTCACGCCGCTCATCAAGCGTAACACCACTGTGCCCACCAAGAAGTCGGAAATCTTCTCGACCTATGCTGACAACCAGCCCGGTGTGCTGATTCAGGTGTATGAGGGTGAGCGCGCGCGCACAAGGACAATAACCTGCTCGGCAAGTTTGAGCTGTCGGGAATCCCCCCTGCTCCCCGTGGTGTGCCCAGATTGAGGTGACGTTTGACGTGGATGCCAACTCGATTCTCAATGTCTCGGCTGCCGACAAGACTACGGGCAAGTCGCAGAAGATCACCATCACCAATGACAAGGGCCGTCTGTCGAAGGAGGATATTGAGCGCATGGTCTCGGACGCCGAGAAGTACAAGGCGGAGGACGAGGCTGCGGCTTCTCGGATCAGCTCCAAAAACGGACTCGAGTCGTACGCTTACAACCTGCGCAACTCGCTTAACGAGCAGGGTGTGTCGGACAAGCTGACGCTGCCGACAAGGAGAAACTCAACAAGGCTATCAGCGAGACAATTGAGTGGCTCGACAACTCGCAGGAGGCCTCTAAGGACGAGTACGATGACAAGCAAAGGAGCTCGAAGGGATTGCCAACCCCATTATGCAGAAGCTCTATGCTGCAGGCGGCGCCCCCGGCGGTGCTGCCCCTGGAGGCTTCCCCGGCGGTGCTCCTCCCGGCGCCGGTGGCGATGACGGTCCTTCGGTCGAGGAGGTGGACTAAAGGTGTTCGCGCCGGCCCTCCAAAATTCACGCCATTCTTTCCCCTGCCTTCAATTCTTCCCCAACTTGCATGACCCCCCTTCCTCCATGTACAAAATACACGCACGTGATTTGAGAGTTGCATTGGTATACAGAAGTTGCTCCGGTGAGGCCGATGAGGTACGTGTGATAGACATGATGCAGCAAGGCGCCGGATGGTGGGAGAGGAGGAACAAGTGAGGAGGGCAAAGAGACGACGGACATTATAACGATGAGAAGGGAACGAAGACACGAAATCTGCCGCGCCCCGCACGCAGTATAACTGACTGTGAGCATACTGCAGTCACTACTAGTCCTGAGTGCCGAATGCAGTATAGTCAAGCCGGATGCTGAAGCTGCTGGAGCAACGTCCTGATCCACCGGCCGCGGAAACTCAGTTCAACAGGTTGGGGGCGCACCCGCCCATAAGCGGACATAATACAGGCAGGTATAAATATAAGCGCACCAAGAGCTGCACCAACAGAGGCGTCAGCACGGAAGAAATTGTCGCCGCGCAGGACCTCGGCGAACGGGCCTGTTCGGTCAAACGGCGATCGCCGGCCGTCGGTGGCAATGGGCGGATGATGATTTTCATGGGGGGGTCCCGAGGTGGGAAAACCCCCTGCAGTTTTGGGGTATAAACCCTTGGACAGAAGATCAATCGGTGTCTCGTAAGTTGGGTCCTGCTCCAGATCCTGGTTGAACGTTCAACGTTCATACGTTCATGACTGGTACAGACAGAAGGGGTTCACTTCCCAGAGAGGTAAAGACTAATGCACAGAAGCCCTTGCTCTCCAAGGTGCTGCGGAGTCGGGTGTGTAAGACCGGAGGAACCCAAGTGATTGGGTGAAGAACCTCTGGAAATGTAGAGCAATGCAATCGCGATGGTGGTGGTTGAGGTCTAAGCCTTGTGCCACACCTAGAGACAGGGGTTCAGACAAGCCTGAGTATACACGTGGAGGCTTCGGAGGACAAATCAGGGGTGAAGGGTGATGAGGCGCCTTGGCCTAAGTACGGGACCACGGGTCCCAACAGGGTGCAGCAGGAAGGGCTCTGACAAGACTGGTCGCAATGGACACAAGCATCGTACCGTTAAGCCCATGCGACCATGGCGGGCCGCGGATGATATCCGCAGCATGGATAACATGTCGACTGGCTCTCTCTCGCTAGTCTAGCAGAGGACTGACGCGTGTTGGGCTGAGATGTGTTTACTATATGCGGGGCTCAGCGTCCGGAGATAATCCATAACCGGCGAGCATCACCCCGTAACAATGACCGATGAGATGTATGACGCTGCATGAAGCCAGTCACTTTTCGCGCCAACGATCAGCTTGATCCCTCTGCCTGAGCACCAAGCACCAAGCAGCAAGGTAGTATAAGAAGGGCTGAGAGCCACGCTCGTCAACCCAAGTCTCGCCCCCGCCACCCCCTACTGCTCTCATCTCCAACGTTGTTTGCAAGCACTGCCTCGATCTCAAGGAGATTCCTGGAACGCCGACGGGAAAGTATGACACGGTGGCCGGAATCAAGAGTTACATCCAACCCGGCAGCAAAAAGGGTACCGTCATCCTTGCCACGGACATTTTTGGACTTGGCATCCCCAACCCAGCGCTGTTGGCCGACAAGTACAATGCCGGGACAGGCTTCACGGTCGTTGTTCCCGACCTGTTCAACGGTGATCCCATGAGCCCTAGTGACTTCAACATGAAGAAACACTCTGGCGACACCGAGCCGCAACCAATGGACGAGGCGGTTGGTCGTTTCATGGTCTGGCTTGGCAACAACCATGGATTTGACAACACGCTTCCGTTGGTCGCTAAGTTAATTGAGCACTATGCCCCCCAAGGCCCAGTGGCCATCACGGGTTACTGCTACGGGGCCAAGCTTGCTGTGCTGTCAGCCATTTCAGGGGGTGCCACGGGCCCGCTTAAGGGCATCGTGCTCAACCACCCGTCCATGCTCCAGGCGGCAGAGGCCAAGCAAATCCAGGTCCCTACCCTGCTCAACATGGCTGAGACCGAACCGGTGTTCACCCCCGAAATCCGGGACGAGTGGATTAAGACGCTCGAGGCCAACAAACTGCTCGATGCGGCGTCGACGACCTACCCTGGCACAGTACACGGTTTCACTTGCCGCCCGGACCTCTCGAGGCCCGACTTGAAGCATGCGTTTGAGTCGGCGGCGGCGGAAAGCACCATTGCGTTTTTCAACAAGGTCTTGGCTTGATCTGCGCCGTCATGCAGAACTGATCTACCCTGGAAGAGCGAGCGCCTTTTCGGAAGCAATTCGTTGCCTCTACAATATAGTGCCTGATGGACACTACTGGGTGCATGTTATGATAGCCATCAACATGTACCCACAGCTATGTCATGATTTTACACGTGCGACAGGAGTGGCCGTAGTTATAGCTGTGAGGTGTCTCTTGCGCGTCCTTGCGCATCAACTTGCCACTCACTCCCATCTCAGCCATGTCTGTTCTCAACCACAGTACTGACACATAACTTGATGATGTTGACCTCAACCATTGCACGAAATCGCCCACCAAAAGGTCGCTCATAAAGGTCGCTCATCTGGCGTTGCCTGTAGCTCATTACGCACGCAAGCCGGTTCCATATTGTAGTTGGTTAGCAAGTAGGATTCTGATCTTTGAAATTCCTGAAACCTGGGTTCGAATCCCAGTGGGACCTGTTTTTGCTATCTTGGCTTTTTTGTTACTTTAGGCGTCCGGGGGGGGCGGGGGGGGGGGTGGCGGCTACGGGCAACAGCAGCACAGATGAGTGAGCCTGGTGGGCGCAGCGTTTCTTTGTCCCGGCGTTAAGCTCTGTGAACGATATACATGCAACAGTAGGGTTGGATATGGAGATAAACGTGGTCAACGTATGAGCACAGGCAGAACCATCTCCAACGAGACTCTTCTCGGCTAGGCTGGCGCTGATGTTGGTTCCTCAATGCAATGTCTGTGCTGATGTGGCCAAAAAACAACTATAACATATCATTTCGCACGCAGTTTCCCTCTTAGCTGGCAAAGTAGTATTCTCTCACGTCATTAACATGTTGCCATGTCAAAGAATATAACGGTTCTGGGGCACACCAGCTGCTGTATGCGGTCCTGCCGTTCTTATCAACACACGCACAAGTCCACCTTTTGCATCATCATAATATGGACACGTGTGCATGGAGATGTTTATCGGTGTACTAAATACCTATTCACTTTCACAATGAATCCGCATGAGGATTGACGGTCGGACCTCGTATGGAACTCCGTAGTGACCTTTTCGACCCGCGTACAACCCAAAGGCACTATCTATCTCCGCGATAGCACTTGAAGCTTGACACGAGAGAAAAACAGTAAAGAATCCAAGGCTGGGGGCCAGTATGAGAACTACTCCATATTAGGAACCCGGACCATATGCAAAGGTCGGGCAGGAACACCGCGGAGAGGTGTGTTTACATGAAGCTGAAAGGCACGTCATCCACGCAGAGCTGGAGAGATACCAGTACAATATAATGGAGATTTTGTTTGCCATATAGGATCAATGTTCTTGACGTATATGCCGTCGTTAGTACTTGTGGAGAGGATTGACATATGGACCAAGTTAAAGCCGACAATGAGAGACTCTCCGCCTGCTGGATGTGTTCCGTGTGGGGACGACGGACAGATTGTTTGATGGCAAAGTATGAAGCAACAGGGACATAACCTCGTTACAGAAGAGAGAGAGAGATAATATAACAGAGACTAAATTCATATGGTACCTGAGTTATCCGCAGGGCAGTTGCCACTATACAGTGTGGCTGCTCGTGATATAGTCGGACTCAGTGGAGTTATCAAGCGTCAGGCCGTCAGCAGTGGAAAGAGACAAGAACATTCATACAGCAGAGCAGTCAATATATTGCCCTTTCTCAAATGTGGTGGCGTGCGCCGTTCACTACATTCACTCGAGATACTCGCACAAATGGTGTATGTATTAGTGTGTGTGATGCATGATACACAAATTAATGAGATGGTGTCATTGCCATATTTTCCTCGAATATCTGTTTGCAGTGGTCGGCCCCCCTTATTTTGGAGAAGAGGTCAAGATAATCGGAGTTAGGACAGGGCAGGGTATTATCATGCGCTTGTGGTCCCTAGTATAGTATCTACTTCTATCCTCACAATCATCTCTATAAAAGCACAGATCCAGCCGACCATGGCTACTGCACACACCGCCCACGCCCCACACCATTCTCCACCATCATGGCCCCACCAACCCTCACTGCGGACGCCCCGCCGCTCCCCACACGCTGGCATCCACCCCGGTTCAGCCGCTGGTTGCTCCCACCAAGAGTACACCCGCCACCGAGACCCAGGCCCCGAAAGAACAGCGAAGGAGGTTGCCCCCGTGATTGCGACCGAAGTCGCAGACGTCAAGGGTAAGGACCAGTCACAGGTTCCTATCTGGGCGCGCATCTACTCTGTTTCTCAGCCTCCTTTCGAGAAGGCCTCAAAGGGCCATCCTTTGGATGTGGTTCCCCCCACCGCGAGTGAGAAGAGCCCCGAACCACAGCCTCGGCGGAGGAGGTGGCGCAACGCAAGAAGGAGGTTGATGAGCTCAATGCCCGCAACGCCACAGCTAAGGCATTGGACGAGGAGCACAACGAAGGGTATGCCTATAAATGGGCGCTCCTTGGTACGACCAGCGCTTCCAGAGCAAGTGGTACAAGCAGGAACACATCCCTCCCCACGAGCACCATGACCCCGCCCTGCGTGCACTTGCTCACCCAGACCCGGAGGCGTTCCTTCACAAGGATGGGATCCAGGTTGAATCTCTCTCCCTCGGTTGGCACCGCGGTCCGTGGACCTGGGATCAATTTGGCCCGGTGACGCCCGATGAACTCGACGAGCTAGCCCTCTTTGTGACCCAACGCGGCGTGGTCACGTTTGAAAACCAACAGGAGTTTATCAACTCGGGCCCGGAGAAGCTGGTGGAGTTCGGAAAGCACTTCAGCCAAGTGCTGCACCACACCCCGTTGCCCTCAGAAGTCAAGGGCTTCCCCGAGCTCCTACCAATCTACCGCTCCGACACCTACAATGTGGTCAAGCCGGCGCTCAAGAGAAGCCACGGTACCAATGGTGAGTTGCCACATTTTCTTCCCCCTCTTTGCTTATTCCCGTTTCTGACCGTACACACTCGCTCAGGCTGGCACACGGACATTACATTTGAAGCCCAGCCTCCTGGCATCACCACCCTGCTACTCTTTGACCCTCCCGAGAGTGGGGCGCGACACTGGCTTTGTGGATTCCGAGGAACTGTACCGTCGCTTGTCGCCCTACCTTCGCAAGGTTCTTACGGCCTTTCTGCTGAACACGACTTTTTCAGTCAGCCTGGCCTGGTGCGAGCCTTTGCTGAGCGCCCGCAGAAGCGCACTCCTGTTTCTCATGTCCATCCGCGTGCGCACCCACCCGGTCACAGGGCGCCAGAGCTTGTTTGTGAATGAGAACTTTGTCACCCGCTTGGTCGAGCTCAAGGACGAAGAGTCGCAGGCCCTTCTTACGGTGCTTTCCAACTTGGCCTCGAAGGCGCACGATGCGCAAGTGCGCATCCGCTGGCGCCCCGGCTCGGTCACCTTGTGGGACAACCGCCGGACTCAGCATCGCATCATCCATGATGTAGTCGAGGGCCGGCGCCACGGCGTTCGCCTTACGCCTCAGGCGGAGCGTCCCTTTTACGTTCGTACTTCGTACGACGAAGATCTGGAGAAGGAGGACAACGCTGGGACCACACCTGCGTGAAGAATGGGTATACTGTATACGAAGGACGTATATGCCGTGTTGTATGGTTAGCTCTGCAGCATTGAGTCCGTAGTACTTAAAGGACTTCAATAACTACTACACCTCGAACCCGACGAGCCCCTGCGAACCTCCACTTATTATTGTTGGAACGTCAGACAACGAGCCTGCTAGGCGACGTTTCCCGTGTCACTTTCCAAAAGCGAACAAGACACGGCCACCTCGTCTGGAAATGCTGCCATACGTCTTTGCGTCTGCCTATCATCAGGTCCAAGGCGGCCCTACTTATGGTAAAAATACATGCCAATCGACCTTACGAAACGACTCGAGTCCATACGCACTCATTGTCCCGGCCAACGCAGCCCCAGGTCCGCGCCCGAGTCGGGTTCCGTGTCGTCCTGAAAAGCGGCCCACTGAGCAAGTGTTGGTGCGCCAAATCGTGGCACCAACGCGCGCGGATGTGGAAGTAAGGGTGCGGGGACACGGTGAGCTTCGAGTCGAGCCCAGTCCATCTTGGTGTCCTGGTGAGGAGCACTGGGGGGATCGGATTCCTGAGCTCGTCTGCAAACCAGGCATGGCGCATAACGTCCTCAATCCCGCCAGAGAGACTGCCCAAACGGCGGCGTGGGTCAGGCTCAAGGAGACCCGCGATGAGGGGAAGCTTGTCGCATGGGGAGTCCCTCCTCCCGAGGAAAGGCCCGCTGGAAGTAGGAAAGGCAGCCTGCACCGCCCCTTCAACGTCCACTTTTTCGATCCCACGGAGGATGTTGGTGTACACAGGGGATGAGGGCACTGGGTGTACAGGAGGCTCCCTGTTGGGGGCAGGGTCGGCGGGGTGGGGGGAAGGGGGTGGGACATGGCCCTGTTCGTCGGTGGAAGACGAGAGGCCAGATGGAGAGCAGGAGACATCCGACCTGGAGGAAGACCACGATACTTGGGATCCAGCCTTCCGTGGAGGACCTTGTACGGAAAAGGGGGTGAACCCAGCTAGCATCTCGAACACCAGCACACCCAGGGCCCAAAAGTCGACGGCTTGGTCGTGCGGGCGCCGAAGCACCATCTCAGGGGCCAAATACTCCTCCGTGCCGCAAAGGGAAAACGTACGACCATGGACCATACGGGGGGCCGCCGGCTCCCTTTGATCAACATTGCTGCTCGAAGCTGATCCCAAAGAAGGGGATGCGGGCTGGACCATGTCCCTTGGTAAAACTCTTTTCGCCAATCCAAAGTCGCACAACTTGGGATACCCATCGGCCCCCAAGACAACATTCTCTGGCTTAAGATCGCGGAAGATGATGTGCTCATCGTGCAGATAGCGTAACGCGAGGAGGATGCAGGCGGTGAAAAACTGGGCTTCGTCTCCACGAAGGTGACCTGTGGGCAAGTGGCGAAGCAAATGAAACAGATCGCCTCCTGGGATGTACTCGAGAACAAGGTAGCACCGTTTGGTATCTTGTCCAGACGCAAAGTACGACACCACCGATGGGTGGTGTAAGGTCGACAGGAGACCCGTTCTCGTAATGTATTCTCCATCTGGTTGAGTTGGACGATCCGGCTCTTAGATGACCTTAACCGCATACAGTTGGCTCTTGTTTCCATTTTGGGGGTGACTCGTGCCGGGGTCAACAGAAGGACGTGGCCAAAGGTTCCAACGCCAAGACTTTGAAGCACTGTAAGGCGACTCAGCTGAATTGGTCGGTTGTTGTGAAGACAGGAAGCTGCGGAGGGAGAAGACGTGGACGCTCGCGGGGCGGGAGGACAGGCCAAACCGAATGCACCGCCGCGTCGCCATGCGCTTTTTTCATCCCTCTGTTCCAAGCGATGAGCTACTTGAACTATCGTGGGGGTTGGGAATGGCAGAGCATGCTGGACGTGCAGTGGTGGTGGTAAGCAAAGGTTGTGGAGTCGATCCTAATTGCTCCGAAAGAGCATCTCCCCGGGCATTGAGCTTGGTTGGAGTAGATTCCTGATGGGTCAGTGGAAGCGCGGCGAAGGAATTTGGAGGGGGGCAAAGAGGAGCCAAGGTGATCAGGGCGGCGTTTTCGGGAGCCAGAAAGGCAGGGGCAGAAGTGAGTGGGAAGAGAGGATGCCAGCGTCCTGGGCCCAGGCCAGGCACTCAGAGTTAAGCTGGGGTATGACCGAGGCCAGGCCCAGCTGGGCACGTACGCGATCACGCAGGTGGAGGGGAATGTGCCTGGACGGTAAGGACCACAGAGGGATGTAGGGGGCGTTAGCGGCCATAGCGGCGGTCCGCTCCAGCAGGGCCTGGTCGGCCTGTTGGACGAGGCGGTGGAGACGCTGTTGCAAGGAAGGGGGCAGGGCAGGGGGCGAGGAACTGGTGGGCGCGATAGCAGGACTGGATGCGGAGGGGACATCGCCGGTGCCAGGTGCCAAGGCCACGGCCGACATCAGGTCGAGCCCGGCCCAACGGATGTCATGCCCGCCCCCAGGGATGGGATAAACAGTGAGGTGTTGCTGGCAAGCTCACGCTCTGCCGTACCAAAGCGTCTTGCGGCTGGGGCGGAGGGGGGACAAGGGGGGACGAGGGGCGAGGAGCGGGCGGCATGGCGGGCGGCTGGCGTGGAGAGGCCGGGGGGAAGAGGCTGGCTAGGCCCGGAAGCGGGCGTGCAGCACGCGAGCGGCAGGAGGGCACGAGGAGGAGGCAGCGGCGTTGATCCAGAGCGGCCATGCGCCTACGAAGAATGATTAAAGAGTACGACATGCTGGCTGCTGCGGTGTCCCAGTCGCCGCCACGCGCCTGCCGCCTCTGCATCAGCCATTCCGCACCGCCAGCACCACGCCAGCCAACGCCCTGGCCGAGTGCAGCTTGGGGTGCTCCCTGCAGTCTGCTCCAAAGCGCCGCCGTGCCGAGTGCTCCTCGTGACTGTGACATGTGTCTGCGCCATGTGACACATGCATGATGCAGGTACTACGGACGCGCAGGCGCAGGCTGAAGCTCAGGCGCTGCTTCAGCCTGCGCCTGACTAATAGCTGACTGCCTCACCAGTGGCGGCCCTGAGGGGCCTGAGGCCGTCCTGAAGGTTTTGGCTGAGCACTTGTGGGGTGTACACAAAACGCCGAGCATCAACGCTATCCAAACGTCGAGCATTGCATTGGGTGCTGTGGACGATCGTGGACACTGCCAAGCTGGTGGCGCTGGCTACGTGCCCAACCTGAGCCCATGCACGCATGGCGGATCCCGCTGCAGAGAACGTCTAGTATGATACGGCGCTTCAATAACATCAAATCGTTCCCAGTCCGTGACGCGTTAATCAAGTGATTCGATACATACACAGCTGCCGATAACCATCAGCCATCAAGCTTCAAGCTTCCAGCTTCCAGCTTCAAGCACCGATGGGCCAAGTGAAGGGCAGCAGCAGCCAAGGCCAACCCGCCGGGCCAAGGCAGACGATGGTCGCCCCCCCTGTGGTGCATGATGCAGGATACAGGATCCGAAGCATATGCACTTCCCCCTTAGGCATCCAACTTGGCACCGGAGATTCGGCCGACGAAGGCGAGACAGGGTCCGAAAGGCCGTCCTTGTCGTCCGAGACAGGATAGTCCTCCCCAAGAGTGTCACGCGGCACCTCTTCCTCACCAAGGTCGACAGCGAGCGTCTGCTCCATGTTCAACTTGGCGTCGTCAGGAAGATGGTCGCCAGGATGGGCACCACCGAGACAACGATCGCGATAATGAGCATAATGTGCCAGTAGTACTTGGCATACGCCCCAATGAGCGCAGAGCGATTGGGTGTACCCATGGCCCAACCCGGGTCCGAGATGACGTTAAAGGGGTTGCCCGCAGCGCAGCCACCTCGTGGGAGTCAGATTGGGTGCCAGCTTGGCGAGTTGAGCAGGCAGGACAGTCTTCTGGACCGCACCTGCTACGGCCGAGCCAATCGCACCACCCACTTCCGTCATGAGCAAGGACGAAGGCGGTCACCATAGCCACATCGGCATGCGGGACCAAAACCTGCGCCGCCACTTGCAGTTGAACGCCCAAAATGCCACCGCCAAAGCCCTGGATGATCTGGGGAATGAAGCTGAGCGTAGTTGATCCTTCTCCGCGGTACCGGATCATCAAGCCAATGCCCACCATACGGACGCAGGCCCGGCGAACATTTGCCACTTGTAGCGCATGGTGTAGGCCGATAAGATACCGCCCATAATACCGAACACAGTCAAAGACAACGATTGGCAGTTGGAGAAGTAGTTTGCTTGCTGCGCGCTCCATCCTTTCACGACCATAGCCCACAGGTATCGTTGGTCCACGAACAGTAGAATGCGAAGAAGTCGGTAACACCAATGATATGGGAACCATCACTGTATGGAGCAAAGACAGTCAGTAGCTGTCAAACGACAAACAGAATGAAAACACGCACATCCTGTTAGTCACATATCGCTGACGGATCAATGGCTCCAATGCACAAAACTTCTCCCACAACACCAGAAGTCCCAGCACGCGGGCCCAACCAAAATCATCACGATCGAGTGGGCTTGGCGCCACGTTTTCTCGCTACCCCGCCAAATCGATGGCCAGGAGAATCAATAGCCATCCAGCCACGACAAGAAGGATACCAGGGATATCGAGGGCGCGGAGAAAGGGGACCCATCCTACCCAGCGTTCCCGCAAGGAGGGTGTCAAGCCATTGCGCCGTGCGCTCCACTGCGACATGATCAGAATAGAAAGGATTGGAATGGCCACAACAGGAACATGATGTCATCATTCCGGCCCCCAGCGCCATCCTCCTGTGGACGACTTGCTGCAGGTCATGTTGGGCAGATGGCATTTACAATGCGAGGAACAGGAACACCGCAAGTTAATGACATATGGCAACGATACCAGACCGATCGCCATACCGCGGAAGCGGGTAGGCACCCAGTCGGCAATCACGATTTGCTGCATGATCTGAACGCCCGTGTTGCCTGTGGCGTGATGGCTGTGCCAGCCCAGATGGCGGCCATGTTTTGGCTGGCGCCACAATGATAAAGCCAACAGTGTAAAAGCCAACCGAGAGACAGTACGCTGGGCCGCCAAAGACGTCGGCCAACCGCGCAATCGGTAGCTTCATGACACCAATCAAGACTTGCTGCACGACAGAGAGGGCCTGTAGGAGGACAGGTAGGCGCCAAAGTACGAGGTGGCAGCCGTGATCCAGGATAGTAGGACTGGTTGTCCATCCCGTTGACATAGCTCATGAGGCCAATGCCAATCCAGGCGCCATAGAGGAGGTATCGGTTGCGGTGCGCAAAGGCGCGGGCAGCCTCGGCCTTGGACACACCGCCATGAGCGATGGATACGAGTGCGGCAGCGTCCGAACCGGTCTGCTGCTTGTGGGGAGGAGAGAGCATGGAAGCGGGCGGCTGAGTGGGAGTAAAGGGATGGCTTCCGGGTCGCCGCGTGTCGAAGGAAGAACGGCGGAGGCGGGGGGGTGGGACGGACCATTGAGCGGGGCCGGGGAGGCTCCTTTTAGGCAGTGGCGTGTGGCGGCGCGGCAAACGCGTCCAGGCCCCTGCGGTGGGATGGCCGCGTACAGCAGAATTTGGGGGGCAGGCATCAACCGTCAAGCTTCAGGCGCGTGGGCTCGAGGCTGGCCACGCCGGATGGCGTGAGCCATTTTGCATACTCCCGCCGAGCCGCCCGCGCGCCAAGGCACTGCTCTACAATTCATTGCTCACAGCCTCTATCTGATCGGACCGGTGCATCCGTCGCACTAAGCAACATTGAATTTTGCCCACCAAGTTCTATTTCTTCGCGTCCGCACCGAGCGAGCAGCGAGGACGCCCATGATGCATGATGCATGAGCGAGACGCGTGATGTCGCACACCATGCGACCTGTGACGCGTGAGTGTGATGCGCAGGCGCCCGAGCGGAGGCGCGGAGACGGAGACCCCAGTTGCGTGTGCCTGCTGTGCCTGGCTGGTCTGGTAGGTATGCTATGCCAGGCATCGACCGTCTGCGCTCCTCTTTTCTGCTGCCTGGAATGATCGATGCGATGATGCAGAGGATGCTAGGGTGAAATGCTCTCAAACTCACACCCTAGTAGTTATTGATGAGAAGACGCAAAAAAATATTCTCCGCGTTTGACCCCTTGGGCCTAGGGCCGCTGTGTGGTCTCTCCGGCCTCGGCCCCCCACAGACCACAGACCTCGGGTCCCTCCTCCCCCAGGCTACCCCTCCGCACAAGTCACTCAGGGACTCTCACCTCTCAGCCACAGCCTCGACACCTCCCGCATCGCGCGCCTCGCCTCTCACAAAGTCACACCAGTCACAGACGTATGGCAGGGCGTGCGTTCCAGGCCCTCTCTCGCCCAATCCAACTGTCGCCACAGTCCGTACTTTGATGAGAAGTGGGTTTTTACAGAAGCGTATTCTTATGGGCGCCCCTCTGCTATACTCTTTTTGGGATCACCTGTCACATGTCACAGCATACAACGACTGTTCTGTTGTAACATATGAAGCAGTTCATTTGCTTCGCTATAAACAGAACCTTTGGGACGCTGTGCACTATGCTACGGCGCGGTTCTTTGCGCGTTCCTTTGTATTTCTTTTCGCTATAGCTATAGTTAGTACACCCTACCCTATATATGGGGCTGTAATGCGACACGCACTCATGAAGCTTCAAAAGGTTCTACTTCAACCGTTGACCGTGTACACCAACAACGTTCAACCTCAGTCCTTAGGCCATCAATGTTGCCTCAGGCCCTTTTGGCAAAGCATCGTCCATCGCACAGCCCTCTCCTACTTTCCGGTAACCAGGATATAACCAGCAGGGGCATCGGAGAGATACAAATAATGTGAGACGCTTTCGTGACAGATGCGCCCTGGGGCCTGGACCTCCTTTTTGAGTATAGTGCCGCAGAAGCCTCAGGCTGAGGCCTCGTGTGACATGTGAGTGTGACACATGCATGAGGAATGGGTGCAATCTGATCTCGATCTCATGCATCATGCACCAGCATCAATATTCATATTCAACGTCAATGGTGGGGTATGAATGTAATGCACTTTTCAGCCAGTTGTTTTAGGCGTATGGCCTCCTGTGGCATGTGCGCATGAGCCCCCTGGGCGCAACGGCCCCAGTATTGCACAGTGCCTGAACGTTGAACGTCCTCAAGCTGAGGCCCTGAGGCCCTGAGGTGTTGAGCCGGGTGGCTTGTGCTTTGGCCTATGTCCCTTCAGTTCCACTTCAGGCCTAGGAGTTCCGTTGTTTTCTCTCTCCTGTTTTTTCCTTGTCCCGCAGCTTAGCCCCTGAGGCCTGATGGCGACTCGCTGCTTGGTGTTCCTCTGTAGGCTTTACTGGCTGCCACACCACCACCACCAGTGCGATTGCATCACTCTTGAGGACCACATCCGGACTACAGATCTCATCATGCATCATGAATCATTAATCATGAGGCTTTAAGCTTTAAGCTTAAGTCCTTAACCCTTAGGCCTTAGGCCTTACGGCCGGGCCTTAGGCCGTAACGTCCGGAACTTCTGAATCGATCGGAATACGTTCAGCTATACGTTGACATGGTGACAGCATCTCAACGCACAGGCCTCCGACCTCCGGGACTCAGGTACTGACTCAGGTACTCAGGCCTGAGCGCGCCCTGAGCCTCAGTCCAGACTCCGGCCTCAAGTTGACCTCAGGTACTCAGAACTCAGTGCACGCAGTACAGACCATTAATCTAATCGGTCGCATGTTAGCGGCTTCGCGTTAAGGCTTAGCGCTTAGCACTTATAAACTTAACCCCCTAATAGGTACTTCGCCAAGGCTCGTCACGCGTCACGCGTCACGCGTCCGCGTCACGTGTCACATGTCACATGTCACTAGTCACTAGTCACTGCGACCCTGCTCACCGGTCGCATGGCCACAGACCGCGGGTCACGTGGTCACTAGGATCACTGGTCATCGATCACCTCATCAATCAACCGGTCATCGATCGGTCATCGAACATCATGCATCACCGGTCAGCGTCAGGGCCAGCGTTTGGCCTGCGAGCGCGTTTCCTCGAGGATCGAGGATCGATGATCGATGGTGGAAGGCGATGACCGGTGACCGGTACCTGGCTCTCAAACACAGTATGGCTTGGCAAAAAATGTTGTATGGTGGACCGCAGGCGGTGGCACAGAGGTTCACCTAGCTTACTTCTGGCAGCAGGTCTTTTGGTATCCACAGCTATGGTGTGTTCTGGAATCGGGAGGGTGGAGAGGCGCATTGCGCTCATTCATATGTCTGGGTCATTTACTTGGTTGTCCCGGATCTGCCCCCTGAGGTCTTAAGAATAACAATAAGCTTTCAGTAATCGATAATCATTAATCATTACTCTTCTCTGGGCCGTTTTCGATGGAGCAAGGCAAGTATAGATCTCCCCTCTTAACGTGGATTTTCGAGTTTGGGGGGTCAAGTCATCAAAGCCTATGAACGCGTCGGTTCTGGAATTCCCCCAAGGCGCTATTTTCCACGCACGTTGAAGCAGATCGTGTATTGGCAATCAGATCACAGGCAAAAGAGATAAACGATGGTTATATACGCGATGTTCCTGGGGCAGGTAGGTGGGAATAGGCAATTATTGCACAGGGCGACAACATCGCATGCAGTCAAGTGTGGAGCGGCGGTGCCTTGCGCACTTGAGCGCTGAGCATAGGAGGGAAACAGGTTGATCACAGTTGGGGGCGGAGGGCTTGGGTGTGCTGTTGCAGCTCGGCTGGGTCGGCCGAGTCGTCAACCCAGAAGTTCCGCGCATTGTCAAGTTCCTCTCCGTCAATCCCGACGGACATGACGGCTGGGTGCTTGCTAGGCCGTCCATGGGGCAAGAGCGGGCGCCGATCCAACCGATCTTGAAGTTGGGCCAGCGTTGGCATCCGCCCGATCCGCATCAACTCGGCCGCCTTCATCACTACCGGGTCCCGACCCATACTGGCCACCGCAACAATCCGGCCTTGACGGTGGTAGTAGGCGACAAAGCGCAAGTCCTGCACCTGGCCATCCAGCAAATGCCATCAAAGCCCGGGCCCGTGCCGTCCGACGCGTACCGCAGCGCCGCGCCGAGCGCCGACCAGAAGATGGGAATGCGGTCAAACTTGGCCGTCGAGGGCAGCTTGCCTGCGATCCACTCGCCGACAAACCGGCCGTGGTTCGAAGCAACATTGTAGTGCTCTGTGCGGCCCAGTTTGGCGCCGTCGCGCGTGGGCGCCGTCGCAATGTCTCCAATGGCAAAAATTCGGTCCGTGTCAAGACCTTGCACTCGCATCGCTGCATCCACCACGACACTTCCGTCGCGTTGAAGCTCGGGGAATCCCGGGGTGGCACGGAGGTACTCGGTCGCAGGCACCACCCCCACCCCCACCACCACTTGCGCCGGCAGACGCACTTCGGCGCCTTGCTTATCCTTGATGATGACGGCGCTTACGGTGCCCTTGTCATCGCCCTCAAAGCGCACCACACCCGCTTGCATGTAAAACTGAATCAGCGTCGTCTCCTCCAGGACGGAACGGATGCCACCACCGACTTGGGGACCCAACACGCGCTCAAACGGCTCCGTCTCCATCCCCACCACCGACACTGACTTGGCGCGCTTTTGGGACGCAAGTGCCACCGCCGCCTCGCACCCAATGAACGACGATCCAATCACGACCACGTCCCGGTCCCCCTCATCGCCCAGTGCTTTGGTCAGCATGCTCACGTCCGAGATGCCGCGCATGGTGAGAATGTTGCCCAGCTGGCCCTCGCCCAGCTTGGCTCCAGGCAAGGGCAGCCGCCTCGGCGTACCGCCCGAGGCAAGGACCAGATGATGGTAGGGCACCGTAGCCCCGATTCCAGCACCACTTGGTTCTGCTGTAGGTCGAGGCGCACGACCCGCGACTCGATGAGCAGTTTGACCTTGAGCACACGCTCAAAATGGGCAGGAGAGCGCCACGTGACTGGGCCGCGCTGCCCACCAACGCTTTGCTCAGCCGTGGCCGATCCACAGGGGGGTTGGCCTCGGCGGTGATGATGGTGATGCTGCCTGTGTAACCGGCGGCGCGAGCCGCCTCAGCGACATTCAACGCGCCCGGTCCGCCGCCCACGACGACAATCCCGGGCGAAGGGGGGGCGTGGCGGCGGCAATGGCGGAACCTGGGGCGGCGGCCGGAGCGGGACCCTCAGCTTTGCCCCGCAGCAGCTCCGGATCAGCTTGGACGAACACTTGGTCGCCCTCAATGGTAAGCGGAAGCGATTGGAGCGGGTTGAGCGCCGGCGCATCTTCTATGTCGCCCGTTTGTACGCGGAAGCACGCGCCGTGCCAGGGACAGGTCAGTCGGCCGCTCTTGGTCAGCACGCCGCCAGTCAAGGGAGCGCCATAGTGCGTGCACTTGGCCGATGTCGTACAGCTTGCCGCCGGCCGGGTTGGAGATGAGCACCTGCACCGCATCCTTCTCCCCAGGCAGCTCGGCAAACGGCACGGCGACGGCATGGCCAAGCGGAATGTCGCTCACGCGGGCAACACAGCGCGTCTCGACGGGCATGGTGGGTGCGCGGAGACAAGGAGGAGGTGGGGGTGGGGGACGATGGGGTGGCGATGGATGAGGGCTGTGGGGAAGACGCAGCTGGGCCGTGATAAAAGCAACGCAGGTCGCCAATCCGATCATCCGAAGCGCCGGGCCAGCGGGGATTGCCCCAGTCCTGAGGCCCAGGACTCAACTGAGTTTGAAAACGGATTATGGATTTCCGGACGGCAAGCGCGTTGCAACCCGGCGGCCCCGGCGCTGGTCGAGTAACGATTGGACATTGATATTGGGCGCTCGGCTGCCACCGGCTAGGACGCCTCCATTATCAGTACGCAGTACCCTCGGCAGAAAGGCCGCGGCAGCGCGCCTGCCAGCCATTGGCCAGGCCAACTCCGCTGAACATTTCACACCGTCTGCTCAGTACTACGCCGTACTCGGCGGTCGATTAATAATCGATGGATGGCGGATGATCAATCGCTCGCCTCCACTGCTCCACTGCCCCTCCGGCTGAGGCCGCACCGGCCTCACCGCTCACCGCCTCGCCCGCACACGCCGGGCCCAAGGCGGCTCTCGACAATCGCAGGCAGAGAAGGAACTGGGTACTGGCTGCCCTCCAATAGCGCGCACCAGCACATGTACCGCATACCTCCTACAGCCAGCAGCCGTCTGTCTCTACCCTCAGTACTCCGTACTTACTTGTCGGCTTTGCGAACTGGGCGCACGTCAAAAAAACACCAAACGCCCTTCTCCGCCGGTAGGGCGTCGCTAACTGAGCCGACGTGGCGCGTGATGCGTGACGCCTGCCTTGTCGCGCTTTCCGCGCTTGTCATTTTCTCTCAGAAGGACATGTCATCGCACCATGCGTGCGGCTGGCAAATCTCCGAATCGCAGGCGCCCTGGCGCCGCACAAGCCAGCTGAGCCGGTACGTAAAAAGGATGAAATGCAAACACATGAAAACAACAGGGGGCAAAGTAAACCCAATGGACGCGCAGCGTGGCCGCGAGGAGGGGGAGGGAAGCAGGTAGTCGATAGAGAGGGAATGGGAATGGGAAATGGGAGGGGGAGGGAGAAAGGGTTCAAGTTCAACGTTACAACGTTCCAATGGTCCAACCATTCAAGTCAAGCAGGTTGGTACCCATCTTCCAACCGAGCTTGGCGTCGATCCAACTTACGTTGTTTCCGTTTCTTGTGCGACACGACCGAGTGGGCCGTCTCGGCAACGCGGAAGGCGCGTCGCGCCTTGGTCTCCTCTTCCACCACCACGCGCCGTAGCAGCGTTGCCAGCGGCACGCCCCGCGTCCGACTCACCGACTCGGTGCGCAGGGCCGGCGCAGCTTCCCACTCGCCATCTCGCTCGCGCTCACGGTCGCGCTGCTCCGACAGACGGGGGAGGAAGAGCGAGCTACCGATCGCACTGGAGGAGGAGGAGAGCGGGTTGGGAGAGGCCTTGGGCAAAGGCCCTTCCCAGCGCAGGTCCAGCTGCCCTTGGCCCGGCGGACCGTACCACGACGAGACAAAGGCCGGTCCGAGCCAGTCGAGGGTATGCGCCAGGTCGAGCCGCTGGGCCGGGTTGGACGGTAGCCACAGGTACCGGTCCAAGCGCGAACTGTGGGCCGGGGTCGAGTAGCGCGCCAAGTCGTCCGGACGGTCGTCCCAGATGATGGGCGGGTGGGGCCGGGCGAGGGATTTGGGTTGGGCAGAGGCAGGCGGCGAGATGACCAGTTTGGGAAGCATAAACGACGGTCGATGCTTCGGGTCAGTACGTCCTTCCTCCCCGGTTGGCGTCAAGGGGGAGATGGTGACCGGAACCAAGGTGGCTTCGGAAGGCGGTTGCTAATGGCAGACGCATGCGTCGACACGGACCAAGGTGGTGTGGCATGTGGCTTGACATCCCACTTTTCTTCGTCCCACGGATCGGCCTCCCACTCGCGTCCCCCTTCTTGTACGGGGAGAGGGAGCGGCTGGGGGCCGGTTGCGGAAAGTAGAAGATTGGTGGTATCCTGTTCGCTCCCACGGATCGGGGGGCAGCTGCCCGCGTGCCTTCCGGCCACGAATGCCGAGACGCACATCGGATTCAGAAGCGGGATCCCACTCCATATCGTCCGAGCCTTCCTCCTCATCGTATATCCTCCGTTCATGAAGAGAACGGGCACCCATGGCTGACGCAAATCGGTCGAGCTATGAAACTGCGGGCGCGGCTCGTCACGGTTCGTCTCGGCTGCTTTGGACTTGAAAAAGACGTGCCTGGCAGCCCAAGTGGCCACCACCGAACGAATCACCGCCGGCGCCTTGGTATCCAGCTGGATCTGACGCTCCTCCAACAAGTCCCGTCGAGGCGTCGAGTACAATAGAGAGACCCATCCAGGCGAATCAATGCCGTTGGCACAAAACAGGTCAAGCCACCGATGGAAACGAGCCCAGCGCGAAGGCTCCCTTGGCACCACTGGGATGCGCTGGGGGAACCGGCCGGCGGCCCGTGCGTCTTCAACTCCTTCTCGGGGGAGGAGGTCCTCGACGTTCATTTGAGGATGATACGCCTCCCTGAGTTGGACCCAGGAGGGAAGCGTGTCGATACCGCAGATGGCATTCGCTTCGTCGTCGTCCAAAGAACGGCATTGAGAGACCCATAGACGCGTTCCGACCAGCTTAATCACTGCTGTACAGGGGATCAGACCGATGGTGAAAATAAGATACACGGCACGCTCCTTGGTCACGGCAAAAAAGATGGCCAGGACAACCTGAGCCACGATCAATCCGTCCAACGAAAAACGTAGCATGCGCTTCAGGTAGATCTGCCCTTGGTTTTCGTGGAAACGACTAAGGTAAACATAGGCCAGGTCTTTCTTGAATACGACTCTGTAGTTTTTTTAAAAAAAAGGCAAGGTCAGTACGTCCCCACGAGGAAAAAAGTCAAAAAGGCACACGTACAAAGCGCACCAAAGGTATACCATGGCAAAGGGGATGACGAGTGGATTGAAGATGGCAAAAATGAATACGATGGTCATGACGGTCAAATGGAGTGGGAGCCAAATCGCATGACCAAATTTGCGCGGCAGTACCTTTTCCGTGCGTTCGCGTGGCGAACGCGCGCCCACCGCTTGGGCCGCTTGCCACAGTCCAATCACAGCTTGGATCAATCGGCACCCGTTTGGGTGGCAATGTGAGCATCAGATAGGAGCAGAAAAAGGGTGCGGCGGACGGAAAGGCAAATGCGATCGAGGTCAAGACGGATCCTTGGTGGCTACTGTCCACACGAACCAGAATCGTCTGCAGCGTGGTGGCCCCCACGGAAAACAGGATGACGGTGTTACAGACAACAAACTTCCAGTAGCGACACAGACACTGGTCGTAAAGCTCGGTGCGAGTAAAGAACCGATGAGCCCGCAGGTGGATCTGGAAGATGAATTCGGGCACGAGCAACATCACCCCGATACGATCAGGGTAGGCAGAGTACCCGAGACAAAACGCAGCCAGGCCCTGTGGTCGGAAAATGCCGAATCGTGATTGTAGGTATGGGTGATACCGCCAATGTTGTTGAGCACCGAAGCAGCCGCCTGGGTAGGAATCATCCAAAAGACGGTGAACAGCCAGAAAAAGGTGCTTACCCCGAGACTGCGTACAATCTTCCAGCCAGGGTCGTGTGCATGAGCCGGTCCCAGATGATGTCCCTGCGCTCGGGGGCGAGGACAATGCGGGGAGCAACTTGGTCGCTGAGCTCACGCCAAACAAGCCTTGCTTGGCGCGGGTCACGGAAGGTGACAAACGCGACCGGTGGCGGCCCACTGATTGGCCGGGAGAGCACGCGCCGCGTCCACCAACGCATTGAGCAACTTGAACTTGGTCACGAGCAAGTCAATTGTTGGCACCACATCCCCCTTGTAGGTACCCGCCGTGAGCCTTGTGACGGGCTGGTACCGGTCCAACAGAGGCCGAGGCAGGGACAACAGTTCATGCCAAAAAGAGCACTTGGCGTCGGGTGCGAGGGATGACGTGACGAACCGAGCGAGCCGCTGGGCAAGGACCATGTCGGGACTCGTGTTCTTCTCGGGTGGTACGGCAGAAAAGGCAATAGCCCGAACCGAACGGAGCACGTTCTGGGCGAGCTCCATGTGGGCCAACTCGAGCTTCGCAAGCGCCGCATCCCGTCGGCTCACGAGCCCATCTAATTCCGCCATCTTGCGCACAAACACGACCGACTGGACGGGGGAGGGAAGGATGGTCCTGCCCGTAGTGGTAGGGGAGTAGGTGGCCCACCCGGCTGGGCCAGCGGGCACGCCCAAATGCCGCTCGATGAACGCTGTTAGTGCCTGCTCCTCCCGCATGGGCCGCGGCAGGTTGGAAAACATAAGAGTGCGCTGCCGCCATCCCGCCATTTCAGGGTTCCTTTGAGCCTCAGCGACGCTGTAGAAGGATGGGCGGGATCATCGCACGGCCAGACTGGCGCGCCAACTCGTCGCACAGCATGCTCTATTGTTGGTGCAGCAGCACGGGCGAGCGGGTCGTCGGGCGGCGCACGGCATGTGGGCCCTGGAGAGTACGGTGGCGCAGGCGGAGGATGAGATGGCGACGGGTTCGCACACGACGCCGCGGGCAGTCCAATAGAGAGCACATACCCAGGAGAGAGTGATCCAGTACATAATCAGCAGGTGCACCCACAGCCAGCGGCGGCCCTGGTGGTTTTCAGTACGGACACAATCGGGCGCGGACAGGTTGGAGCACTTGGAGCGGTCGACGGGGGTGGTGACGAGGTAGGCGAGCGAGGCGCAGGCCATGTCGGTGCGGGAGTCGCAGTCGCTGAAGCGCATGTGGATGGCAAGGAGGGCGGGGAGGGTGGTGAGGAGCTGGAGGAACATCCACCACGTGGCGGCGCGCATGAAGCGCACTAAGTCAAGGCGTCGATACCGACGTGGGTGGCATACCACCAGTCGCTGCGCATGATGGCGGGCCAGATCCAGAGGAGAGGCCAGCGCGGCAGGGGAGGGGACGGCGCAATAGCGTGGTACTCGCGTGGGGTGTAGAGGTGGGCGAGCTCCCAGCGGTCGGGTTGTCTGGCACGGTGGGTGGCTCGGACGAGAGGCGCCAGCGCGGGAGGCGGCGCAGATGGCGCGACGTCTCGTACCAGCCCACACAGACGATGGCGGCGGCGCCGAGGATGTAGGCATTGGTGGTGAGGCCGGTGAAGTCGGAGGTGTAGAATTTGCGGTTCTCCAGGTCGGCCATGGCGCCCGCGGGGAGGGGGGGGCGGGGGCGGGGGCGGGGGCGGGGCGATGGCGATGGCGGTGACGAGGGGGGGGCAGAGGCGAGGGGACGGGTGGCGGTGGGGGGGTGGCCTGGCTGGCGCCGGTGCGTGTGCGTGTGGGGGTGCGCTTGAGGGCTGTGGAGGTTGACGCTGAAGGCAGCGGGAGGTGCGTGTGGCGATGGATGATGGATGATCGCAGTGAATGCTGGGGGCAGCTGAGGCGCCCTGCTGGCGAGGGTGCATGCCCGGGCGGGGCGGGCTGGCGGGGCGATCGGGCAGCCAGCAGCACCGCAGGCACAGCGCCCCCGTGCGTGTGCTGGCCAACACCAAATTCCCCGCCCCGCCCCGGCCGCCCCTGCCGCGGGCAGGGCAGCCGGGCGCACCCCGCTGCGCAGAGCACACAGGCGCTGCACGCCACCCGCGTGCTGCGTCATGCATCATGCGTCACACTCATGCATCTGCTCGCCTCGAGCTGCCCCCCAGTCGTCACTGACAAAACATCGCTGTCCCCGTTGTCCCTCTGCCTGCCGCCCGTTCAGCGGGGGCTCGGGAGGGCTAATCGCGCACATCACACTTGTGAGGTGCCATCCTCGCGGCATGCTTCGGTGCAAACCGCATGCGGCCAGTGGCCTGCACCGCCGGGCACCACACCGGAGCACGCCGGCACACACGCCCTGTGCCCGCCAGCCGCGCTGGGCACAAGCCACCGCAGCAGGCTGGCTGGGTGCTCCAGCCAGAAGAGCAAGCTGCTTCTCCCTGCCCCACACACCACACCCACCCGCCCCGCCCCACACCCACCACGCATCACGGGTGGGAGTGTATGGGCCTGCCTCGCCTATCCAAAACGCGCCTTTTGCCCTTCTTCCCGCATCACCGAGAGCGCCATGCGTCTTCAACCGCTAGCGTTTCCCCCCGATCCTAATTACCTTTGTTGGCTTCTCGAATGTGTATTTGTCGAATGTACCAATCTCTCCAGGGGTTATAGCCACATCGTCACACAATCATCATCTCCTCGCCGACGTCGAATTGTGGCTCAGCTACTGTATGAAGTGTCCTCGCCGCTTCTGAACTCAGTATCGCATTCACACCACCCACAACGAAACCCACTTTGGCCCCTTCCACACAATTGGACAACCCCTGCAGTACCGGTTACCGTGGCATCATCATTCGTCTGACTATGGGCGGTACGTGCCCTATATGCCACACGTATCCACCCGAAAATGCGCAGGGCTGAGACGGGAATTCAGGTCACTCTCCCAAACACCATCTCCGACCCCGCCAACGCGGCCAACTGGCTCCCTAGGGAACTACGGTACCGCCTTTGGCTCCTGTGATTGTCAGCTCCACAACGCTCCTGCGCTTCCCCCCCCATCTTGTTCCTCCCTCCTACCTTCTATTTGGGTACGCTTCTCGACTTCGTCGTCGTGAAAGATCATAATGGGGCAGTGAGGACCAGGAAATGTTACCCGCTCCTGCTCGTGGGCGGGGGAGCTGATGGGTACCGGTAGGGCGAAGGGCAACAACCCACATGAGGGAGGGGGCGAGAGGGGAGGATACTAGAGGTGCGGTGCAAAGAAGTTTGCTCTCATTTTTGCGCGCGCCTCGGAACGTGTGCCGCATGGCCATCTGTCTAGTGGATTGGGGTCGTCACCTCCGCTCGGTTGGGGCGAGGGGGGGGGGAGGCGTCTCTCCCATCTTGCTTGGTCAATTTGAGAAACCCACATAATACAGTGGGCCCATAATGCCATTTGGGCGGGTTGCACATATATACCGGTCGCTTCCAAATGGGACAGGGCGCTAATATTTGTGGACCAAAGGGCAGCTCTGCCTCTTCTTCCATCTTTTCCCAGATGATGAACAGGGCGAGATACCTAGCATCGGTAAGTATTGCGGTATAATCGGCCACCACTTCTTCTTACTAGTCGTACTCTCACTTATGTGATGCTTTCTCTCAAAAAGTAACACACACACATCTCCTCTCGCTCCATCCAGCTCGTACAGCGACCAAAGGGAACAAGTTCCATTTAAACATTGTAAGGTGCGCTCATGGTGCATAGTTGTTTTGAAGCAGACAAATCAACCCAGGCGAGGGAAAACACAAGGGGTGCTTGAGGATCTACGTTGGCTCGCCCGCCCCCCTTCGTCCGTTATATACACTCTGTAAATATACACCTGTTTACTCTTCAACAAAACAAGACGTGTCTGCACACTAAGGCTCCCTCTCTGCGCAAAGGACTACGTTGGCGTCTCAGCGCGTGCTCACCAAAGCGCATGCCTCACCTCAATCCACATTTAAGGAAAATTGGTAACCTCTTTTTCACTTTCGTCCCTTGTTGGACGTACCTCTGTTGCTCACCTCATGATGCGCTGGGATCGACTCTGTTCCTGCAATGGGCCCTTCCTTCCTTCGTCCCTTATCTCGGGGTATCGGGCATGCCAACCAGGACTATTCGCTGGATGGGTTGCATGACGCCTCCCCTCCATTGCAGAGGACATCGGGGTGCAAGACAAAGGGAGGACTCTTCTCACTTATTGCATCCCTAATGCCTTTCCCTCGGTCATCGGGGGTGCCGGGAAGATTGAAGGGAGATCGATGCGGTTCTGCTGACATCGTCTCAGCCAGTGCTCGCCCGTAACAGAAAGGTATAGGTATGCGAATCTGAAGCCTTCGTCGGCATCGTTCTCAACCTTCCATTCTACTCCGAGAACTGACGGATGGTGTGGTTCGCACTTTTCTTATCTTCGTCAACAGACCACTTCTCCCTATACGACACTGAGAAAAGCTTCGCACACAGCCTCTCGAAGCTGAGACAAGGTGCCCACTGTTGGTTGGACATTTTTCGCTTCGGCCCCCGACTCCAAAATAAGTCTTGCATAATAACTTGGATCAGCACGAGCGTTTCGAATATACACACGCTCGTGTTAGTGTTACATTTGCAGAATAGCTTCGCAAACACTGCCACGTGTTGGGTTGGAGCCACTCTTTTTTCGCGGGCCGCGGGGCTTCTCACCGCAGCAACTGTGTGCCTGAGACGCCGCTGTCCTATGTACGTCCGCCAGGCCCGCGTGTGGGGTACCAAAACGGTCAACGGGTCATGGTGACCGGTGAAAGCCTAAAAAGATCATCAAGATCATCGATCGACGAAGGCCCCACATCAAAAAGAGATGAAGAATCGATTGACGCGAGCTGGCGAGGCCTGCCCATCGGGAAAATGCGTTGAGTACGTTGCATACTACTGAGTAGTAGGGTGAATCAGGGCATGCTGAGTAACTGAGTACTGATTAATGATTGTCGATTGGTGGCCATAGTGGCCGGTGAGTCGCGAGCTGAGCCTCAGCGATGACGATGATCGATGACCAGCGATCGGTGACCAGGGGTATGATCGGTGAAGAGAGGTCTGAGGTCCCTGAGGTCCCTGAGGCGCTCAGGCCTCAGGCTTGAGGCCTGCGAGGCATGTGAGGCTCAGGCGCTCGGGCTCAGCGCTGAGGAGTTGCACACGAAGAGCATGATGCATGATGAGATCGAGAGACGAGGACGCCTGCCAAGCGCCCCCCTAGCTCAACCATAAGTCGAAAACTCTGAGGCCTGAAGATTGGCAGCCTAAGGCCTAAGGCCTAACCTGTGGTCTCATTAACAGACCCCACCAGATCTAAGCCCGGCCGATACCATTGCATAACAATTGTGTGTGATGCCGAAAGCATGAGGATGCACATGCGGAACGAAGCTTACTGGCCTTACGTTGTGGGCCTTTGGGACCTTAGGCCTAACATTGGGCCTAGGCCAAGGATGCAGATGTGGGACGCAGGAAAACGGCCCTGGAAAGAGCCTGTGTGACATGTGACATGCGACATGTGACATGTGTACGACGGAGACAGATCGCCAGGGACCCGTTGCTGGGAGTGTATGGGACACAATCGATCCTTTGGGCTGACGCGCGCTGACGCGCCAATGCTTCCGAGTCGAGCAGACTGCGCTGCTGTGACACAGCGGATGTGGGGAAGGTGCAGACTTACACTGGCCCCACGCCTCATCTGGTGGTCAACACACACTTCCCCCCGCGGTGGTATGTGGCCTCATACAGGTCCTGGGGAGGGCAGTGTGCAAGTTTGGCCGCTCATTGTAAGGCATCGATGCTTCAATATTAATAACGCGGCGCGGTAACGTTTAACGTGTATCGGCTACCGTTTTAGACGTCGACAGTTGCTAGTTGCCGCCAAATGATGTGGTGCACCACATTCGTTAACCACCCATGCGGAAACAGAACGTCCACGTTGGAGGCATATGGCTGTCCCATAACGTTCTTATTGCCGTGTGTGGCATCTTCTCACAAATCACACAACGTTGCCAAGCCAGCACTGTGGCCAGGTTAGAGGCATGCCAGCCACGCCGCCACTGGGCCTCGGCTGGGGGACACGGAGGAGCGCGACCTTGATGACAGAAACTGTTATCGAGACGACGAACGTAACACCTTCACAGTCCTGTAACACCCAAAGAAGGAAACCGAACGGTGACTCGTACAGCCAACGAGGTCGTATATAAATCTCACTCAGTTCTGGTGCTCGTCGTTTCTCCTTTCCCCTCCACCACCCATCTTTCCATCTTCCCTCCCCCCCCCCTTCACCACTCTCTTTCCCCTACTCGGGCACACCTCCGTCGACGGATCACACTTTCTTTTACCATACGTTCTCTCTGCCGCCCATGCGCGCTTTCCTCTCTCTCCCACTCCTGGCCGGGGCCGTTCTATCGGCCCTAGGCGCAGATGCATCTTTTTCCAAGCGAGGGTGTCTCGAGCAAATCGTCACAATCTGTTTGGCAAACGGGATGACTACCCAGCGCCGTTGCAAGACCCTTTCTACCATCGTCCTGATAATTTGAGCCATTACCGTCCCGGAGATGTTATCCGCTCCCGCAAGATCACCCCCACCATGAAAGGCCTTGAAGGCGCCGTCGGAGACACGTACCAGATCTTCTACCGCACCACCAATGCCGAAGGCCATGCGTCTTCGACGGTCACCACTGTTATTCGACCCAAGCAGGGCGGGCCTCCCAAGATGCTCTCCTACCATCTCTGGGAAGATGCTGTCCAGCGTGACTGCTCTCCCTCCTACACCATCCTCAAGGGTAACGATTCGCCCAACGTGATGGTTGTCGGTATGTCTCCCTCTCATTTTCCTCTTGATCTCTCTCTGATCATGCTGACGTTGGCCCTGGTGCGTTTGTGCAGGGGATGATGTGCCCATTTGGTTCCAGTTTTTGCTCAACAATGGGATCTCGGTGGTTGTGCCCGACTACGAAGGCCCCAAATCCGCTCTATTTGCCGGATTTACAGCGGGCTATGCCATTCTTGACTCGGCCCGGGCTGTACGCAACTTCCTCAACTGGCCAGCCAATGCAGAGGTGGCCATGACGGGCTATTCAGAGGGCGCTCACGTCACTGCATGGGCCGCCAACTTGGCCCCCTCGTATGCTTCCGACGTGAACATTGTTGGTGTCACCCATGGCGGCACCCCGATTGACATGGAGTTGACCCTGCGCCACTTTGACAACACCTCCTTTCTGGTTTCACCATTGGTGGCCTTCACGGCATGATGGTTTCGTACAAGAAGTTCAAGAAGGCCATTCACCGTGTGGCTCAACCTGAAGTTCTTACCGATCTCGCCGCCATCATCAAGCCGCCCACCTGCCATTCCGTCCTCCGCGGTCCCCTTTACGCCAACAAACCTTACATGGAGATGCTCAACATCCCAGGCAACCAGTCGGTGTACGATTGGGGTCCCGTTCGCCACATTCTCGACCGCGAAACGCTGTGGAACAACAAGTCTTCGGTTGGTGTTGGCTACCCCACCTTCCCTCGCATGATTTACCATGGTGACCACGATGATGTGATCAGCTTTGAGGCGGTCAAGGCCTATGTCGAACAGCAGTGTGCTCATGGAGCCAACATTCAATTTAACGTATACGAGGCCAACGCCCACACTGCGCCCCAGCTTGTCATTGGCGGCGACCTAAACGCCATGCGCTTTGTCTTGGAGGTTTTCCAGATCAACGGCCACAAATTCCAAAAGGGCACCTGTGGCTTCCCCACCGTCTCTTCTCAACTATGGCACTTGGGCCATCACCGCCATCTTGGGAGGTGACATTAATGAGGCCTTCGACGACATTTCCGACCAAATCTCAGCTTTCCGTACCATTGGGTTTGGTCCCCATGTCAACCAGACCAACCATGTGTACGATTACGTCGAGTAGGGCAAACAAATTTCTCTGCCTGTTTCTCTTCTCTTTTGTTTTTCTCTCGATCACATCGAAAGAGAGAGCTCGTACTTGTTTTTGTTTTGCTCCCCGACTATCCCTTTTAATGTGGTTTATGTATGGAGCCCTGGTGGCTCTTAAACCTCCAGGATCCAATACCATAAAGTGTGACATGTGTTTTCCGTTTAGTATTGTGTACGGTTCTCCCCCTCTACTCTGTGCGCCCTTAGGAAAATATAGATGGGGGTTATTAGGCAATACGTGCACCAGTCGCGACAACGCTGTGACGATACCATCAGATTATACGCTCTGACCCATTCTCCCGGCGTTACCAACACTGTAGTGGAGCGGAGTACGCCCTTCATATTGATGCGTGGCGCGAGGGCTTCACTAGTCACTCCTCGTTTCCATGAAGAGCTGTCGGACATCAAGAAGATGCGAAAACCTTTCTGTACTTATCGGCGGGATCGATCATGAAAAACCTTGGGGCGTCACGTTCCCTGGCCGCTTGATGAATCCCCGGGATCGCGTATGTGAGGCCTCTGCTCGTACACAAGTGGCAATGCGCTACCGGGGCTTGCACTCGCCGTGAACGTCCCGAGCGGTGAACGGGGCCAGTACCATCGCGTGGCTATATTTTGTTCCAAATACCGGTAGTTTGAATAGACTCAAAAAGTGAAAGCAAGTGGCACGTGAACTTACGTACGCGGCCTATACTGCGTTGGGAGCGGAGCCACGAGCATCGCGTTGGCATTATGGGGGCAGCAACACCCAAAACACAACCATGGTCGCAGGCGAGGCGCCATCGCCCATGGCTGGTGCCAGTCCCGCATCGCCCAAGGCATCGCCGGCAGCCCACGCGTCTCCGCACTTGCCCGCATCCGGACGAACACCCGCCACCGCTCCGACGCCCCCCGCCCTCGCCCCCCTGAACTCCACTAACACCCCTCCTCCTGCCGGCCCGGGCGCCCCTGGTGGAGGGTGGGACAGCAGATCTCGCCCCCACGGCCGCTGTTGCGGCCGCTTCTCTTCCCCCATATCCAACAGGGCTTCTGCCGCTGGCGCCAAATGCGCCGTCCGAAGGATTGAGCCAGGTGTTTCAGCTGGTGCTGCAGCAGCTTCTGCCCGCAGTTCAAGCCACCTCCAACTCGCTCTTTGACGCGCTTGCTGTACCGGCAGAGACAGAGTCTGAAGCGCTCATGGCTCCTACCCCACCCCTCCCGGATGCAGCAGCGTCCAATGCAGTGCAACTGCACACCTTCCTCTCTTCGCTCTTACAGCTTCTGTTGGAACATGGTCTCGCTGGTTTGCCCACCGTTTCCTTTCCCCCCCCTCGGCCGATCCTGAGATCATGCAGATGACCCTCTGCCCTCTGCCTCGCTCCCTCAAGACCTTCCAAGCGCTACGCAACAGTACGCCGCTCGAGCCAAGCGCGAATTTGACAAGACGCAACGGTTGCGGGATGCGAGCGAGATTGTACGGGACGTGTTGGTTGGAGCACGGCTCGCCATGGCCGGGGCAGAGCGGGCGAAGAGTCAGGGGATTCGTCGGAACAGAACGCAGGGCTTCAGGCCGATCGAGAGGGCCCTGTTCCGAAACGACCACGAGGAAGTTCGCCCGCCCCCGACGCTGGTAACTCCGCCTCGGCCCGGGGCACGGCCGCCACGTCGACCCCGGCGTCAGGCGTTCAGATCACAAGGATGTCTCCTCCAACCTGAGAGCAAAATGAGGGCACTGCGTTCCTACGACATTGGCCGTCCATGCATCGTATCGTACATGATTTGAGCAAGATGCAATTGAAGTAAGAATGCAGGACACACAGATAAAACAGGCATTATGATGATGAAAATGCACGACAGCTTACACGCGTTCGATCTTCACTCCCGATGTGGCATACAGACGAGACATGAAACGACCCCACAGGTACGGTTCCAAGTCCTCTGGTGCCGTGGGAAGAGCAACTGCCTCGTTGTTCGCGACATCGTTCGAGGGCGGAGGTAGGTCGACCAAATAGTTTTTACGGCTGTTGCGCAGCCGGATGGATAGATCAAGATAAGCATCGAGCGTCAGCGAGACATACTCCCAATCCGTCTTGGATCGTAAGGGTTTCGGGAGGATAAGACTTTTAGAGTTCTTATTGGGAATGACATGATAGCGCGCCAGCTCCGCATCGAGCAAGTGCTTGGGAACAGGGATGGGACCGCCAACCCCAGATGTGGCACCATTCGAAGCAGCGGAAAGATATTCTTGCCACAGCACCTCGGGGGATATGTGGCATACTCCAATTGAAACTCGGGGGGTGGAGGGTCGGATGGGTTGGCCTCATACGCGCCGTTGGCCTCATCCAGATTGAGATGCCACTCGGAATAACCCAATGGAGAGAGGAAACGGTTCGTACGAACGGGAGATGCAGGGTGACGGTAGTACGCCTTCTTGGGATCTTCTTCTTCCTGGTCCCGGCCGCATTGTCTCTCCAACCAAAGATGGTTTGACCCACAGATGGTAAAGCCAGATCCGCTTCCTCCTGATTCTGATCCTCGTCCTCAAGAGAAAAGTCTGATGCATAGTCCTTGGCGCGATAGCGCGTTTCCGAACTCGTATTGTACGTCCAAACGCGCATAGTGGGGTACCAGTTGGGCAATAGCGAAGGAGACAGTGATGCCACACTGTAACGGTCCAACACGCCCTCTGTCACGTTCTCTGGGACACGAAGGATATTGTCGATCATGAGGGCAACAATATCCTTTGCTTGCACATCATAAGGGGACATCGGACGAACCATGTTCGGCGGGCGGTGGAGCAGACTCTCATACGTGTCCAGCATGGCATCGTCTTCCTCCATCAACAGTTGCGCCTCTTCTTCGGGAGCGGACGGGGGTGGAGGGATGCCCTCTGTATGGAAGGTGAAAAGATCATAGTTTTGATGCCCATAGTGCTGTCCGACAATGGTATCTTGATAGCGAAGCACCAAGTTACTGTACCGTTGATAGCAGTCCTCAAAGTACCACGCCTTGTTAGGCGGAACATGGCCGATTAGATGTGCCTGCATCCCACGATTTCTAGTCCGACCCAGCTGGGCCTCGAGCCAGTCCTGGGAAGATAGCATGTCAGTATAGGGCCTAATGATTCAGGGGGGAAGTACAAACCAATTCGAGTCCGCCCGGGTCGCCCCGGCGCGAGTCACAGCCATCAACCATCTTGTTGGACTTGAACCAGTAGATGGTGTTGAGACTGAACACCGTCAACGTTGCCGGAATCACATCGCGGGCAAAGTACCCGCCAATGGAGCACACATGCGCTTCCGACTCGGGCAGCAAGCCAAACTGGGTCCACATGCGAGCGTACATGAACGTCACATCGTTTGGGCCGGGCCACATGATGTTGTGCGGGTAGATATCATTGTTTCCAATGGCCGGCACGATGGGAACGCCAGGGAACGCCATCTTGAGCTGTTGGATACACCATCGGTTAAACTCAAAGATTTCGTCCCGCGTTCGAGGGTGGACAGGACCCGTGTCGTGACGAACATTGTCGCCCGTCCAGATGATAAAGTCGAGCCCATCCTGGGAGCCAAACGACTTGGCGGCCCAAGCCAGTGCCTTCTCAACTAGCCAGGGAGGGGAGTCGCACTCGGTCCGTGGTGTGCCCCAGTACCCAGCACGGATCTCCGCCTCGGGATCGTCTAGCTCGTCGGCCATTAGCTGGCACGAAGACTCGACCGTTGCATTGTACGTGTAGAATTGGTCCGGGTGCATGTCAGTCACATGGAGGAAGCGTCCATGCAGGGGACGGGGATGGGGCGTCGCTGCTGCGCGTGCATCGCTCGTTGCTGGCGGGGCCTCTCCCTCGAAGAGCAAGGGCGACGCGCGGATCGCCGGGCACCGCCCAAGGCAAGAATGAGCGTCGTCGCTACAGCCGAAGCGGCGGCAAGGGCACGCATGCGTGCAAACTTGTGATGGCAAGGGTACAAAACCGAAGCAAATGGCAAGGTGGGATGGCGTCGTCGTCGTGGCAAGCGACGGAGAGATGGTGGTGGAGCCGCAGCAAGTGTTCTTGCCTCCAAAAATAGCGCACTGCAAGCTCGGCGGGCGGGCACGGGCTCCAGATCGGTCCGCAAGGGCAAATTAGGCTAAGTTCGATGACATCGATTGAGCGTCGAGGCTGAGCAGCGCTCAGGCTGAACGATGACGCGTGACGTTGATGTAAGGGGGGGGGTTCGGTGCAACACTATTTTGCAATTGCAAGCGGCGTGCTTAATCGTGTCTTATCTTTTCGCAGCACTAGTCGCATGCAGCGCCCCATCTCGCTGGAGAAGCTTCGAAGGGGCGTCGGCTCTGGTCGGCCTGACCTTATTCGCCCCCCAAGCACTCTTTTTATCTCCTCATCGACAAAACACCAAGGCCGCTGCGGTACATACAAGTCGTGTTTTGTTGCACGTTGATCAAGTTGATTAATGATTGAGCTCCTGATCGGCCTGATCGCGCGATAAAGTGTTTTGTGTGTGGTGCTACCCCCTCCGAACCATCAGAAACGGAGACTCCTGAGGTCAGGCTTGAGGCCAGGCGTGAGATCGCTGCAATTCTTCACGCAATTAATATAGCGCGTTAGCTTCTGCGGGGTGGGCATGGCTTGGAGAAGTGGGCAACACAAACTGACGATCAGACCATTCAACTTGGGGTTTATTATATAGTGCGGGATCTGAGACCGCTCCTGCCCCCCTCTGTTAATTGCCCCTGGGCGCGCGTTGCCCCCCCCCCGCCCCATCGAAAGCGTGTGTGCATGTATATGCTTTGGGGAAGAAGAATACCCCATCAACTCGAGTATACCTTCCAGGTGTCCACAGACGTCTCGATCGTTTGTAATAGTGGTAATTGATCCCTGGTGGCAATGTGCCAGGGGCATATAAGAGAGAGAGGCCAACTAAATACAATGAAGAAAAGATCACATCTAAGTGCACTCACCCACTTAGTGCTTTTACACCTCCATCGCCATGGCCACCCTCGACTTTTGGAAGTACCGAAAGCCTGCCTCTGCCCCATCCGTTTTCCCTGGTGCCAAGGATCTGCGCATCGGGATTGTGCACGCCCGATGGAACGCTGAGGTCATTGACGCGTTACTCAATTCGACACTGGAAACAATCACAAAAGCCGGGGTCAAACCGGAAAACGTTGTGATTGAGAGTGTCCCTGGCAGCTGGGAGCTGCCTTTCGGGGTAATGAGGTGAGCTTACTATTTCATCAGTTCAAAGCTCTCTTCTGTCATCGTTTACTAACTAATAACTTCACGCGTTTTGTCAGCATCATCTCAGCAGCTGAGATTGAGGCTTGCGGCCAGAATCCTAATTCATTGCAAGACAATGAGGACACGGAAAGGGGTGCTGGCTGTTCTAACAGCGAAGCTGAAGCTGAAGCGCAAGAGGACCAAAGTGGTGCGCCTTTGCCAGACGGTGGGAAAAAGACACCCCTGGACGCCGTGATTGGGATTGGCGTATTGATTAAAGGCCATACCATGCACTTCGAGTACATTGCCGAATCATGTTCCAATGGACTAATGCGGATCAGTATTGACACGAAAACGCCCGTCATCCATGGATTGCTTTGCTGCCTGACCGAGGACCAGGCTCTGGAACGAGCCGGGATTGGAAGAGGCGAATTTCAAGGGCACAATCATGGAGTGGACTGGGCGAATGCAGCTCTCGAGTACGTTTGTCCTTCCGTGAGAGTGACCATCGCGCTTTTCTCCTGCTTTACAGGGGCCAGGAGGGCTAACTCGGTTGTTTGCATGCTCTTTTAGGCTCGGGCTCAAAAACAAGAATGGCTACCTCAAGGGCAAGTTCCGCGTGCTGGAGTAGCGTTTCCCTTCGCTGGTTTTGGACTGCTAATGAGGGTAATGCGTATACACCAAAATGTATTCGGATTGACCGATGCCCCAACATCATTCGCATTCTCCACAGTTCTTCTGGAATGATAACTGTTGAGGGGATGCATCATGCGTTCACATCCGCACTTGTATACCGTGTTGACCAGGCAGATGTATGGTGTAACAAACCCCTTTTCTCATCTCGACCATGTGTATATATCAAAATTGAAAGCTGGCATATATCGTACCCTTTACACAGTAGGAGCGATGAGAGATGCGCGGCTCAACTCCCGGGATCACGGTCTCCACAACAGGGAACCAGAATGCCATTGTTATCGAGAGGAAATATGCGCTTACAGAGATCGGAGAGATACCTCGATGTTCATGTACAAGTGGTAAGCAAAACCAAGATGCATTAACAAGCTGATAACAAATGGGCTTCCTCATCCTGCCGCCAAATCATATGCATACCATTGCATATATATAGTTGGCGTTTGTGCAAAATAACACCTGTTCGAGATGCATCATGTGTCATTTGGAGACACTGGATGCGAGGGAATTTGAGATCGATGGTGGTGAGAGTGACGGGTCACAGACACATTTCCACCGGATGTGGGTATGGCCCTGTTCTACATCTTCCTTGGCCCCCTTCTGTGTCTCTTTCCCCTCATCGATCATCATGCATCACGCGTGGTTTACCGTGTGATTAATGATTGCTCCTCCTCCTCCTCTGGTATATAAGGCACCATTCCATGCAGCCTGAATGAATACCATCGGCATCCAAAGCAATCCCCTTCCTACAGAGAGAGTCTCACCCAACTCTGACACTGATGATACACTCCCTGTCTGGCACTTTTGTCTCCCCTGGACCCTCCCCTTCTGGATTCAAGAAGAGCCCCGTGCAGCCCCCGCCGTTCACGAAGTCTCGGTCCCCTACTCGCCCGGCATTTCTTTGAGTCCAGTTGAAAAGTTATTCACTTTCTCATCGGACGGCGAGGATTGCCTTGGAGGCGAGGGCGACGAGGTCGGCTTGGACCCCTTGAAGTTCTCGCCTCTCTGCAGGAGTGATTGATTGTCCTGTTTGGTTATGCGGATCCGGCATATATATCATGGACGAACATTCCCCCCCTCAACATTCACGATTCACACGTTTTCATCGCCGCGAACAATTCTCTGCGGACTCTTACACCACTCTCAAAACCGCATTGTTTATCCCCCCCGGCTATATCCACACTCAGCACACGAAAATCATCTCATACCCCCGGGCTGCTTAGAACTTCCGTATTCATAACCCGCCTCCGTTATGGAGTAGAGACTACTTGTGCCAATGAGTATATACCTTCTCCATCCATTTTTATTGTCTCCTGGAGCTTCTCTCATCTGTGCCACCTGGTGGCACATGTCTCCCTTCCGATAGATAATCGGTAACCGACGGTAACGCTGCTAAACGTCCCTTGGACATCAGTCTCTCTGGCGTCCTCTGCGCTCTTCGTTGCAGCATAGAGAAACTTGAGACTGGCGGATGCTTTCAACTGGGTGTGACATGTGACGTGTGACGTGGAGGTGTGAGATCCTGAGAGCAAGTTGCGCCAGGTTGCGCCACGCCGGGCTGACGTCAGCCGCGCTCCCTTGCCGCCAGCTCTTCGAGGTTGGGCAGCACCCGAGGAAGAGCTCCAAGTACGCTCCACAAAACCATCCCCGTCGCGTGCCGACGATCGTCTGCCTGCGCTTGCCTCAGTTGCTCCCCTGTCCTGGGCACTGTCGGCCATGAACATCTTCCGAATTGCCGCCGATCTTTCCCACCTGGCCAGCATTGCGCTGCTGCTCTATGCGATCCACACCCGCCACACCACACGCGGACTCAGCTTCAAGTCCCAGCTGTTGTACTTTATCGTCTTTGTCACTCGCTACCTCGACCTCTTCAGCACGTCGCCCTTTGGCTGGACGTTCACCATCTACCTCGTCTGCATGAAGCTCTTCTTTATCGGGTCGTCCGCTGGCATCCTCTACCTGATCCAGGTCAAGTACCGGTACGGGCTGTCTGTACTCTAGCATAGCCTTACTGACCTGACAACGTCTTTGGTTTTTGGCGTCCTCAGGCAAACCCACAACCCTTCTCTTGACAGCTTGCCACTATCATATCTCATTGGACCTGCTGCCGTGCTGGCTCTGATCTTCCATCCGGAACTCACACCGACTTCGGTCCTTTGGTCCTTCTCAATCTTCCTCGAGGCTGTCGCCATCCTGCCCCAGCTCTTCTTGTTGCAGCGCACGGGCGAGGCCGAGACAATCACCACACACTACATCTTTGCTCTGGGTGCTTACAGGGCGCTGTACTTGCTCAACTGGCTTTACATTCTCATCTTCCATGGCACAGCCGACTTTAATACCTACGGCTTCATCGCCGGCCTGGTTCAGACTGCCCTCTACGCCGACTTTTCCACAGTATGTGTCCATCCCCTGCCCCCCTTGCCGGTCTCTGACTGTGTCTCGCTAGTCTACTTTACCAAGGTGCTGCAGGGCCAAAAGTTCGAGTTGCCTGCGTGAAGTGGACACGAACTCGTACCGGCACCCCGCCTGCCGTTCCGTATCGCAGTGCCAAGTGGCCCCGCCCTTACCAACATCTGCCTTGTGCGGCGAGGCTGTTCTCGTTGTGTATGGATTGTTCTGTTGCTTCATAACAAAAATGCCTTTATCCGCTCGTCCCAGCCCAGGTCCGCCTTGGGGCGCTACTGTTGCGGGGATTCGAGACGCGCTTTCAGCGAGCCGAACTCCCCAATACTTGGTATTTCTGAGGGGGGCACGGGTAGTGTGGCTCCCAATGGCTCCCCGTGCTCCTTCGACAGCGTTTGCAGTGTAGCACCAGAGGCGGGCAAGTTAAAAGATCAATGGAGGCTAGGTCAACTAGGTCAAGCGGGCACCAAGCTTCCACGCTGCGCCCGACTCAACCCGGCTGGCTCGCAGAATCAACCAACGCTAAATCGTCCAGGAATAGGAGGCGTTTCTAACGCACCTTGAGCCGGGCTGTGGCCTGTGGCCCCCGCCGTGCGTGCGATGAAAACGTTTCAAGGAACAGGAGACTGGCGCCATGCCGGCTCCTGGGCACCAGCCACGCAGCCGTCTGACCTACACCGGCGCCGTGCCGCGAGCGGCGTCCCACATCGACGCTGCCGCGGCCCTCCCGAGGGGGAGCGCACTGCCCCCGTGCGGCACTTTGGAATCTCACACACGCCGTGGGCAGGTGCGGTGCTGCGTCCAGCGGGCGCTGGCGGGAGCGCACCTCGTCGCCGACCCAGCACCCCCCCACCACCTCTCCTCCTTCCGCTGCGCTCGCCATGTCGTCGTTCCAGCTCCCCGCCCAGCTCCAGGGCCTGCGCAACGTCAATGTTCCTCCCCAGGTCAAGAGCGTGCACGCCAAGATCAACTACTACATTGCCCAGATCGACAAGGAGGTACGTGCTCCGTGCGCTGCAGCTGCAGCTCCCTCGGCCTCGTCCCCGCTGTGCCTGTCTCGATCTGCTTCTGACCCCGGCTCCGTCCCCAGTTGGCCCAGTACCCGCTCTCGTCAAGGCCGAGCAGCTGACCCATGTCCCCAAGGCAGGGGTACCATCGGTCTCTTTGTCATTGTGACCACCGCCATCTTCTTTAACATTGCCGCCACCTTCCTGACCAACTTTGTTGGCGTGGCATGCCACCACCTCTCCCTCCGCGCCCTCGAGACGCCGGGCACTGACGACGACAAGCAGTGGTGCGTACTTGATCCCTTTATTGCTCATTGGTGCTCTAGCCACCATACTGACAGCGACGGGCAGGACCATGTACTGGGTCTCGTATGGCTTCCTCACCATCCTCGAGTCCTTCTCCCCCGTGTTGCTCTACTGGATCGTCCTACTATACCTTGAAGACTCTCTTCCTCCTCTGGCTGCAGCTGCCGCAGACGCAGGGTGCCAAGCTGCTCTACCTCAGGTCTACCCCCGTCTTTCTTCCTAAGAAGGTGGCGGCCTAAGTCCAAGCCTCTTTCTCCTCTCCTCCCTCCCCCCTCACCCTCGTATCTATCTCCCCACGTCTCTCTTCCTCTCCTACTGTATCTCTTTTTTTACCCGCCGGGCCATGGCGCACGACAGGGTGCGCGTGCAGCCCAGGCTGCAATCCTACCACCACACCGATGGCCAGCAGCCTGAGGCAAGACTTGGACCCCATCTCAATTTCGATTCTGTGTCCAAGCCCCGCTTTTTCTCCCCCTTATTTTTCTCCCCCCGTGCCTTGCCATTTCATCTGTGCTGTTGATTTCGCACGTAACGTACTTGTTCCATTTCCCTTTACTTTTTTGGGGTTTCTATCAGTTTCTTCCCCCCTCCTCCACATAGGCTGCCCAGTCGACCAGCGTTCTTACTGCTGGACTTGCGTTCTACCTCGGGCGTTAGGACCGGTCTGTACATGTGCAACGAGTTCAATGGTTGCGATGTGATGCGGGGATGGATCAAGAACGGGGGTGCATAGGTGGAGACGGGTGTGTGGGTAGGCCTTGGAAAGAGGGGAGGCTTGGGTGGGTGACGCGAACCCGGGCGAGAAAGTGGTCAGTCAAGTGGCCAGCGCCAGCACAACAAAAAACCAAAAAAAAGCGCAAGCAACAGCCACCTCGGATTCTTTCATCTTAGCTAACGAGTAACAGTGGGGCTGAAGCAGAGTGCGCGCGCGCTAGAGCACGCCAAACAGCTTTTTGCTCTGCCATATACCGTGTACGAAATCGACACGGCCGGAATGACCTTGGCCAAGGTTGGCCCAGGCCGCCATAGAAGCCTCGGATTCCCTCGCGCACATACGTTTGGCGAAAGGCATCGACAAAGCCATGGTAGATATAGGATGGGCTGGCTGCCACTCGCCTGGAGACGGTGCGGACCAAGTTGAGCGGGTACACCGTGATGGCCCCAGCCGAGCCACTAAAGGAGCCAATCATCAGCGTTGCGTACACGGGCATGTCGCTCCGCCCGGCCCCGCCTGCAGTAGGCCAGCTTGGCCCTTCAACGTCGGACATGTCGATCGCACTGTAAGGGAAAACGCCCACCAGCCCAGCAGGCAGGCCACGGTAGAAGCCCCGCACACCTCCTTTGGCGTAGATAGAGCGCACGGTCTGGACAACAGCCATGCTCTTTGACCTCCCGTCCCCACGGCCATTGTAGGAGGAACTCATCATCACCGTCTTGACGGTCTCGACGGGGTAGATGGCTAGGAGGCAATGCAATAAATCGGTCAGGTCAGTCCATGTGCGAAGCACGAAAAACCCCTGGCGCTCAAGAGGTCGGACGTTAAAGTTGGGCCGTGATCCCGGCCAGACCACCCGAGATGAAACGGGAGCGCGGGGAAATGTCAGTGGGTCCGAGACGTGATCAACCTGTTGAGCAAAGACGCGCTTGATCGATTCGTACGAGAAGAACTTGATTGCCGATTCGGGAAGATCTTGACGACGTTCAGGCCATTGCCGACCCAAAACGAACGCAAAACCACCGCCTTGACGTACAGCGTCCGAGCCCGCCTCCATCATTCGTCCCGCATGGCCATTTTACCGCTGGGTACGGCGGTACTCTGGGTAATCAGGACACCTTGAGCCGATCAAAGGGGCCGTGGCAGTACGAGAATGCCACCGGCAATGCCACCAGCGAGAAGATACTTGATCGCCACCCCGCCCGGAGGATGCTGCCTTCCTCTTCCGCTGTTCCTCGTCCAGCGCCTCGTCGTCCCACAGCTCAGCAACGGGCGTCTCGGTGGCGTCCGAGTCGTGATCGGGTCGTTTGGGCTTGAGCTTGCGCGTCGCATCGTCCAAGTGCCCGTAACATCCGAATCGCCATCGGACGTGACACCGGCGCCTCCGCGTTCATGGGCGGTAAAGTGGTAGTAACTGTGCGCCCAGCTGCCCGAGGCCAAGTCACGAAAGATGCCACTCTCGGCGCCGGAACAGGCCATAGACCTTGCGCGCTTGGTAGAACCGCACAATCTGGGCACGCTCGCGTGCGCGGCAACAGCAGGCAGGTAGTCCCGGAATTCGGGCCAGGTCACATACGCCGCCGACCACGGCTGTCTCCCTCGCTGGGGGGCACCGCATCCCCCGTGAGGTGCGCGTGCCAGTTGCGACTGCTGCTGAGCGAGGCAATAAAGTCGCAGCTGGGTGTCGGAGAGGGTAATGTCGTGCGCGGCCAAGGCAGCTTCCACCTCGCGCAAGTCAGCCGGCCGTCGCGGTCCTGGTCCAAATGACGAAAAACGCTGTACAGCTCTCGCTCTTTCAGCGCCGCATAGCGCAGGAAGGCGTGCCACTCGAGCTGCCGTTGTCGCGTGCGGTCGTCGCGGGTCGACAGGGGCGGGGGCGAGGCGGTGGGAGCAGGCCAAACGTCGAGACCCGGGGTATCCATTCTCTGGTCGAGCGGGGGTAATGGTGGTGCTGTGCCTTCGGGCGCGGGCGGGGAGACCGGGGGAGGAGGAAGCAGAAGCTGCAGGCGATGGCTGGGGGTACATGTACGCCGCCACATCAGCCGCCGCATGCGACAGCGTCGATCCAGCCCGTACTCGCCTAGTCGTCCGTCCCCTCGGGATGGGATGGAAGACGGCGGCTCGGGCTGGCACTGGGCCAAGAGTTCGCGCGCATACTGGGGCCGCGCCTCGTCGGGCGCATGGGTCGGCGGCCCCGCACGGCCATCGGCCGCGGGGGCGTACCCGGGCAAAGGCGCCGGCAGCGTGCCGGCCTGGGCGCATCGCGGTGCGCGTCCAGGCATCCTTGGCGCGGCCAGCAGCAACGCCTCGTCGCGCGCGGCATCGGTCAACTTGTCGAAGAGACCGGCGAGGCGCAGGAGACGTGCCTGGGGCGCCTCCTGTGCGCGCACGGCGGTGAAGCCGTCGTCGTCCGGGGCCATCTGGACGGGTGGGGAGTGGGGGGCCGCGGCCGGGCGCGGCGGGGGGAGAGAGGGGGAGGAGGGGGCCAGGAGGAGAAAGGGGGCGCAAGCAACACCAGCGTCCCACCCCACGCGACAGAAGCAGAGATGGGCTGGGCGGGCTAGGCGAGGAGGAGGAGCGGCGGCCTGGAACCAAAATCAATTGCAATGTTCAATCCGCCCGTCCCATCCCGCCTCGTGCCGACGTGGAGGCACGCACGCCCTTGTCGCCCGCCTCTGAAAAGACAAAATAGACACGGGTGCTTGCTCCGCTTGCTCCGCTTGCTCCGCCAAACATCCCTCGCCGGCTCTGCCCTCTGCCGCCCTCGCGCGGCCCCCGCCTGCTCCCGCCCCGCCTGGCCTGTCCAGCGTCTGCGCGTGGGAACCCCACCAGACGAATTAATAATGCCCCGATGCATATCCCACTCCCCACGTGACCCCCCTTGCACTTGCCGTGCCCTGCCTCGCACGAGCCACTCTCTCGCAGATCTCACCAACTCAGTTCATCGTTGCGTCCACCAGCACCAACTGGCACTCCAGCCTCAGATGACTAGCAGCTCCTTGCTCTCTCCCCTACGGCCTAATGCATCCGCAACTGCCCGGCTCTCGCCCCCAATGTGAAAAAAGATGCGCTGGAAAATGCACAATGACTTACTTATTTTTTCACCCGGGCAAGCAGCAAGTGCTTACAACAGCTTCTCCAACTCTTCGTAGATCGCCTGGCCCATCTCCTTGGTCGACGTTTGGCCGCCCAAGTCGCGTGTGCGCAGGCCGCGCCCGCCAATCTCCGGAGCATCCAGCACCTTGCGCACCGCCGCCTCCACCTTCTCTGCCGCTGCCGGCTGGGCAAGCGACCAGCGGAGCAAGAGCGCAGCCGACAAGATGGTCCCAATGGGGTTGGCAATCCCTTGCCCGGCAATGTCGGGGGCCGAACCATGGATGGGTTCGTAGATGCCATTGCACCGGTTCTTGCCGTCGGGCAGGGCCGACAGCGAGCCAGAAGGCAGCAGCCCCAAGGAGCCGGGCAGGACACTGGATTCGTCCGAGAGAATGTCGCCAAACATGTTCTCGGTAAGGAGAATGCCATTGAGCTTGCGCGGGTTGCTCACCATCAGCATCGCCGCACTGTCAACCAGGTGGTGGTCGAGGGGAATGTTCTTGTCCCCAAACTCCTTCTCGAGCGTGTCCGTGACGACCTTACGCCACAGCCGGCTGGTGGCCAGCACATTGGCCTTGTCAATCGAGTGAATGGGCAGCGGGGGTTGTGCTGGAGGGCTAAGTAGGCAGCCAGGCGCGTGATCCGTTCCACATCCGCCCGGTCGTACACCATCTGGTCCACCGCTTCCCCCTTGCTGCCCTCGGACAGGTCCGCCTCGGTACGCGAGCCAAAGTACAAGCCCTTGACCAGCTCCCGCACCACAATCACGTCCGTGCCACGAACAATCTCGGGGCGCAGCGGCGAGTGCTCCACAAGCGAGTCCGAGATGAAGGAGGCCGGACGAATGTTGGCGTAGAGGTCGAGTTCCTTGCGGATGGCTAGCAAGCCTTGCTCGGGGCGCACCTTGCCCACACCCCACTTGGGCCCGCCAACGGCACCTGGGTTCAGTGGGTTGTTAGGGAGAGGGAGGAGGAAGGATGGGCAACACGGGGGAAAGGCGTACCAAGCAGAATGGCGTCAGCAACCTTGCATGCCTCGCGCGTCTTGGTGGGGTAAGGGTCGCCGGACGAGTCGATGGCGGCGCCGCCAAAGTCGTAGGAGGTGAGCTTGAGGTCAAAGTCGCTCTTGACGCAACGAGCTCGAGGATGCGGCTGGCCTCGGCCACGATTTCGGGCCCGATGCCGTCGCCGGGAAGAACAGCAATGTTGAACGTCTTGGACATGGCGGGAACAAACAAACAACAGGGGCAGGAGGGGGTGGGCCGTGGTTGGTGGTGGTGGAGCAGGGAGGGAGGGGCTGCTGCCGGCGGCAGCGGTGTGGTGGGCCAAGCAAGTCCGCTTGACTGGGGCGAAACGTGAGCCGGATGGCAGGCACAGGGGCAGTCTGTGCCCATGTCCGCCCATCCGTTGCTTCCTCCGCAGCAGCAATTCTCCACGGCCCCCCACACTTCTCCGCGCATGGTGTGAACATTTGCACAGTGGCGCCCACCCGTCGGCGCGGACGAGCTGGATTGGGCCGGTGGGCCGGCATGCATGCCCCACTCCGTGCAGCTGGAAACGTAAGCACGGACACGTGGGCGGAACAGGCGGGGCGGAATGCGGGAGCGGTCGGAGGCGCCCGGGAGCGGGTGCAAGGGCGTGCGGCGGCGGGAGCGCGGCGAGAGGCAGTGTGCGGCGGGTGGTCACGGGCAATTAGTCAGGCGGACGCAAGCGCAGCGCTGCCGTCAGCACCCGCGTGCGCATCCACTGCACCCGGGGTGCGCCCAGACAGACCGGCGCCGTGCCCCGGGCGGCGCGGATGAGCGATCGATGACGTCGGGCGGCGGACTGGGTCTGTGCAGCGCTGGGCAACCTTCTGGCCAGCCAGCCACCTCCACCCCTGGCTCTGCCAACCACCGCTGCTCCCCTCCGCGTCGCCGCCACCATGCTTGCGCCTCGCCTTCTCCGCCCCTCCGCTTCCCGCGTCCTTGCGGCGCGCCCCCCATCCTCCCCCGTGCCCGCGCCCCCCTGCCCGCCGTCCGTGCGCTGAGCCTGGCCGCTGCGCCTCGCGGTGCGCTCGCCCCCCCGCCGCTACGCCCCTGGCCCTGCGCGGCCTCCACTCGTCTGCGTATGCGCTCGACTCGGTCAAGGTCCCCGAGCTCGCCGAGTCCATCACCGAGGGCACGCTCAAGCAGTGGCTCAAGCAGCCCGGCGAGTATGTCCAGGAGGGCGAGGAGATCGCCAGTGTCGAGACGGACAAGATTGACGTGAGCATCAATGCGCCCGTCAGCGGCATTTTGACCAAGACGCTGGCCAACCCCGATGACAACATTGAAGTCGGCCACGAAATTGCCATTATCGAGCCCGGTCCTCCTCCTTCCGGCGGCGCTGCTGCCCCTGCCCCCCAGGCTGCCGAGCCGCCCGCTGCTTCGCCTGCTCCTGCTGCCCCGGCACCTTCGGGCTCAGCGAGGGCAAGGCCACGGGCCCTGTGCAGACCGTCAACGTTCCCTCGCTCGCCGAGTCCATCACGGAAGGTACGCTGAAGCAGTGGCTCAAGCAGCCTGGGGAGTACGTCAAGGAGGGCGATGAGGTGGCCAGCATTGAGACGGACAAGATTGATGTGAGCGTCAATGCGCCTGTGAGTGGCTTTGTGCAAGAAACCCTGGCCAAGGAGGGCGACACGGTCGAGGTGGAACACCCTGTTCAAGATCCAGCCTGCGGACGCGCCCGCTGGTGGGGCACCCGCTGCTGCCGCACCCGCGCCTGCCGCCAGCGCCCCTACCCTTCTGCTCCTGCCCCCTCCGCAGCCCCCACGCCTGCGCCTGCCGCGCCTTCCAAGCCGGCGGCCCCTGCCCAAGAAGGATGCTGCGGCTGCTCCTGTGGAGGAGAAGCCTGTGGCTGGCAGCCGCGCTGTGCACCGGGTCAAGATGAACCGGATGCGTTTGCGCATTGCGGAACGGTTGAAGCAGTCGCAAAACACCGCGGCCAGCTTGACGACGTTCAATGAAATTGACATGAGCGGTCTGATGGCCTTCCGTGCGCGCCACAAGGACGCCGTGTTGAAGGCGACTGGCGTCAAGCTTGGCTTCATGAGTGCCTTCTCCAAGGCGTCGGCGCTAGCGCTCAAGGAGATCCCGGCTGCCAACGCGCAGATCGAGGGTCCTGGTCTGGGCGACACGATTGCGTACCACGATTATGTTGACTTGGCCGTTGCCGTGTCGACGCCCAAGGGTCTCGTACCCCGGTCGTGCGCAACATTGAGTCCATGTCGCTGGTGGAGATTGAGGCGGCGATCGCTGCGCTGGGCACCAAGGCGCGCGACGGCAAGTTGTCCCTGGAGGACATGCAGGGCGGCACGTTTACCATCTCGAACGGGGGTGTGTTTGGGTCGCTGTTTGGCACCCCCATCCTCAACCTACCCGGCGCGGCCATCTTGGGCATGCACGGCATCAAGGAGAAACCCGTGGTGGTCAATGGCAAGGTGAAATTCGCCCATCATGGTCGTCGCCCTGACGTACGACCACCGTATCCTCGACGGCCGTGAAGCGGTCACCTTCCTCGTCAAGCTCAAGAACTACCTGGAGGACTCCTTCGATGCTGATCTAACTGCCCCCGGCCTAGGGCCTAGCATGGAGGCTGCTGCCCAATAAGATGGAAGGCAAGGGCTGGCTCCCACATGTCACCCTGGCTTGCCCTGCATTGATCATCATGCTTCGACCGTTGACCCCTGACCCCCCTATCCCCCCTCTCGGTATACGCTTGACACGTTGTCGATCATCCCTTCCCCCCTTCCCTTCTCTTTCCCCCTCTTCTCTTCCCTCCCCTGCTCCCTTTCCCCCTCATCATTTCCTCTATCTCGCTTCAATCCACCGTTGGCCACCAAATTGATGCACAGTGTTGGTTAATGCGCATCATTCCCGCTGTTGACGACCTGTAGCACGCGTGACTCTTGTTCTTTCCTTTGCCCATCTTTTGACTCCATCTCTAACCCTGTGCATGCGCCTGCATCATGGATCCTGCACAACAAGGTCTTCTGCCATGACGCGTGACGGCTTAGCCCGCCGATTGTCTGGAACGCTCTGCCTTCAGTTTTACAGACCTTTTGTGACCTGCTCGTTGTCGTCTGTTTCCTTTGTTTTTTCTTCGTTTCTCCTTTCTCCTTCCCCTGCCTCTTGTTTCCGACCTCGAACCTTGAAGCTTGAAGTTTGTTTGCCGCCCGCAAAATTGCCCCCGCCTTGGCGCCCTGCCTCCTGACCTTTGCCGATCCTATCTTGCCATGCTAGCACGACAACCTTATCACGTACCCTAATGAGACCTTGGATGACAAGCTCACCCCCTCGTACATGTGTGGCCACCAAAACTATTAGCTAGAGCTAGCTCTATCTATACCCACAATGATTTTAATGACTGGGCTCAACATGGCTTGCATCCCGCTGGTCTGCCCACACCCACAGCAGCCCACAGCATAACCTGCATAACCTTGCTCTCATCGGCTTGGTCGTTCTCTCGCCTTGATGGCACTGAGAACTGGGCTTCAGTCTTCAACTGAGCGATAAGCTTATCTCTCCTCTGCGCCCCCACAGGCCTGTCACAGGCTAACATATACTTCCGAGTACACCGGAGCCCCAACGGCCGAGGTACAAGATACCATGCCCGCCGATGAGTAGTATCAGGATTCCGGCTCAGCCGCTGAGCCGGAGTGGTTCTCAGCAGGGCTCAACTTGAGCGGTCAGCTGACTGCTAGCCGGTGCACTCAATCCGCTCAGTCGCATCGCTTTCGCCTCTCGGTTCCGTGGCCGGGCCCGTTGGGTCGGCTAGTCACATGCGTCACATGCCATGTCACATGTCACAGAGGAGAGGTGGGACTTGGAGAGGAGAGGAGCTCGTGCGGTGAAGTGACCGCGTCACAAGTCCCCGTGACTTGTGGGTGCGTCCCCCGTAGCCCCCAGTAAGCACAGTAAGCGCCAAGCGCTACCCCCCAGTAAGCACAGTAAGCGCCAAGCGCTACGTTGTTCTATGGCCCAGAGGGGCAAGAGAGTAGATCGACCAAAGCTCCGAAAGGGGAAATTGGATTGAAGGCACAACAGAGAAGCGGGAGGGTTGCTACTTGCCTACGGTCAAGATGGCATTGAATGTCGTTGGTTCATGTTTGGTTTATGGTGCCAGGTGCACAATGGGAGTATTGAGTGCCTCTGTATGCAACTGGTGATAGGGTGGGGGTGGGGGGGGGGACTGGTGGGGGTCTCGCCTGGAAATGGGAACCCTGCCGCGCTCACGCGTCTCGCCGGAAACCCATGTGGATCCGGCCCCATTAGCCGCATGGACCACGTGAACCGTTTGCACCGTTGGTGCCCAGCGCCCAGCACACACACATAAGCTTCCCGCCGGAGCGAAGCGGGGTGGAGGCTTCGAGATTTAGGGAGTGCAAGGGAGATTGTACTACGGGTGCTGGTGGTGTATGAAGAAGTGTGGTTGCTAATAAAATGGCCCACTCCCACGTCCAAAGCTTATTCATCGAGCAATATTCCTCTCTCAGATCTTAGATCGGCCTCGGATGTCATATGTCACACATGCCACATGTCACACATGCCACATGTCACACATGCCACATGTCACACATGCCACCTGCCCCATGTCACATGCCGCACTTCCCTAGTCGTTACGCTATCTCAGCAGGTGCTGCAGGGCAGATGGGCAGTGTGCACGGCCAGGCACCAACAAAGCTCGGGGGCAGTATTGGGCATTCGGTGACCGGCACTGGAGAAGGGGTGACATGGTGACAAGCGATGCGTGATGGGTGCGGCAAGGCAGCGCTGTGGCTGGGACGTGGGATGGGCATAGTTAAGCTTTAAGCTTTCTGTTTCAAGCCTTTTAAGCTAAGCCAGAAGCCAAATCATTAATCACCGCCGCATGGTACGTAGCGGTGTTGTTTTCTACAGTACCTACCAGCACCCAGCCTGCCACTGCACCATCCTACGGCCCAACGCCCCAGATACGCTACGCCTGGTTCCTCCCCCAGCCAGCAGCGCACGTCCACCCCCACCCTTTTTCTTTTCTTCCCTCTCTGGCACCAGCTCTTCGCGCCCTCTAACCCAATGGCGCTTCCGCGAGAACGACGGCGGCAGGACAGCCTCGTCAGCGCCCTTAGCGCCGACTCATGGGATGCTGCTATCAGCGACATGGAAGCCATTGCCCACCACATCCAACTCGGCATGCCACCCAAGTCTGCCGCACACGCCGTAGCCGTATCCGTCTCTGGCTCCTTCCACCCCACCGGCTACGAAAGCGACCCCATCGAGACCGTCACTGTCACCGTGCCCCCACCCTCCTCCGCATCCTCGATTTCTCCTCGGGCCCGACGTGCATCTTCCCCCGGCCCGACACCGACATTGCCCCTGCCCCCCGTACCGCCCTTGCCTAGCGGCCTTCCTGCACTTGCTATCCCCATCTGGGACTCCAGTACAGCCGGAACAGAGGGGACAGCAAGTGCGGATACGGCGGTAGCAGGGGATCAGCTTACCCCGCCGCTCGATCCCAGCCATCCAGCCCAATCGCCTGCTCCGCTCGGGACGAGCAGCACAAGCTCTCTACGCCTCTCACGCCCGTATCTAAATCACCGCAAGTGGCCCTGCAACGGCTCGAGGACGCTCTGCAAACCTTACGTCGCGAATCGAGCTTGTGTCTTCGCCCGTTACTGGAAGAACCGAGTAGCCAGCCCCATTCGCCCCCCCCTTCTGTCTCCGCAGACCGCCCATCACTCGATGCGCGACCTCGCGTCCAGTTCGACGGGGAGACGAGGACGCGGAGAAAGTCACGCGAGGAAAGCCGCGTGCCAGTCCAACGCCAGGCTGCTCACCATTTGTTCTTCGTCGCCCCGCCCAAGCGCGTGCATCTCAACCCTCTCCATCCCCAATTCTGCCGCGTCCCACATCCAGTCCTTCCCACTCACTGCGCCTCAAGAAGCGGAGGAGGAAGAGGACGAGAGTGAACCAGGAGGGCGCATGCGTCGGCAGAGTGACGAGCCAGCAGGAAAGGGGGACCGTGCGCCTCGCGCTCACTCGGTCCCGAGGCTGTCGCCTTGTACCTCGATGCACGTCCATGCGCCCATGACGGCGTCGCTTCAACTCGACCTGAACGCGATCCTAGATCGCGTCGCACAGGCCAATAAGATGCGGTTGGAAGACCAATGCGCGCTGCCGCTTCCCCTGCCACCAACGCCGCCGCGCTGGCACGCCTGGACGAACCATTGGCCCGGCCGGAACGGGCCGCACCACCTCCCTCCTTCCCCCCCCGCCTCGCCGCGGGTCAATTTGCTGCATGCCCTGCACCTCCCTTTGTTTCGCAAACGGAAGAATACCCTTCCACGGTCCGAATCGGTCGCCGAGCCAACGGATCCAGATCGGTCCGAGCGAAGGCGCAGCTTGATTCCACGGTTCCATTAACTACACTTGCCTTTACCCCGTTGCCTCTCCCTTTGGTGGCTTAATACGCTCCTTGTACCTCCCCACTGTCATTATGACTCGTCCGCGTCATTAGTATTCATACCTGGCCGCGGTTTCATGCTGGCTGGGCCATACCACCCTCTCTCGTTTGTTATCAAAAGGTCTTCAGCCTCCACACACCGGTGTTAGCACTCTGTCACCCTCCTCTCCCTCCCCCTGTAGGCATTACATTCATTATCCCTCTGCCTACCTACCCCGATTGGCCTCATACCAAAATTCACACCCCCTCTCCTCTCGTGGGCATCCCTCTCTCCATTTGCTGATTACACTGTGTTGGTTCTCCTTGCGGATACGCATGTCGGTGCATTCAACTGCGACTTGGCGTCCTTGCGCGCAAAGTGCCCCGCCTTGGCTTGTTGCCGCGCTGGAAGAAGAAAAGCGGAGATGCCAGCTGGACAGCACCTGCAGTATAGGCTTTGCTCAAGTTCGGCGCCTGGAAGCTTAACCGAATCGGCTGCGTTATGCAATCGCAGCGTTGCGCGTTGTGTTGACAGCATTTTCCCAGGTAGAGAGGCATCTGGCTTCAAGCTTCATGCAATATGATGGGCCGGACGAGTGAATGGATGATTGTTGCATCACCGAAAACGCTACCAGACCCTACCCGCTGTGGCGCCTCCCCGTGCGCTGTTTCGCAGAAGGGAAGCACCCTCGTCTCCGATTCCAGAGAGCTCCTTCTCTCAGATCTCTTCTCGTTTCCTACCACAAAAACACTCAAACACTGGCCACCACCTGCGGCGACCACTTGCCGTCCCCGGTGCCCCCTGTCCCCGGTATCGCCACTGTCCCCGCGGCCCGAAACGGCGGAAGGCTAACGCGCTAACGCACCCTGAGCGGTGCTCGTGTAGGCTCGGTCCCGTGGCCACCGCCACGCCGGGTGTCGGTTGTTTTTTTTGGTTTTGCTTGTGCCCCGCACGTCATTTTGCAGCCCCCCCCCCCCCCCCCAAAGCAATGGAAACGCACTGTACCAACAGCAGCCTTCCCACACGCGGATCGTTGCCACGCCACTGTCAAGTACACAGCGGACAGTGTTCACAGTGTTCTGCATCATGATGCAGGATCGACGATCTGGATGATTCCCATGTCCAAGACGCCCAAATCCCCGCATTTTTGCAGAAGAGAAACCATCATAGGCGCCTCGATGCTATCCTACAGCAGAAGTAGTTTTCAGTAGAACATTCAATTCGCCGAAAGGCCAACAGACACAATGCATGCAGACATGTGCTTGGCCTGGTAGGACCATGTGGTTACAACTGAACGTTACTTCGAACTCATCTCAATACTACTCGGGTACTTAGTACGCAGTGCTCAACGTGTTCTGCGTTCAAGACGTTTTCCACGTTTCCTTCCCCGCCACCCTCGTCTTCTCACACGCTGTTGGTCTTGCTCGCTCTCACCACCACTTGCCGTTTTTTCCGCCCTCGTCACACTCGGACCCCAGCACCTCTCTGGCCTCAGTAACTCAGTTCTCAGACCTCAGTGAGTCACCCTACCAACCATATGGGGCAAGTCCACGAGGCAGTCCACAGGCCTCCCTACCTCATCGATACCTTGGTACAATCGATACAATAGGTGGTTGCCAGGTAATGCATAATGGCTTACCATGTTACCCGTTCAACATTCCGTTCCTTTCCACGTTGTCTCCGCCCCTGCCTGCCTGGCAAAACGTGTGTGTGACAAGCAACACCACATCTTTGTGGCTCTCACTTGCAGCGATGAGCATCTACTCATATACACGTTAAGTAGGTCATGGGAGGTTGGTCAGGTTTCGATTCCTTTCCACGCTTTGCCCTCCAGATGCTGTGACAAGGGAAAATAACCAGGCACCGTTTGCGTCCGACTGCTTACGTGCACGGCAGAAACGGATGCGCCACTGTCGGCTGCCTGGGTAACCAATAAGCCAGCGGGCTGGCAGTGATGACGGAGCGAGTCGATTGGGCGCCGCAGAGGGCCCCCCCGCAGGGAGCCTGGAACAGGCCGATCGGCTCAGGGGGAGGGGTATCATGGACAGTACGGAGCGGATGGGACGCATGGCACGCGAGAGGAGTTGAAGTGTATAGGCCAATAATAGGCAGAAAGAGGGAGGCAGGCGAGGGGCAATGCTATGGAAGAGGATCAGTGCGCACTGCTTTCAAGTGGGACGGACGAGGCCTATGCACGGCATGGAGAGAGGTTTGCATCCCCTGCCGCCAAGGTAGATTCAAAAGTAGTTGCCCAGAATGAGTATATTTGGAACAGGACGGTGGGTATGTAGAAACGGAACGATAAGATGAGAGAGGACAAATGGGGAGTGAGAACATCTGGCTTCGCTCACCGTATATAGCAAACGGGGTGAGGCTGGCCAGGGCCAGGGCCGAGGTGCAGCGCCCGTTGGGCACGAAAAGGCGCAGGGACTTACAATCAGATGAAGAGCCAGGGCAGTCGGTAGCAAGCAGGAAGGAGAAAACATGTGAAAGGAGGCTGCGGAGAATGCGGGAAGAATCAGAGCAAGCGTTTCAAGCCCTCGAGCCACCGTCCAAACAACAGTTCTTGCGTTGGATGCCGTTCAGGTTCGGGTGGGCTGGGGTCAGGGACCGTCTCGCTGTCTTCGGAGAGCGGGGGTGCTCGCTAGAGTGCTTCAGGTGGGGAGGTGGGAGTGGCGGTGACGCAGCGGCGCGGGTGCGGGCGCCGGCGTTGGTGGTTGGAGGCGTTGTTTAAACGTTTGGCTGAACCCCGATGCGATTTCGCGCCGGGCCAGGTCGGACCTATTCCGTCACCATCCAGCCTCGTCAGCCTCACTCGACTCTCAGGGAAGCGGGGAAAGGGGGGACATACTCGTTTAGTGTCAGCACCATATCCACCACCAGGTCATATGCTCCCGCCGGATCGGCTTTGACCGAGCCTCCATGCCCGAGGCCATGGTGGAGAGCGCCTCCGAAGCTTGTGGGTTGGCTTGGCCATCTGTGCCATCTGTGGCGACCTGCTGGTGCTTGCGCAGCACGGGAAGAAGCATCTGGACCAAATCCTGGCCGGCTAGGTCCGGGGCACGCGCACTGGTGTCGAGCTTGGCTTGCGGTAGCATTGGAACCCGGGGTGCCGGATGCACTGTGCCATCGGCAGCGGCAGCAGGTCGGGACAAGGGAGGCGGACGAAGGGTACCCTCCACTACCTCCATGGGGGCGTTGGCGAGCTTCAAGGTGGCCAGTGCCTGATCCAACTCTCGTCCGCCTCGAAAGAACTGTCGCCGTCCAACGAATCGTCTTCGTCTAGCTCAGGCGGGGCAAACGAGGCGGGTGGGTGACGCCAGGGATGGGGTGTCAATGTGGGTGTGAGTCGAGAAGGACCAATTGGAGGAACGGCTGAGGGTGACGGTGGCTGCGGTCATCTCTGGAACGGAGAGGGTTGGTCCCCATCGTGCTCCCTTTTCCAGGTGCGATAGTCAGCAATCAAAGGCGGCAGCAGGTCCGTGTCGGCGCCGGCTTGTTGGATGAACGGGTGGTCTCGCAGCTGGGCCGCTGTCGGACGCTTGGCCGGGTTCTTGGTTAAGCAGCGGGTGACAAAGTCTCGAAACACGGAGAAAAACCGGGCCAGGTCGTCGGGCTTGTTCAAGATGGGAGGGGCCGCGCGTGGGATGAGCGGGATGATCTGCATGGGTGGAAGCCACTGTGCGGAGGGGCACCCTTGGCGAGCTCAATGGCGGTGATGCCCAAAGACCAGATATCAGCTCGGGCGTCGTAGCCTTGCTCGGTGATCACCTCGGCGCCATCCAATACGGGGTGCCAGTCTGGGTATGCCGGTGACTAAAGTAGTGGTTGAGCTGTGCACCGACGCCAAAGTCGCCCAGACACACGCGCCCGTCCTCGGCGAGCAACACATTCGCGCCTTTGAGGTCGCGGTGGATCTGCTGGGCTTGGACATGGACGTAGTCCAAGGCCTCCACCAGGGCCTTGCACACCGCGCCCACTTCGGGCTCAGTAAAGACACGGGCCTTGAGCAGAGCATGGATGAGTTGCCCGCCAAGTATTCCATCACGATCCACAGGTTGGAGCGGGAGACAAAGGAGGCCAGCATCTTGACCAGGCGGGGGCTGTTGTGGCGCATCAGCAGTGCAATTTCTTCCAGCGCTTCTTCCAGGCCGTCGTCGTTGTTGGGGTCGTCAAGGGGCACCTTCTTGACGGCAACCAGTTCGCCGGTGCGCTGGACCTGCATCAGATAGACCTTGCCAAACGAGCCCTCGCCCAGCTGGGACAGGGGCGTGTACTCGCCGGCGGTGGTGGGGTACTCGTGCCCGCCGGCGGGGACGAAGGCGACGGTGCGGCGGGTGGCGGTGATGCTGGCGTCGGCCATGGCGGGGGGCGGTGGCGAGGCAGCGAGGGAAGGGGGGGGTGGGCGCGCAGATGCGGAGGCGAGCAGCGCAATCCAGGAGCTTATCTGGCCAGCGCTGCGAGAGAGGTGGTTAGTGTTGCCTTCACTCATGGAATACTCAGGAATACAGTGTTGCATTCCACTCAGGGAGGCAGGCGCACGTGTTGCGTCACGTGGCCACCCTTCCCTGCTCGCTCTCCCGCCAGGCGGAATTCGGCGGGCCAGTTTCAGATTTCAATTCGCACACCGGATCAGTGGGCATGGCGCCAGTGTGCGGCTGGTCCGCCCGCCCGCCCCCCTGGTTTGCAGCCGAGCGCCTGCCGTTTCCCGCCGCCTGTCTTTCTCCACCACCTTGCCTCTGTGCCTGCCCAGCCCCTTCCGCGCGCAGCTTTCGATGTGCGTCCCCCCCCCCCGCGCCGCGCCCTCCGCTGACTCTTGTCCCCTGCGCCCACAGAACCATGCCTGCCACCGACTTCAACACGGAGCTTTGCCCCGTCTACGCGCCCTTCTTTGGCGCCATGGGCTGCGCGGCCGCCATTGTCTTCACCTGCTTTGGCGCCTCGTACGGCACGGCCAAGAGCGGCGTGGGTCTGAGTGCGATGGGTGTCCTGCGCCCCGACTTGCTCATCAAGTCTATCATCCCCGTCATTATGGCCGGTATCGTGGCCATCTACGGCCTGGTCGTATCGTGCTCATCTCGTCTGGCATCAAGTCGCCCATGTCGCTCTACGCCGGCTTTGTCCAACTTGGCGCTGGTCTCTCGGTGGGTCTGGCTGGTCTGGCTGCTGGGTTTGCTATTGGTGTGTGGGCGATGCTGGTGTGCGCGGCACGGCCCAACAACCTCGCCTTTTCATCGGTATGGTCCTCATCCTCATTTTCGCCGAGGTGCTCGGTCTGTACGGCCTTATTGTCGCCCTGATTATGAACACCCGTGTCCAGGACGACATTGGCTGCCAGCTCTAAGTGTTTCGCCTAGGCCTGCTCCTCGAATTCGGGCTTTGCTGCGCTGCTTTGGCTCTCCTTCCCTGGGTCACCTTGGTCCCATTGCCTTTCATTCCCCCGCATGGTACTCGCCTGAGCGTAAGGTGCGGGAGTGCTTAGACTACTTCGTTGTATCTACGTGTCTTGTGCGCACTCGTGGGGCTCCCTGCTGCGTAAAAGCGTGACGTGCAACATTCCTCCCTTCCTCTCGCCCTCTCCCGCCTCTGCTCCTTTCTGGCCCCACCGCTTGGCTCAAGCCAACGAAAACCGCATCCAAATCCCCCCATCCTCCCAGGAGAATGCCAATCGGCTCAGTGTAGTTTCGCCTTCCTTGTAGTCGGATCTCCTTTGGTCCCGCCAGGGGAGGCCGTACCAGAGGCGGAGTCCAGGAGCGTTTTAAGGTAGAGACGGGACTGGGAAAAAAGTCGTAGGGTTGGTCATTCATCTTAGGGTCGATCATCGAGATCATCGATCACATCAGGGTTGGCGTCATGGACATCTCACACTGACGCTGTGCCAGGAACCAAACCCCAGGTCGCGCACGTCCCAGCGAGCTAAGCTGTACCCGCGGCTTCTTTGCACGATCGTCGACCTTGGTGACGAGCACCTTGGCCACGACCTCCGTTGCTCCCTTTGCCTTTTCGCCTCGCCGAGTCCCCATTGACCGACGTTTGACCTGTTCAGTACCATGTAAGTGCAGCGCTTGGGCCCTGCTTTTCCCCGTTCGGCGGCCCCTACCGCGCCCCACACGACCCGACCAGCACGCATTAACCTCTTCTCCCGCCTTGCCTAGGGCCCCCGCTCCTCCCCCTGCCCTGGCACCCCCGAGACGCGCCAGACGATTGCTACCTTTGTTGGCGCTACGGAAGGATCCAAGCGTCCCGGTGGAGCCAAGTACAGTTTTGATGGCGTGAGGGGATCGGGGACGGCCAAGCTCTGCCGTTCCGCACCCGGTGCCCCCACGCAGTGCATTGACGTGGCAGTGGAGGCGAAGGACTTGTTTGCTACCATGCAAGGGTTCGGATTCTTCTGTCTTCTCCCGCAAGACCCTAGCAAGACCAACATTGTCTGCGAACCCATCCCGCAATAAATACGAACTTTCTGTCCCACTTATGGGGGGGGGGGGGGACGAGGGAGGTCTGCTTGGACGAAGTCTCGCTCGCCCCTTCTCCATGGCGCGAGGACTTTTGGCTGGCCCTCGCTTCCCCCGGAACAGGGAGATTGCTCACCCCCCTCCCTCCCCGCCTGACAAGACTTGTCGCTGGTTGACGCGTTGGTCTGTTTCCCGCCTGGGAAGATGCTCTCTGTATCGTGAACACACAAGTAGCCGGTCCGGCTCAGTGTCAAAAATGTGCAGCTGTGCCCGCACCGGTCCTGAAAGCGCAGGTGACAGGTGCTGTTATGACAGGTATTTTGAAGGGGTGGAGGCAGCAGGGTCCCTACCATTTCCCCCTTCATTTGCTTGGGAGGAGGGGTTGGGATCGTTTTTTAAATCCGAGAGTTCCGAGCAGATCCGAGCAGTGCGCCACCAGGCACACGCTCGTGCCGATGTGCCGAGAGAGAGGGGGCAATAACAGTACGTTGAAGACGAGACATCACCTGTGTAGGATTGCGGCTGGAGTGCTAGTAGCACGCCATTGCTTACCTCCTCTTCCCTTTCCCCACCACCACCACTCTGGGTTCCCCTCCCTACCCCCCCTCTTGTTTCCGGTCATGCTCGCCTGGCTGACTCGGCCATTCCGGCGGGAACCAAGTACGCAGTACCGCCCATCGCGTCCGCGGATGATGATCTGCCGCCCCGGCCAGCCTCGGTGCCCCCCTCTGAATCGGGGAGCAGCAGCGACCTGGAGGCTCGGAACGGGCCCTCTCCATCTCCAGTGCCGAAGAGGAGGATCTGGACGTACCAGAGACGCCGTTACCCAAGACGGCGTTGACGATACTGCTGTTGATGCGCATGTCGGAGCCCATTGCCCAGCTGCAAATTTTCCCTTACATTGCTCAGTTTCTCCAGCACGTCCTTCCTACCATTCCGCACGAGGAGCTAGGGTACTATGCCGGTCTCATCGAAAGCGCCTTTGCCGCGGCCCAGGTCTGCGTCGTACTGTTCTGGGGCCGATTGAGCGACCAGTATGGCCGGAAACCCATTCTCCTCATCGGTCTCTCGGGCACGTTCGTCTCAGTCGTCTGTTTTGGTATGGGCACCTCCTTGCCATCGCTCATCGCGGCCCGACTGATTGCTGGATTTAGCAATGGAAACGTTGGTGTTCTCAAGGCCAGCATTGCTGAAATTACCGACTCGTACGTCTTCCTCTGTGCAGTGGGTTTGTGTGCTGACATGGTTTCGCCTCTAGCACCAACCAAGCCCGGGCATTCGCCTTTGTCCCACTCTCGTATGCGATTGGCACGTTGATTGGTCCCTATTTGGGGGCCAATTTGGCTGACCCCTACAATGTATTGGACAAGGAGGGCAACTACCTCCCAGGGAACGAGCACGACCCTCGCTTCTTTGCCCGGTACCCTTTCGCTCTCCCTTGCTTTGTCACTCGCTCTTTAACCTTGCCGCCATTCTTCTGGGGACCTTCTTCCTCCAGGAGACCCTGGGCACCGAGCCCCCTGGCTCGCAGCCCGACAAGCCATCCAACCCTTCGTCACGAACCCAATCCCAGGCCAGAACCAAGGACAGAGCTACGGCACAATGTCTCCCCCGGCTCCCCGTTCTTCTCTCCACCCGCATCTCGAAGGCATGCCAAGTAGCCTGGCATCCGAGGCGGAGGCGCAGCAGTGGAGGCGGAGCGTCCCCTCGGGGCGCACGTCCCCCTCGGACGCCAGCGCAGGATCAGTACGGAGCGCCGCCTTTCGAGCTTGTACCAGGATGGCGAGCAAAACGAGGGCTCGGCCTTGACTGTGGCCGCGCTGGCTCGGGCGGACCAGTCTCCGCAGTCAAGGAGACGAAGCAGCGCATGGGACTTGGTCGCTGGCACCCACCGCCAAGTGGGCTCGGACGATCGTGCATTGGCTCCGGCGCTGCATGTGCATAGCCCCGGTCATTACTTTCACCAGCACCGTTCTTCGAGCAATCTGTCCCACGCACCCTCGGCGCCCTCGGCCGGAACTGCCCACGGCGACGAGAAATTGAGCATGATCCACCCCATTTGACTCCTCCTCCTCTCCGCAGCTTGATGACCTTTGATATCTTGACTGTCATCTCCTCCTCCCAGGTATGTCTTTCTTCTCTTGTCTGCGTGCCCGAGTCGTACTAATCGATACTGCTACTCGGTTGGGATTGCAAATGCCAGATGCTGCTCAACCTGCTCAACATCTCCTACATGGCCGTGCTGCCTCTGTTTTGCTACACTCGCGTTCAGCATGGGGGCATCGGCTTCAAGCGCTCTGACATTGGCAACATCCTGGGTGCAACGGGGGCGCTGAGCATCGTGGTCCAACTGGGTCTGCTGCCGAGCTTGATGCGGTACTACCGCGGCGCGCTCGGGCTGATTCGCCGCGCCGTACCGCTGCAAGCGTTGGTGTGGGTTTGTTTCCCGCTGGCGCAGGTGGCTGCGCGTGTGGCGCAAAGCAAGCACCAGGGACCGCTCCTGCCCTGGCTTTGCATTGGGGCGATGGTGCTGCTCAAAGTGCTGACCAACACGTCGCTGGTGGCACGACGGTGCTGATCAACCAACATGCGCCCTCGCGCGCTGCGTTAGGCGCCATCAACGGCCTCTCGTCTATGTGTGGCTCGTTTAGCCGCACCATTGGCCCCGCGGCCAGCACTTCGTTGTTTGCCTATTCGGCAGCCCAGGACGCGTCGCTGCTGCGGCGCAACTCGGTGTGGCTCATCCAGATCCTCATCTCGCTCGTCTGCTTTGGCCTGACGCTGCGCATCCGGCCCGTGGCGCGGCCCCCCGCCTGAGGCGACGCGTCCTCCGGCCACCAGAGGGATGGACGCGTCTGCTGCTTCCCCCATGGATGGTGCTTGGCTAGGTACGGCTTGATCGCGGGTGGGTTAAGGAGGGTGTGTTGTTGTTGGCGGTAGGTAGTAATGGATGCGATGTGTGATCGATGGGTGGCGGCGTGGTGCATGATAGGGGAGGGGGCAGGGGGCAGTGCCGAGGGGAGCGAGCACCCGGAGGGGCGGTGCTAGGGTTGGGCTGCGTGCGTGAATGCGGGGCGAGTGTGATGAATGGCCGCAGAAACTGAAAACAGGAACTGAAAGCAGAACCGCTACACTGCCCCTGTGCCCGGCGCAGCAGCTGCCCAGCCAGTCTGCATGCCTGATTGCCGCACCAGGCCCCTCGCCAACACCACCTCCATCTCCTCCCGGGCGCCGCTGTGCTGTTCTCTGCGCGCCGTCGCCACCCCCCATGTTCGTCGCCTCGACGCTCTACTCGCTGGGTATGTGCCTCCCCCCCCCGTATCCGCGCCCCCCTTCTGACCCCTTCCCAGCGCGCGGCGTGGCCACCAGCCCCGATGATCGCGACGCCCGCGCCGACAATGTGCGTGTCAAGCGCAGTCAACGCAAGTCGGCCCCGCGCACCGCCACGGCCACCACCCCCGATGCCTACCTGGACCCCGAGCCAGGCTCCCCGCCACCGCCTTACGAGGACATCAACCTCACCGAGGCCGAGCGCGTCGCCCAGAACATCCGCCGCGCCAAGGTGGCGATGATTGATGATCTTCTCCAGGAGGAGGATCTGTACAAGCTGCTTGGTGCAATCGCACCGCCAAGATCGAGGAGATCCGACGCGGGTTTCTCATGCGCAGCCGCGTCTGCCACCCCGAGTACGTTTGGCCCCTCGCTTTGTCCATTTTTCTACCACCCTAAGGCCTAACTAACCCATTTCCGTCTCGCCCGTGTCCAGCAAATTGCCCGATTATCCTCCTACCACACTGCCTTTCAACGCATCTCGCTTGCGTACGAAACGCTATCCAAGCCAACCACTCGGCGCATGTACGATGTAAGTGGCCGGAGCGACATCAGCACCATCCCGGCCGCCCTCGTTTGACGAGGGCATCAATGACGAGACGCTCAACGGTGTGCTGTACAATGTCTTTTCCGAGTTTATGGATGGGGACTTTGAGATGATCCGGGTGATGATCAGTGCGCTCAACGAGGCCAACCCTGGTCTCGAATTGGGGAAGATGCAGTGCAAAACTTTGAAGGCATGTTCAAACGCATTCGTGCCGTTGTTCTTGCTGGACAAAAGTATTTCCGCATCATCCGGTTCGAACTGATCCGCCTCTACGAGACGCAACATGCGCTACGCCAGTTGTCGTACTTTGACGTGTTTGGACGCTGCGTCTTACGTTGCAACTCGCCCGGGTCACGCTCAGCATCCCCATGGCCATTGATGCCGTGATGGTCAGCAACCCCGAGGAGAAGGGGGAGTCGCCAGAAACGGAGTCGAGTACCATCAAGGCAGACAACCCCGATCCTCTGCTGCGCCGGATACCGAGTCGAGCGAGGACGAGCAGCCGAGTCCGGAGATGGCATTTGGCTTGGCGGACGATGTACACGAAACAGCGCGGCGGCAGGAAAGAAAGGCGCGACATAGGGCAGCCAAAGCTGCCCGCGCAGCACGCAAGGAACAGCGCAAGAAACAAACCCCGCACGGTCACATTCCTCAAACCTCTGCACCCCATACCCCCGAGGCCTGGGGGCTGCTCGGCCCCGCTGGACGGGGCTTGCTGGGAGGTATCGTGGCGGCCCTCGAGACGTCCGAGAGCTGGGTCCCTGGATCCAGCGGGACAACGGCACCCGAGTACACCTAATCCCCTAACACGCACGATGGTGGGAGTACGTCTGGTCAAGATGGCTCCCTCTTTCCTATCCTTGTTTACGTTCTATGCTACCCTCTTTCCCTCCGCCACGCCTGCACGTCCATTGTTTGGCGTCTGTGTTCGGATACGGCCGACACTTCCTCTTTTGAGGTTGGGTTTGGCCGGGATACTGTATACCCTTTATATGTTCCCCTGTTGCTTTGCCAATACCTTGCTGTTTCCGGCTCCACTATGGTTTTGTCATGGTGGCCCGCTTGTATTTATGACCCCGTCATTCGGCTGTGTTCTTGCTGCACTTAGTTTGTTTGCTTGCCGGTGCAGATGATTCCCACTGCGAGGGTTGTTGTGTACTTCTGTTTAAAGAGTGGCTGAGTGTGGTTCCTCCTCAACGAGGAAAGAAGTGGAAAAGGGGAAGATGCTATAGAGCTGGGTCTCGCCTTGGCAGTAAAGGCCAAAAGACAAAACGGTAACCGGCAACGGTGGGCCCGCCTTGTAGTATGATGTCACTGTGAAAGAGAGACCCCACGCATCATTCAACAGGCTTCAGCTTCAGGCCACCAGGCCCTAGAACAACTCGCATGTGGCCGGCCGCTCTGCGATGCGCTTCCTTATTTCGGCTTTGTCGCTTTTTGCCACACACCGGTACCTTTTTCCTGAGACTTGTGCATACCTCTTCTCTTCGCCGCGGCTCACCTTACACGCCTATCCCCGTCCTATACCCTATCTTCTCTGTACAAGTGTGGCTGTATCAAAACGCCAGTACACACTCTGAAGTGAAACCGAGACCACAGCAGTATCTGCCCCCTTTCCATCAACAGACTCAGCGACGTTCAGGCACAGTCTGCCGAAGAGGGTGGTCGCAATCGGGGTGTGGTGAGTGCCTGCGCAGACGTTGAACCTCCGCTACAACTTGGCCTTGCTTATCCATTCAACGTTCAGCGTTCAACAGTTCCCTTGCACTTCGACAGAACGTGTGGTGCATCTACTTGCTGCTTTCTTCCTGTAGGCATTCTCTCGCGCTGCTTTCACACACACTTACTGGCCCTACCGGAACAATACAGACCGGAAACACGCACCAATGCCCACCTCGCCCATCTTATAGTTGGGCCTCCAAGCTTGTCAAGCTTCAAGCTTCAAGCTTCAAGCTTCAAGCTTCAGCTTCAACGTTCAACGTTCAACGTTCAACGTTTAACACTTTTGCCCGTTCACCTTCTCTTTGAGAACGACAGAGAACGACAGGGAGTGGCAGGGAGCGGCTCGATAGAGACATTGATGGTGGCACCGTTTGGCGCCACATCCGTCACGTTTGTCACATGTCACATGCGCCATGGTGCAAAGGCTGATTGTAATACCAAGGAGTTCTTGACCTGGGGGTGGCACAGCAGGCAAGCAGGCCACAGCAGGCCACGCCTGCTACAGCTTACAGCGATCATCGATCACTTGGAGCATGGGATGGGGCGGAGCCTGGCGGAGCACGCCAAGTGGCTAGATTAGAGAGCATGTGGATTCCCGCCATCACATTATGTCACAGACGTCCCGGCGGCAGCCACTCACTGCGACAAAGTGCCTCATAACTAGTAACTGACAGCGTGTTATGTGGGTGCCAGTCGTACGTCCGCGGGCGTAACGTACCGTAACCACTTCTATGTCAATCGCTGATCGCTTCCATCCCATGAGCACGTGGGCGCCTGAGTGCCTGAGCCTGAGTCGAAGGTATATGATGCAATGGATGACATAAGTACTAAGGCTAGAGTCTCAGCGGGAGCTTAGGGGCGCTCAGCCGCTCAAAGACTCAAATGTAAGCCGTTGTATAGTGGGTCTAGCGCCCAGTGCCCACCGGCCAAATCCCGTTCATCTGCAGTCTATGTGTCACGTCGAGAATCTGCACCTGTACTACGTTTTTCCCGTCCGCAAGTGTTACTAACAGGTGCTCGGTTTGATAAGTTGGAGGGGCCTCACCATCTCAATGGGTGAGATCAATGAGTACTGGAAGCTAGCTTGAATCTCGAAGTCCTGCACTTGCACAACGGCTACGGGATGGGGGTCGCCGGTCGCCTGTCACCGTCGGTCACCTTACTATGCCCCCGTCACATATGTCAGCATTCTAGTTGAAGAGCTTGCCCGTGGGGTTGGGACGTGTGGGTGCGTGAGTGAGGAGAACGCGGCGCACCTTCCATGAGCTATAAAGCCCTCTCCTTTTGACGTTTGTCAGCACCTTTTTATCCCCGTTACCACCACTTTAGTCTTGACTTTCATCGCCATGTCCATTCCCGACTACATGACCGATCCGGATGCCGTCCTGAAGGACAATGTTACCTGGCGCCACAAGATGGCCCCCAGCTACAAGAAGACGCGCGAGTTTGCCAACGAGAGTATGTTGACGAGACGACCCATTCTATCATTCACATTTGCATGCTTTCCCATCGCTCTCTTTCTGACCTTTTGGATTGTGTACACAGCCAAGACCACCAACTGGGAAGCTGGCTCGCTTCCTGACCTTGTTTCCAACCTTGTCAAGAACTGGGAAATCGAGGCTAGCTTTAAGCCCAACCTGGAGGACTGGCGTACGATCGATCAGAGCAACTACACGTTTAGTTTGAACGGAGGTCCACGAACAACGGGGCACGACATGCTCCGGGTGGGGACGTACAATGCTCTGCTGGGCAACAGCCAGTTCTACAGCCCCGAGCACAACGACTTTGAAGCGTCGCACAAGACGTTCAAGCGGATGATGCCTACGTTTGCATGGGAAGTGCTGGAAGTCTACTCCGGCCCTCCCACTGTGGCGGCCAAGTGGAGGCATTGGGGTGTGATGAAGAACGACTATACCGGCCGCAACGACAAGGGGGAGATGGTGCGGGTCAAGGCGCACGGAGGCACGCTGAGCATTGAGGGCATCGTGGTGGCCAAGGTGAACGACAAGTTCCAGCTCGAGAGCATCGACATTTGGTACGACCCCATGGCCATCTTCCACGAGATCGCGCGCGAGGCAGGCGAGCGCGGGGTCGAGATTGAGCCTTTGCAGGGCGAGGCGGCGGCACAGGCGGCCATCAACCCTCATACGGGTGCTGCCTCGCAGACCGGCGGGGCGTGTCCGTTCGCTCACCAGTAAGGCTGCAGCTGTTCCTTCGTAATTGTTTCCTTCCCTATATTAGTCTCAGTGAACATATTCGATCTGTCCTGGGCCGTGTCTCAACCCGTCCGCATTGATGGTCCGGACAAGCAAGCGCAATCTTCTCCAACGGGGTCGGACAGTTGTGTTAGCGGTGGAAGTGGGTGAACAGAGTATTCTACTACCATCCATGTATCTGTTGGCGCTAACTAGCCCCTCCGCCCAATATATCTGTGCAGACATCGAAGACGAAGCGGCGGTTAGGCCTTTTTGTTTTTCGCCGCACGCGTCACGAGCGATGATCATCACTGGCAGCTTGAAGACATACCGGAAGAAACATTTTTTGGCTGCCTGAATTGATTTCAACGTTCAACCCTCGCCGGTGGATCCCTAGGTCGACCCTAGGACAGACCTTTGAAACGCTGTCCCCCCTCACCACCATCAACCTCCACATCGACGCCGCCATGGCAGCACCAACATCGCTTGCCACGTGCTTCAGGTTACCAACGCTCAGGACCAGTGCCTTATTTTCGCCCGGGCGTCGCATGTTGGGCTCCAGCGCCCGCGTCTGCGCGCATGACAACCCGCTCGGTCTTCCTCGCAACACTGATCCGCCTGCCTTCCCGCGCCGAAGAGGCCCCGAGAAGCGCCGCATTCCACACGCCGCTACGTCGTCGCTGTCTCCTCTGGAAAGGGGGGCGTGGGCAAATCCACTGTGGCGGCCAACTTGGCCGTGGCCTTATCCCTCTCCACCCCCAGTGGGCCAGCGCTTGGCCCCCTCCCCCTGCCGGGCAGCGGCCTCGAGTGGGACTGCTCGACTTGGACGTTTTGGTCCCTCGGTACCAAGACTACTGGGGCTCAAGGACGCACCAGAGCCGGATTTGACACCGGCTGGGGCACTGGTGCCACTCAAGAGCCACGGGCTGAAGGCCATGTCGCTTGGGTTCTTGCTGCCTCCCTCCTCGGCGCTGCCGGGGATGGACAGAGCGAGGGAAACGAAGATACGCCAGTGGTTTGGCGAGGGATGATGGTAATGAAGGCCGTGCAGCAACTGCTTTTTGACGTGGACTGGCGTGGACCCGAGTCGCTTTCTTTGCCCGCTGATGTTTCGGCACCAGGGGTGGACGTGTTGGTGATCGATATGCCACCTGGGACCGGGGATGTGGCCTTATCCCTGGTGCAGTTGGCCGAAATCGACGCCAGCGTTGTTGTCTCGACTCCGCAAGAGGTGGCTCTTGCTGACGCGCGCAAAGGCCTGGCCCTGTTCCGGAAAACAGGCGTGCCTGATCCGGGCCTGCTGCTCAACATGGCCCACCTCGTCCTGCCCGATGGCACCAAGAGTGAAATCTTTGGTTCGGCGACCAAGTTTGACGAGCTGGCTGCCCAGCTGGGTGCACCGTGCTCGGCCGAATCCCTATTGACCCCCAACTCAGTCCTGCAGCCGACCAAGGCCGGCCCGCTTCGTTGGACCTTCTGCATCCTACAACGGCGGGTGTGACGGCGCAAGCGTTTGCACATGTAGCACAGGATGTATGGCAGCTCCTGTTGAAGCCTAAGAAGGTGTGAGTGGCACTCTTCCATCCTTTTCACGCCCACGCATCCAGATCAGCACCTCCAATGTCCTCCATCTTGCCCTTGCGGCGAAAGGAAGGGTTATAATCCCCCCATACGCCGCGTGCAATGCGGGCAGTGACCAGTTCTGCAATCGCCAGGCTGGACGTCAATCCCGGACTCTCAATCCCCAAAAGACTCACCAATGCTCCTGCTCCGGCATGATTGTGGGCGGCTGCATCGCGGGCGGGGCTCGAAGTAGGCCCGGGCTGGGAGATGGGCAAGGTGAATTGCCACAGGGGCTGGTCCTGCAGTCCTCGGGCAGCATGGAACAAGGGAAGGAAATCGACAAAGCCTGCCTCGCCCTGGGCAGGAGCTGAAGGTGGACCAATCAGTTTGGGTCGGATCCCCCCATAGGCCGGTGCCAGCTCTTGGGTAGCCAATGCAGGCAAATACAGATGGACATCTTCGCCCATCTGCTTCAGCTGGTCGCTCCCTTCGGCGAGGGGAGCAAGGTGGTCGGTCCAGTAGTCTGCCGCGTCGTCCCCCTCGTTGGGAGGGGAAAGCCATTCGCTGTCAGGGCCAAATCGAATGTTGCCTTGCAAATCAAGTGTGAGGTGGGCTGCAGTGCGAGCGTCAGCAGTCTGGTTAAGCAAGCGCAGAGGGAACAGGGGATAGACGTACTGCCCAACGACTGGTGGGAATACTTAGCCGCTCCCTCGGCCGTGGAACCTCCAAAGTTGGGCGTGGGGTAGATCAAGTGCTTGACTTGACCCACACCGCCTGCCGAACGAGGATAGGAAGCATAGTTTCCCTTGCAATGCCACGCGGGTAGGTGCCCTTGTTCATTCAAGCGAATCAATCGTGCTCCGGATTTAGTCACTGCCGTCACTTCCCCAGGCAGGGTCGGGTTGGGTCCGGTACCCGAGCGCAGCAGCTGGTTCATCAGCAGGGGAGCATCGAGCCCCGCAGCATTGATTACCACCTTGGCCATGAGGACGTCAGCGGGAACACCTTCGGCCGCGGCTTCCTCCACGCTTCCTGTGATGGTCTGCAAGGCAAACCCATTTCCATTGCTCCCGTCGCTGTGAGCATGAATATCCACCACGCGAGTCCCAAGCACGAGTTCTGCGTTCTCCGCCGCGTCCAGTTGGTCCACTAGCGTTTGCATGTACGTGTGGCTGTCGATAATCCCCGTTTGGGGCGACAGGATGGCCGCGGTAATTTCGGAGCTCAGATCAGGTTCCAACTCCCGCGCTTGGTCTCCCGACAACTTCTCGAGCGGTGCGGGGACAAGGGGGACAAAAGTGTTAGACGCCTTGCTTTGGGGGGTTGGAGGGCCATAGTAGGGTGGGACCAAGAGATCTAAGCCCATCGGCAAAGAAGTTACATGGGCCAGCATCCGATCAAAATATGCCGGTTCGGTACCGACCACAAGTTTGCCAACTTTTTGGATGGGAACCTGGTGCTGCTCACAGAATCGGTAGAGCAGCTCCCGCCCGCGCAGACACAGCGCCGTCTTGTACGATGCGGGGGGGTAGTACAGCCCCGCATGCACCACCTCCGAGTTGCGGCTACTGGTTTCCATGCCAACGTGGGCGTGACGCTCAAGGACATACGTACTCTTGGAGGGGAAGCGAGCAGCCAACGCTGCACCTACTGCCAGGCCCACGCGCCACCACCGACCACGACATGGTCCACAGCCACGTGCTCGCCCGAGCGGAACTGGCCCCGTACGGAAGCCCCGTACACCGGGGCACTGTCAAGAGGCGAGAGGAGGTGTGCAGACTCCGGATGCACTGAGCAATCGTCGTGGATGAGCGCCGGGGCGGGCGAGCAGCATGGCGGAGATGGTGGAGCTGAGGATGTAGAGGTCTCCGCCTGAGAAATGAGGAATGAGGCGGGTCAGTGCGCGGCTCGGCCAGCTCAACATTTCAGTGGAGCACAATCTGGGGTAAACCCACCGGGGCTGCACCGGCCGATTTGGGCAACTGTGCAGGGGAAACCCGCCATCGTGCCTCAGGCTGAGGCCAAGCCCATCCAACCTCAGTAGCTGCTGATAACCAACTTCCAGAATCCATGGAACCCCATTCTCAAGATTGCACTACATTGCGAGGAACACATAGCCCGATTCAGTCATACAAACCACACGTCATATCAATGTGCTCTGCAGCCAATATCCAAGATGGTCGCGAGGATGGAAATGATTGATCTTTTCCTTTCTAAAAGCAAGATACCGTTTCCATTCTCCCTTACACGCAGACGCAAGTATAGTACACGGGGATGGATTCGAAACGGAACCAAACGAAAATTGCTCTCATGTTGTTCAAATGTATTATGGCGCGTAATTTCGTTCCGGGCTGGTGTCATCGCAATTCTGGGAGCGTCCGGCTTTTCGACTGCGGCGACGCATCGGAGGAAGCGTAGCTGTATCAGAGGGCGCAGGTGACGGTGGTCTCTGCGGAGAAGCCGAAGGGAGGGGGGGGATAGGGTGCGAGGCGCGAGAAGAGTGACCTTTGCGGCGCTGAGATCCATTGCTCTGGTGGAGGTGGTGGAGGGGGTGCGGATGTGTTGATGTTGCGTGTGGTATGGGAATGATGACGATGCCCCGAGGGCGTCGCATGCTTTGCTTTGGGCACCGCCGATTTTCCAGTCTGTACCGACCCAGCCTCGGCAGGTTTCCAAATCTCTTTGCGCCACCACCCCCACCCGGCGCCAGTGTAGAGCCAAAAGCGCCAGCCAGCGGACCGGCGCGCCTCCAGCCGTTCGGATCTGCGACGCTCAAACGCTGCCCGGTACCGCTCGTAACCTTGCCGGAACTTGACTGGAACGCGTGAGGAAAAATGAGTTCTCCTCGGGGTTGGTAGAGGGGGGGATACCGGACAAGGGCATGACGTCTGCTGGCACCCCCGGCCGATCCAGCGGAGCCCGTTGATGCCAATGAAGAAGCGAAGGGGAACGGGGCAAAGTCAGTGTAGAGGCTGATCTTTCCTTTGGCTTTTTTTCTCCGCCAGGAGTGGGGGAAGCAAATGGGAAGAAGAAGCGGGAAATAATGCCACGCTGGGGAGCGGTGCGCAAGTTGAGATGCATGTTCAGGTTTCGTAATGCGCGGTTAGCCTGTTGGCTGTATCTGTAGGGGAGTAGAACCAGTTCGTAAGTTCGTAAGCGTGTCCCTGGAGTGAATAGCACGGAACCAACATACCTGTGGGATGCTACGATGCGGTCCCATAGAGACCCGAGACAAAGAAGAGACAGATTGACGTGCCCAAGAACAAGAAGGCGGAGGTAACAAGGTGGTCCAGAAAGACATTGCGGGTGGGGCGAACTGGATGATGTAGGCCAGAGCAAGGCAGACGGTGATGCTGACACAAGCGTGCCCCAGCGGCGCTTGCGTTTGCGCAGACGCGAAGCGGACTGTTTGAGGCGCTCCTCAAAGATCAGCAGGTCGCGGTATGTTGCAGGCTCCGACGGCGGTCCGCGCGCCATGGAGCCGGGGCACTGCGGCGCCCCTTGTCCACCGGCGGCGGCATCCATCGCTCGGGGGCTCGAGGCGGAGGTGGGGGTGGAGCGGTGGCAGGGGAATGGCCCCAATCGTCAGGTGGGGGTGGGCCGGTTTTGAAACAGGCAGTTACATAATTTGGTGTCACCCCCCTTATTTTTATTGGGTGCGGCTTCGCTGGTAGGATCGGCTGGGCGCAGCGCATCTCAGATCGCACTTGCGACGGCCGCTACCCCGCTCCCGCCACACTCGGCGAGCCGCACACGCCCACCACCCTCATGTTCCGCCGGAAGCACAAGGAGCGCGACGCTGATGCTGCCGCTGGCCCGCCGCCACAGCCCAGCCGCAGGAGGCGCACGCCCACCCCCACCATCACCTCGGCCTCCTCCGCCACACCTCCCGTGAGCCCACCCGATCCAACACTAGCAGCCTGACTGCCGCGCCTATGCCCACCCCGGCCGCCCCGGTCACCTCAACCAACACCAACAGGCTGCGCTCGATTCTCTTCGCGCCAAAGCGTCGAGAGCAAGTTCTACGATCCCACTCGCCACGACGATGCGTGTCTCTGCCGTTTTTGAGGGCGCGAAAATGGGACCTGGATGCTACCTTTGCCATGTTTTCCGAGGCGGAGCAGTGGCGGCGTGATTTCAAGGTTGATGAGCTATACCAATCGTTTACCTTCCCAGAAAAGAGGCGGTCAACGAGCTGTACCCTCAGTTCTACCACAAAACCGACAAGGATGGTCGTCCGGTCTACATCGAGCAACTGGGCAAAGTCGATCTCAAGGCGTTGTACAAGATCACCACGCCAGAGCGGATCATGCAGAAGCTTGTGGTTGAGTACGAAAAGTTCCAGCGCGAGCGCTTGCCCGTCTGCTCGTCCGAGCGAGAGGAATTGATCGAGACGAGTGCACGATCATGGATCTAAGAACGTGGGTGTGTCGCAATTCTGGAAGTATCAGGGTACGTGCAACAGGCATCCAAGATTGGCCAGTACTACTACCCTGAGACGATGGGAAAGTTTTACATCATCAATGCGCCCTACATTTTCACCACTGTTTGGGCTGTTGTCAAGGCCTGGCTCGATCCCGTCACGGTCGAGAAGATCAAGATTCTGGGGAATGGGTACGAGCGTGAGCTCGCCCAGCAGATTCCGCTCGAAAATCTTCCGGCCTTTGGGAGGCAAGTGCCGCTGTTCAGAAGGCTGCTCCTTGTCGAATGCCGGGCCATGGAACACCCCTCGTGGCGAGGCGATCATCCGCCAAGCAGAAGAGGACCGGCGCCACAAGGCCCTCCTATTCCGTGACAACGGGTCCAACGTCCAAGCTGCCAACCTAGTAGCAAAGCAACCTCTGATCACATCTCTTTCATCAGTTGGCTCCGCTAGTTCGTCGACTGTGGACCCAGGGCAGCCGGGATTGGGGCAGCTGCAGGAGATGCCGAGCCTATGACCAAGGTAGGCAGCGAGCATGCCGTCCAGCCCGCCGTCGACTTGCCAGCGGGTTGGCCGCAGATCCCCATGTGCCTTCTCACGCTCGTCTGGGAAGTGGGGGTCCCATCGTCGCACCATGAAGAGTTAGATGGTGCTTTACGCTACATGCCCACTTGTTATGCATTGGTTCCGCAATCTAATCCTATGTTGTCTCCGGCCCTGATGTTGATAGCGTCATTGATATTGGAGATTGTTCACTCGGCTAAAACCATCGCCCTTGACCACCTGTGGAAACCCTGGGGTGATGAGCAGTGAATCAATTTTGGCGTGAGTTGGGTGCAACGGCGATGGGATGGAGAGAGACATTACTTTTTGGTCTTGGCACTGTCGGGATCCTCGGTGGCGCTGTTGAAAACAATGGTAAGCATGAGCAAAGGAAAAGAGAAAGGAAAGAGGGGACATACACATTGAGCAAAAGTGAATCGGCGTCGAGCATAATCTTGTTCCCGCTGGTGGACAAAGTCGAAGCGATTTCCCTCGCAGCCTCGAGCTTGCGCAAGGCCAAGAAGCCCTTGTTTTTCTTGAGCGTTCACCAATTAGCTCGGCCGAGCGGGCCTCACCTTGTGCCTTGACAATGATCGATTGCTTCTCCTGCACCGCCTGATCCACCAGGTAGGCGCCGTTGTGCCGTTTGCTGGGCAATCTGCTTAGCCTCAACCGCCGCGGTGAACTCGGGACTGAAGGCGACATGCGTGATGGAGACATCATCCAGTACGAGGTTGAACCGCCTGGCGCGGGTGGTGAGCGAATCCCGGACCAGACGCGACACCATCTCACGCTGAGTGATCAACTGGGACGCATTGAACTGCGCCACCACTGCCTTGAGCACCTCGTTGACGATTGATGGCAGCACGCGCTCATCGTAGTCAGCACCCAGTTCACGGTACAAGGATGGCAACTGGTGTGCGTCTGGGCGCGAGAGCACACGGCAGGTGATGTTGACCATCTGCAGGTCCTTGGTGCCGGTCAAGGAGGCGATGCTGCGCGGCTTGGCACGCACGTCGTAGTCGATGGCATGCTCAAACCAGGGAATAAGGAAGTGTGTGCCCTCTGGATAGATGGTCGGCAGCACACCATGCACACGGCTGTACTTGATCGCCCGGTGACCACCATCGACATTGAAGAGCGACGCGTTGATGCCCACAGCGAGCGCGACCAGACCCACAATGGCACCCGTTCCGCCGAGCACACCCTTGGGGGCGCCCCGCCCGCCGCCAGGAAAGCGCCCACGACTGGCGCCCCTTGCTGTGTCCTGCATCCTGCGCATAAACTCGTCCATCGGCGACCGGGGTGGCATGGCGGTGGCCTGGAAAGCTGGGGGAAGCGACGTCAGCGCCAGCGCCCGCTTCGCTCAAGGCATTCAAAGCTGGGGCGCGCACGGATGGCGGGCACATTCCGAAACCCTACTGCCCCTGCCGTTCCGCCCTCGGCAAGAATGCGCTAGGGTTGCGCTAAAAATGCCAAAAAGAGTAGCTACCGTCGGTCTTGATCCGACGACCTGTGGGTCACAGAGTAACGTATGAGCCCACCGCTCTTCCGCCTGAGCTAGGTAGCTGCCGTGCAGTGGCGTTGGAATGTGGAGCTCCTTTGTGCAATGGATGTGATTGTCCGACCTGGATCTACGTCCCGTGTGGGTAAACAGAACCAAGCAAGAAGACGGCAAGGAACATGTGAGAGACATGTGTGTTGTGGCGAGGCGGGGCATCCCTTCCTGCGAGGTGTGCTGCTCGGTCTGGCTCGGCTGGTCCGGGTGTAGGAGCAGGCGATGTGGCGGGAAGAGCGGCGGGTGATGCTGGTGTCGGATCGGCGGCAGAGACGGGCGGGCGAGTGCCGATCGAGGACATCCCAGCGGGCTATGCAGCAGCAGCGCCTGGTAAAACAGCACTGGGGTAGACTGCCGCCGTGCCTTTTTCTCGGCCGCGCCGCCGCGCCGGCAGAGCAGACTGGATGAGTGAAAATCCGAATCCTGGTTGCCACTCATGTGGCGCACCTCCTCCCCTCTGCTCCACCACCCGCCTGCCCCCGCCGCCGCCCGCCGCTGCTCCCACGCACGCCGCCACCCCCACGCTCCCTCCGCTCCCCACCCCCTCCCCGTGCCTTGGGCCGGCAGCTGAGGCCTGGTGCGCACCACGATGGGGAACTGCCTCAGTAGCAAGCCCGACAGCGCCCCCTCCCACAGTCTGCGTCTGCGCCCGCCCAAGCTCGCACGCCAGCCACGCCAGCCACTGCTCCCGTATCGACTCCTGCTTCCGCTCACCCCCCACCCCCACCGCAAGTCCAATGCTTCGCTCTCTAATGGCGCCTCGGCGCCCACCAGCAGCGCCGCTGCCGGTCGTCCCAAGCGCTCTTTCAAGCTCCTTCTCCTCGGGAGCGGCGAAAGCGGAAAAAGTACGATCAGCAAGCAGATGAAGATCATCCACAAAGACGGATTTAACCACTCGGAGCTACTTTACTACCGCCGGGTCATCGCCAAAAACCTGCTGGAATCCGCCCAGACGATCGCAGTGGCTCTGGTCAAGTACGATCTTCAGCCGCCCGACGCCACCACGCGACAAGCAATTCAGCACATCCTCAATTTCACACCAAACCATCCACCTCCGCTCAGGAGCCCCAGTCGGACGCGGTTCTTTCGGAGCCCAACAAAACTGAAGAGGGGCAGGAACCCTTGCCCGAGTCGCCCATACCCGTCGAGAACGATGCGGAGCCACCAAGACCGACAGCAGACGAATCCAACCCCTTGCCCCCCGATATGGGTGATTACGCCAGCCAGCTCTGGGCTTCCGACGTGACGCGCGCCTTCTGGACCAGTATGGGGACAAGTTCTACCTCATGGACAGTGCTCCCTACTTTTCGAGAACGCAGCACGTATCACCCAGCCTGACTATCTGCCTACAACGACGACGTGCTGCGAGCGCGCTCCAGAGCACAGGGATCACCGAAACGACGTTCGCCATGGGAAATTTGCTCACCACTCTTTGATGTGAGGCCAACGCTCTGAGCGTCAAGTGGATCCACTCGTTCGAAGCAGTGACTTCCATCATCTTTTGTGTCGCCATCTCCGAGTACGATCAGGTTTTGCTGGAGGATCCAACCCAAAATCGGTTGGACGAGTCCCTGGTGTGTGTTCGAGTCGGTGGTCAACTCGCGTTGGTTTGCCGTTCGTGTCATTTCTTTCTCAACAAGGTGGATGTGTTCCGGAAAAAAATTCCTCGCGTGCCGCTGGAAAACACTTATTCCGACTATACCGGCGGACCGGATGTGCAAAAGGCGGCCCGGTACGTGCTCTGGCGCTTCACCCAGCTCAACCGGGCCAAACTGCCCATCTACCCCACCTCACTCAGGCTACCGACACAAGGGCATCGAACAGGTGTTTATTGATGTGAAGGATACCATTGTTCAGAATGCACTGCGAGCACGGCTCTTCTATGACCCAACCCCATTTTCCCCGCCCTGCCCCGCGAACCAGCACCGACAAGTTCACCCACCCATTGTCGCCCCGCTCCGTCCTCATGTGCTTCGGTCAGCACGTGTGTCTCTCTCTCCCCCCCCTCCCTTTCTTCGTTTCTTGCACCTACCGCCTACCACGGCCTTGTCGTACCAATATTTTCGCTCTTGTCCAACCTGTGTGTCACCTAAATCCATCGTCAGCGCTTGTGGGACCCATTGCTTCTTCCTCTTCCACATAGCCTGAGCGTTTCCACAAGCGTTTCCATGGGACTGCCAATGTCAAAGCGCGCAATTGCGCATTCAGCTTTAAGTTATGTGACGTTACGCCCCAGGAGGTATGCGAGGGTATGCTCCATCGGCACCTCTCGGTTTTGCGATCGACAACGTTCCCACTATTTCACCGATCCAGCCCCTTTCGACGTGGAGAAACACTCTTCCGAGGCCGCCTGAGGGCTGGTACTGGAGTGATTGCAGTGGAAGGACGTGTAGTATAATACGCGCATAGTTTGGTGACTTTCGTAGAACTTCGAGTAGACACCGTCTCTAGGTACTTGGTTACTTTTGATTAGCTCTCAACTTGCCTGGCCAGGACCTGGCCTCAGGGCTCAGTGAGGTCTGAGGGGCCCCATACCGGAGATCTGCAGAAAAGGCTCATCATGTTACCGCGTGATCATGTTGCCGGTTACCGGTTACCGGTTACCGGAGGTATACACGCCAACATGTTAGCAAGAATTAACCTCAAAGCTGAGCTCCAACCTTGAGCCTTTCCCCCTAGGTCACCAGGGTCACCAGAGTCTCCGGGTCACCTCTGGGATCTGGACCCTTTCGGATCCTCACAATCAAAGGGTAACGAAAAAAGGTTAATTGAGGAGTGGCTAAAATATACGCCGAGCGGCCCACGTCCCATGTCGCACGTCTCGAGGGATTAATTGGTTGAACGTTGATGATCGATGATCAGTCTGATCGATCATCGATGATCGTCGATCGTCTGTAGGTTGGAATCACTCGTCCCGTCTGGCACTAGAGGACACTTCACTAGGGCGGATGGATGTCCTACCGCAGACAGGCCTAGTGGGTTCGACGTTGGCATGTCGATCCCCCTGCTCGGTGTGGATTGCTCTACTGAAGTTGTTAGTCAATCCGGGGCCCAATTGGGTTCAAATCACCACAAGAGCAGCCCGACGGACCCGACCACACCAAGGTGTTGGGATCATTGTTGGAAGTGGAGACGACGTCAGTGGGTCTCAATCCACGCCCAAAGGGGAAATTCATCGTGTCGTATAAGCGCTCCGAATGCCCAGACAGGAAAGGCAGTGCTTCTCAGATCTCAGTTTTTCCTTGCTCTTTTCCCGTGTCTTTCTTGTCAGCTTGGTTGGGTGGAAGTAGATCGGCACCGGGAGTCGTATGTCCTGAACGCACAGCCAAAACCTGTATATATCAAGTGCCGACTCTGATGGTCTCTCTCTCACTTGTCAGAACGCCGTGATCGCGCCCACTTTTGCCGTCACCACCACTGCCTTCCTATCACTAGTCACTTCTCACAGAGCTGGTCTCTGTGCATTTTCCCCGACCTGACCGGCCTGACCCTTCATCCGTACCCCATCCCCCTTTTCACCCCCTTCTCCCTCGGCCGGCCCGAATTACCTTCTAACCTCGTCCTCTGGACGTACTTACAAGCTAAGCCACTTCCACTGCGAGGACAACGGCATCACCTCTTCTCGAGCTTGTGCTTCCCCCTCCTCATCGTCGGCGCAGCAATTATACCTTCTGAGCATCACACCTCCTGTCCTTCTCCAACATTTCGCCAGGCTGGTTCTGAGCGACATCGTATTCTTCCCATACTTGGCTCCTCCCAACCCTCACCACCCACCCAGTCTTCCGTTTTCAAGAGATGCGTGTCCTTCGTTGCCTAGCATGGATCGCTATGCTTTCCGGGGCAGTTGAGTCTGCTCCGGTTGGGCGCCGCCTTGACCCGTCCACCTTGGTACAACGACGGGAAACTGGCCAGTCATCTCTTGGCCTCCGAGGGCGAGGAAATGATGCATCGGGCGCGCTCCACGCCGCCCTGGTCGGAGCCATTGCACAAGACAAAGTCAGGAAGGGCAAGAAGGGCAAGAAGGGCAACAGGAAAACCCAAGGCCGGCTGACACCAGCTACCGTAAACCAAGGCGTCAACATGGGCTTCAATTTGTCTCTGGTGGCCCAACGGGCTGAAGAAATGTCCCAGCACAGCTGGGAGTACGGGACGACAACCGAGCTCTACCTTGAGCTCTACAACCCAAGCCATGCTGTTTTCGGCAAGCAGGCGTTCCCTCATGGCTCCCTCCCTTCCCTCGCCTCTTCCCCTGCTTTGACCTATGCCAGGCAGCACATCTCCCTCGACGCGGGGGAAAATGGAGGGGACTTGGCGGACGGACAAGGCTCCTCAGGGGACCCATGCTCGTTGGGCATGGCAGCCTTGCTGTTGGGCGTGAAGAATGACTCGTATACCCTGGCTGCCAAGCGTCAACTTGGTAACCTCCTTTCTTCCCCCAGCTACGCTGATGGCACCCTTAGCTCGCGCTCATCAGAGTTGTCCCTCTGGGCCGATTGGACAGTATGTTCACCCCCTCCCCCCCTTCTGTGGCGCAGATCTGACGGACGGATTTTCTTGTACAGTATATGGCTCCTCCCTTTATGGCGTACGCGGCGGTAGCCTCGTCCAACCAGAGTTTGATGCAGGAGACGGTACGGCAGCTGGAGGGGTACTCGAAGCACTTGGCCTTTCGCGACACGGGCAACGCCGCCCCCCTAGCCAAGGGCTTGTGGCGACACATTTCCGGCTCGGCGTCCCAGTCCCCGGGGCTGTGGACAACGGGCGAGACGTGGGCGTTGAATGGGATGGTACGTGTGCTGGCCACCTTGGCTCGGTACCCTGGTTCGCCCAGTTGGATCGAGCCGTTGCAAACCTCGGTCACGGCCTTGGTCGAGGGCATCCTCGCCCCTCTCGCCGCGTGTGCACAGGTGGGCCAGTCCATCGACCCCGCCAATGGCTTGTTGCGCGGCTGCCTCGTCGGCGGACCTAAGGGCGTCAAGGATACTACCCCCACCTGGGGCGGCGAAGTGGCTGGCACAGCAGGTGTGGTCGCCGCCGTGTACCGCTACGCCGTCCTGCAGTCTGCCGCGGGCGAGGCCGTCAACCCAGCCTACCTCACGCTCGCTACGCAGCTGCGCCAAGCCGTCGCCCAGCACGTCTCCACCGACGGCTACGTTGCCCCGTCCATCAACCCGTACGCTTGGACCAGCCCAGCGTACGTGTCTCGGTCCCCGGAAGCGCAAGCGTTTGTGGGCTTGATGGGCGCGGCGTACCGCGATTGTGTTTTGGCCAAAGTATGTCAATAGACGCACATATATATAGTCGTTATTTAACTGTATTCTATACCACTCGACCATCACTAAGTAGTCGTTCCCACTGTGCTGTCCCCCGCCACAGCGGCCAAACGATGGTCATTAGGACTGAGGACTTGGAACTAGCTCCCCAGTGCAGGGGACTCAACACAGGAGCGTGACGCGTGACGCCGACAACCAAACGGCAAACGAAAGAAAAATACAAGGGGCAGCAGAGCCCACTATAGTGGATCTTGGTACAGGGCAAAGAAAAGCGCTTCCGGGGGAGGAAGGCACCAAGCGGCCCAGGGTTTCAAACCTCGTGGGCCGATGAGGCACGGCGGTCCCCTAGTGCAACGCCTTTTCGCGCAGCTGGGCACTACGAAGCGAGGACTGTAGCATGGCCAAACGCTCGTCGTACCGCTCGGCTACCCGGGCGTGCATGAGCACCAGAGTATCTCGGTCCGTTTTTGCAGCAGGCTGTAAGGCGCACCTAAAGACACAGGAGGCGCGTTGGATACAGGTCGAGCTTGGGGAAAGGGCACTGCATTGGGTGTGGGGCGGTGAGCTTGGCCCGTCGGGGCCGGTGGCGGGAAGGCGGCTTGTGCTCCGCTGGCTTGGCTCGATTTGGAACAGAGGAAATTCGACGATGGGGCACAGAGGGCTTGCGAACCAAAAGCGAGCCAAAAATGCTCCTTCTTGCGGCCGAGGGAGGAAAGTTGGCCAAGGAGGAAGATTGCCAATTCGTGTCCTCGGTTGCTTCGGTTACGTTGGAAACCAAGGAAGACACCGAGTGGCCTGCGCGCTTGTTCCCGTTCCACGCAGAACGCGGGGCTGTGCGGGTGGAATGATTTCGTGTGACCGTGGCAGCCGCAAGCCATTTTGAGCCAGCACCTCCTCGATCGAGGCAAGGAGGGCCGTCTGCTCCGCTTCCACCACCTCAATCTCGGCCTTGATTTCGGCGGGAGACTTGTGGGTGGCAGGAGGGAGGCGAGGATGGGACGCTCGAAAGGAGACCATGGTCTGGCGGGGGAGGCCATTGACCTTAGCCAAGGCGGCCTCGGTGCGGCTCGCCTGGATCTGCTCCACCAGCTCTCGCTGTTTCCTGGCTTCTCCAGCTTGCGGGGCAGCCGCTTGCCCGGGCGTGCCCGATCCCGTCGTCGACATGGACAAGACGCTTCCAGGCCTTGGCTCGGACATAGATCGGCGCGGTTTGGTACGGATGCTGGCCCCGCCCCAACAGCGACGACGCAGGGCCATTGAGAATACTACCTCCATTCTCGGCATCCGAGTCGATTTCCAACGAGGCGACAGAGGCAGTGGCCTTGCCGAGACGACTCATGACACTGGCCGAGGGGGGAAGGTGCGTTGCCTTCCTTGGGGCGGGACGAGAGCAAGCGCGAGAGATTGGTTTGTCCTGACTCGAAGGAGCTTACCGACTCGGTGCGCAGCCTGGCCACGGAGGGTTCCGGGGTAAGTCGCAGTTGCTCTGCCGAGTCGTGGGACGCACGCCGCTCCTCCTTGGCAGGAGAGGATGTGCCTTCGGCGGTGACAGCGGCGGAGAGAAAAGCGGCACGAGCGAACGGTATTCGTCCTGCGTCAGGAGGCCATCGCCATGCGCAACCGTCAGATCGGTGAGGCGGGTGGCCAGATGGTGTTTGGGGGAAGGGGGATGGTGCAGGTGGGGTACCGAGGCGGAGACCGAGACTTGGGAGGGGGAGCGGAGGCGGGCGAGAGAGGGCTCGGTGGAAGACGCGGGTATGGTGGCCGATGGGGGCGCTGGGCGGGCGCATGGAGGGGACAGTACAGGAGGCCGAGATGGACACGGGGGTGGAGGCAATGCTGTAGAAGGAGTGGCGCTGGGCAGCGGCGGGGGACCCAGGTGGTCGGGGGTGGCGGCGGTGCTGACGGCGGTGGTTGTCGTGGCCTGCGAGCGGTGGGTGGTTCGCGTCGAGACCGAGCCCAGCTGGCTGTCGACCGACGGCGACGCAAGGAACGGCGGGGCGTTCCGCGGCCGCCACCGCGGGGGGGTTGGCGCGCGGGGAACGGGCGGGACGGGGGGCGCGTTGGCGGGGGGGCGGGCGGCACTGGGGCGGAGGAGAGGTGCCTGCGCAGCTTGAGGCCCGTGATGGACACGGTGCGTGTGCGGTGGCGCGCGGGCTCGGCGAGGGCAGGCGAGGGACGCGGCGTGCCTGAGGCCGAGGCCGGGGCGGAGGCGGGCGGGGCAGGGTGGAAGAGGGCAGCGAGCTTCATGGCGTGGGTGCGGTGGTGAGTGCTGCCGATGGCGGCCGATGTGATGGCGGCGGGGTCTGGCCCTGAGCCGAGTGGCCTGTGCGCGGGCAGAACAAAGGGACACCAACGGCGACGTGCAGCCGCAGATGGTGGACTGGGACTGGCCAATCAAATCAGAAACCAACGCAGGCAGCTCGGCGCAGATGACATGTGGCACGCAGGTGGGTGATTGGAGTGTTGATTAAGCTTTGTGATGGGCGAGGCATGGCTCGGTGGCACAGGCGCAGGTTGAACATTGCAACGCCCATCCCTCGCGCATCCTCGCTTGTGGCGCACAAACAACCACACCACCAACAACCCACTTGCCCTGCTCTGCGCTGAACTTCATGCATCCCCAGCGCCTAGCACCTCAACCCCCCCCCTCTGCTCCTGCCTCCACATGCCCCTTCCGTCTCCCATCAGCAGCCGCTGGCCCACTCGCACAGCCCGCATCGGACACGCCGCTCCGTTCCGTCTTGACACTTCTGCTCTCTGCGCTCGCCTCCCACGGCAGCTGATGATGCAGCCCAGCAAGGGCTGCTCTTCGTCTCTGCCACCCCCCGAACCCCGTGCGCATCATTGTCATGGGAGGAGAGGAAGACATCAGCAGCCTCCGCTGTCGGGCTCGAGGACGGATGACAAGCACAACGCGGACGTGCTGCCGACATGAGCACCCCTTCGCTCTCGGGATCGAGAGACGGGGATGACAGAGACGGTTTCTGGCAAGCGTCCACCCAATCGGTCCGTGAAGCGTCATCTGATCCCAGACCTAGTTCTCCCTCGGAGCTGTGGGTCGATAGGCCACAAAAAGAATCGCCGCTGCTACTGCCCCTTGGGTCCATCCACTCGTCGCCCGAACTGGTTCGGCCTGGCAAAAGTCCGACAGGTCCAGTGACGGTCGCTGCTGCCCGAATCAGTATCTCTCTCTCTGCATTGACCACAGCATACGTACTTTTACTCGCTCGATGGGCACGTGCGCGCGGTCCATCTCTTTCAGTAGACCAAACAAGCGGTCCGATGGCCCGTGCAAAGGTGGGGGCAATTCGTCGTCACCAGTTGCATCTACGCTCCCCTGGGATGGAGTGGGGGAAGGCATGCGGTTTTCTTCGAGGGAGAGAAAGGCACGCTTCTCCCCACCCGGAAAGGTGGTGCGCGAGGCGGCCCAAGGCCCAACTGGATTCTGCCGAGCGCTGCACCCAGGAGGCATGCATGCATTCTCTGAGGAGAGGATGGGACCACATGGCCTTGGAGGCCAGTTGAACCAGGGCACGCGAAAAGAGTGCTTCGACATTGGGTAGCACCTCACTTGCCAGCTTGGTTCGACCGTCAGCGGCTGTGGGAGTGTGTGTTGGGGTGGGCGGTGGCGGAGCGTCCATTTTGCGTCGTTTCAGGGCGGTCCGTTTTCCCTGGATTGGTCCCAGGCGAGAAGGATAAAGTCGATCTGGAGCACGGGCTGCATGTTGGGTTGAAAGAAAGCGGCAGGTGCGTTGGTCAGCGTCAGGGCCCCTGCACAGCCCAAGGCCCTCGAGAGCGGCCGCTGTACGTCAGATGGAGGACTGGCCAAGGGGTGTCACCATGAGGGCACATGCAGGGATCACGTACACTCGATTGAGCTGGCGGAAGCCTCGGGAGCAGGAAGAGGGCGGACTGCGAGTAAGTTGAACGCATCCTGGTTCTAGACGGGGTGGCGGTGCATGGGTGAATGCGGGTACATTGATTGCAGACACATACAGAAGAGGGGAGACAAAAGGTGTTATGCGTTGTGCTGCGTGTTAGTATACAGGCCCCGAGCGAACGAGGGGATGCTTGAGACTACGGGAATGACGAGCGTACGCGTGAGAAGAAGGCCTCGACCAAGGCGGCTGCTCGTGCGCGTCTCAGTTCGGCATGAGTGAGCCACTGGGGCGCATGCTGGATGGCTTGGGCCACGCCCTGTCGGCGTTTGTTCTTGGGCTGGGTGGGGCAGGCGGCGAGGCGGAGAGCGAGCGGATGGTGTTGCTGGTGGGCGCAGTGGCGACCGGCAGGGCATGGGGGACGACAGCCCAGCGCACAGAGGGAGAGGGTGTCGGACGAAGTGTCGTGCACTGTCAGCTGCTCCATCCCGCTTGCCAAGCGGACGGCGGCGGTGGAAATAGCACGGCCACTTAACTGTGTTTCTCTCCCACACAGAGGGGGGCAGAGCGGAATCAGTCTGCTTCCGCCCGCTGCCTGGCTTTTTGGCTGCGAGTGCTGCCGCGTTTCTTCTGGATAGCCGCCACTTTCCTAATTATACGCCACCCGTGGAGTCTCGACCTCCAACCTGCCATGCCTTTGTTGCGGTTGCCCTTGCGCGCCGCCCGTTCCGGGGCGGACCCAGCTCCAGCCTCGGCCGGCCGTCCGTGCTCTTTCGTGCGCTGCCTCCAGGAGAAACCGCGTCCCCATCCAAACCCGCGCCGTGCACCGCAAAGCGTTCTCCGCCGCCGAGGCGGCCTTGCGTGCTGCCCTCGCCGGCCAAAAGAGCACCAATGCCCATTCCAATCGAACAGCAACAGCAGCAGCATCGGGAACGGGAACGAAGAGGAACACCGCCAGACCACCACCAAAGCCCTTCATTTTTACCTCGTTGCCGCCACCACAAAAGGACGGCACACCTGCTCCCTCTCAACAACAACCCTCGATGCTTAAAGGCAGGCCACAGCGGCCCATGCCTACGTCCCATTCTTCCATTGCTGTGAAAGACAAGGCCATGGAGCTGCAGGAACACATTTTGGCCGCCCAGCGGCAGCTTGATACCTTGCAATCGCGCCTCTCCCGTCCTGGATCCGACGTGCTGCGCAGCCTCAGTGTCAGTAGCGAGATCCCTGAGCAGGATGAGCATGTCCTTCTCCACTTGGCCAGTCGGTTTGAACGCACTTCCTCGGCGGTTTTGGCCGGACGTGAGGATGACAATGCCAACAAAGTGCAGGTCGACTCTAGCTCGCGCGGTTTGCAAACAGCGATTCGCGAGGCCCGTGCCGAGCTCAACCAAAAAAAATCGGCCAAAGCGACCCTCTTGCGATCCCTCGTGCGACGGCCACTTATTTACGATGTACCACGACAAGAAGCTCACCCAGAAAGTTGCTCTCGTGAGCCCTACGTCGCCCGCATTTGAAACGCGCTGCCAAGTTGGTATGCACCGCCCAAACATAAACAGTCCAATGGGAACTGGCAGAAAAAGGCAACCGCCACCCCTGCCACGCTGAACGTCGCTGCAGTGCCGCCCATACAAGAGCATGTACCCGCCACGCTTGGCTATGGCCTTGATCGTGTCCTGTTCAACCCAGGCGTCTCCTGGGTGCAAGACCCGCACACTCAGCAGTTCAACTATGCTCCGCCATGCGCAACGTGGAGTTTTCTGTGGACCCAAAGTGGAAAGAGCCTGTCCGCAGCCGACCCAGCATTGGCCAACAAGGTCAAAGCCAAGTTTGTTGCAGAGGGCGAAACGATGGCGTCGCTCATGTCCCATTTGTTTTTTGTCATCACGGGCTGGCGCACACCAGACTTTGGTGCGTTTGGGCAGCGGTACCAGGACCTGATCTCATCTGTGCGTCTTTTTTATCTCCTCGGTTCTTGCATCGTACTGACCTTCATGCAGCTTGGGGGGTATAGTTTGGGCGCGCGCTTGCCCTTGCAAGTCAAACTCATTTATCACGCCTGAGTAATACGTACAGCTTGACGGACATGTCTACGCCGACGGCGGAACAACGTGTTCTGTCTTCCTTGGGCAAAGGCCTCGAAGCCAAACTCACCTCTACGCCTGAACAGGTCGAGGCGTGGAAACAACGCAACTGGCAACTGTCCAAAAAGAGATGGAAGGCTCGGGGCTTACCACCTGACCCAGGCTGGAAACATCCTGGTCCGATCTCCAACGCCCTGTATGGATCCCCGCCTGCCCGGCAAGACGTTTAACATTAAACCACGAGGTGTGGTGGCTGTTCGGGTGGGGAAGATTGGGTGCAGGGATCGGGATATGAGATTCGTCATTCGGCTGGTCTTTGAATTCTTTTGAGCGGGAAAAGTTTGACCTGGTCCGGTCCCGGATGCTCACCTATCTATTCCAATCCAAGCTTGGTGAGTTGGATGGCACGTTTGTCTGCTACCACAACACGGCACAGGTGTTTGGGTTCGAGTATCTGCCGCAAGAGGAGATGATGAAGACATTGTCGGCGACCAAGCGCTGTTTGATTCCCTCTTCCACATGATCCTCCTCGTGCTCCAGGACGTCCTCAATGCTGCTACGGCGCACTTCCCTCGTCAAACGCTCGAACTCACACTGGATCCCCAGGCAGATCGTCTTGATGTCATCGTCTCCCAGATTGCCCAGGAAAAGGCGGCGCGAGCCCGGGAGGGTTCTGACTACGGCACGGGATACAGCAAGTTGCGCGGTCCCCACGTGGGCCGACCGGACCAACGTTTTGTTGGAGGTATGTTTGACCGATGGGTCAACACCAAATTCCTTTCTGGGCCCTTGCCGAGTACCAAGGAAGTGTCTAAGTTCGGCCTCGACTATCTCATCTGTGCTCGCACCGATCTGAGCGAGGCAGAGGTCCACAACCTGGATCAAGCCATGCGTTGGTCCCGCCGTGCCATTTCCAGCACGTACATTCCGCATCCCGACGTGGTGGATGAGCGCGAGCGCTACATTGAGACGATCCTTGCTCACAAGCCTGAGGTCAACCATAAGTTCTTCAAGACGCGTCACGACAATCTGGCGGCAGCGCTTCAAGCCGTTTCTTCCAAGAGCACGCGGTCGTCCCAACGATAACAGACTCTAAGGGCGAGGCGTGTGAGGACGCCCAGATTTGGTCTGGGTGGGAGAGAAGAGGTGTCCACTCGACGATTCGGACACGAGCTCTCTTGGTCGTTTGCACCACATTTGTACACCTATACTTCATTCCATTCTAGCAAAGGGAATATGTGCCCAAAAGCATAGTACGAGCAACACTGCAAACACCATTACATTACCATTACACATTGATATAGTCCCCAATGCGGTCTGCAAACAAAATGTCAGGAAGGTGATAGTGGACAAGAAAGGGGGGGAGAGATGACGTACCTCGAGCGCCTTGGGCAATACACTCGGCAATCCAGCCCAGAGTGCGAATCTCCTGTTCCTTCAGCTTGGTCCAAGCGTAAAAGATGGAAAAATTAAATGTTGGATGGTGAGGATTTTGTTGATCCTCACCTCTTCCTTGGAAAACTTGTCTTCCAGGTGATCCAGCTGGGCCTCCTCTTGTCCAGTGACGCATCAAAGAAGGATTTATACTCTGGCACCATCTCGCACACCCCTTGACCTGCTCCACATCGTCGGCCCGGGCCAGCGCATTGTTGCCTGCCGGGTACAGCTTCCCACCGAGGGGAAAAGGCGTGCGCGTTCCTCCTTGGTCAAGCCCGTTCCAAAACTGTTAACGGTGATGGAAATGACACGGCGATCGGCTTCAAAGGCAAGAAGATCTTGCATCGCCTCGGCGTTACACCGCCAAGGAGAGGGAAAATTGATAAAAGTCTTCCAGGTAGGCCTTGTAGAGGGTGTTGCGAATAATCTCAATGTTGAGGTCGTCCAGGTCGGCGGCGGAGAGGCAGTCGCGGAAATAGGGTGCCAATGGCGTCTCGACAAGGACGGTTTGGTACAGTTCGTCTACTGTGTTGGCCACGCTGAGGGCGGGAAGGGTGTCGAACCAGCCTAGAGGGTGGCAGCGCTCCAGCAGCTCGTGGTGTCGCGTTCGTGCAGAGTGCCAGTGATGAGGAGAATGACATTGTCAATCATGTAGGCGTAGGTGACAAAGTCGAGGAACTTGCTCAGTGGGTACACGGCATTCTCGCGCAGGTACTCGAACTGTGTTACCATCCGCCTCGTCGCACGGTCCAGGACGACAGCGGTGGTGAGCGGCAAGGGCTCGTTGGCGAGAAAGTTGCCATAGTCGTTGCCGAGAGCTGCATGCGCGATCCTCCAGCGTCTCGCACTGGGTCAGCGTCTGGAACTGCGGTGCAGTCAGGAGGCCGTTCATGTAGCCGCGCACCACGCCCTCGAGGTAGCCGTTGTCGACATTGAACGACAGCATCTCCATGGCGGGCAGCCGCAGTGTGGGTTGTGGGCAGGCCAAACGGTGGTGGAAGGCGGGTGAACCGGGGACGCACAGACTTGTTCAGGTGCAAGTGGATGGCACGTGGCATTGCACCGAGCAGCGGAGCGCCTGGTTGGTTAAATGGGCAGGCCAACACCAGCTGATCCGCCCGGCATGCCCAGCAACACGCCGCTGGGCGGCTTCGTCGCCGGGTATCCGCTGGTGCGCATCGACGACTTTGGCAGCCGCCGCCCGCCGCACGCACGAATCCCACCGCATCTCGCACCCGCTCGCCCGGAGACCAGCTGGTTCCCATTCCGCTCAACACGCCCACCCGCGTCCAGTACACCCGGCGTCGAGCTGGTCGTGACGCTGTTGGATGCCAACCACATGCCGGGAGCGGTCATGGTCCTCATCCACGGCCCGCGCGGCGCCATCCTGCATACGGGCGACGTGCGTGCGGAAGCTTCAATGGTCTCCGCTTTGGCCGCCAACCAATTTGTAAGTCGCTGGATTCGCCCGTCGGCCTTGGCCCGCACGCTGGCTCCCGCCGATGGACAAGTGCCACGACTCCCCTTTGATTCACATGCCCCCATAGGTGCAGACGACCATGTCAAAAGCAAGGACCATGGCGATTCAGAAGGCGCACTGGTTGGACCCCAATGGACCCACGTATCGACTGCGACAAATCGTCCCATCCAGCAGGAGCAGGATGGCCCCTAGCTGCCCCAGCCGTTCTTGGAATGATCACCGCCGAGAACACCGCTGAGACTCTTGATAAGTTGGAGCAGAGATGATCGATCGCCATTGGCGAGGGAGGCTTGCTACACTCCGTCACCTCGCCTTGACGTATGGGGACCTGCTCCCCTCTTCGAGTTGGCTGAGTATCTCCCTTTGGTACTGCAGCCCCAAACCTCACCCACGCGAGCATCCCGCATGCCCCCCATTAGTCGCAAAAAACGGCCCCATACTACATGGACGACATGCCACCGCTGGAGGAAGCACCACCTCTGACCAAGCCAAGTCCGCCCAATCCCTCCACCCCTTCCCCGGGACCGCCTGTCTTGTACGCTATTCGCCCCAGTCCCATCCTCAGTACTCTTTCCAGTCCCGTCGTTGTCTCCCCCATTGGAATCGCCCGGGCGCGTGTCCGGCTGTCGTTGACCAAGTAAACTAATATAATACCCCCCAACTGAACATGCATTTGGCAACACGACGCCCCAGCCTATGAGACCTGAAAGAATAGCAGTACACAACCATGTGCCCCACCAGGTCTGTCCATTTAGCTCGTGTGCCTCCGATAGCATCTGGCAGTTAACTCGAAGTGCCTTTGCGTAGTAGCGCCTCAAGGAAGAGTTATGCCACCTTGAGTTTTGCTTGCTACAGTACAGCTGTCAAGGTATATCAGGTGCAGTTGGACAAGGCCTGGGGCGTAACAACAACTGGCTGCCGGCGAGTTTTCGCTCTTAAAAGTCGCCGGATCGCACTGAGTACTTTTTATCACACACCCAAGTCGGGCAGTATATATTGAAACGAGCAATAGAACTGGATCAATTGTGTGCGAGGCAACTGCCCCCCCATATTTAAGCTTCACGCTCCAACCGAGAGTCCCCAGCCGCGCACATTGGTTTCCCTAGCTCGGTCTTTTTCATAGAAAGAAGAGCAGCGTTCCACACGCCATCCAGAGAGACGCACCTGAAGGTCATGATCTTCCGCGTTGAAACCTCAGCACCCCAGCTGAGAAACACAAGTGCCCGACTATTTGATGCCTATAGTAGTCTGGGACTACTAAATAGTACGAGCGGGGACAGATGAAAGTGTGATTAACACCACGTGTGTCCTCGACGAAGAGACATGCTACCCCTCCTCCTGCCCCAATCCCAACTCCCCTCTCGTTACGCGTTATCATTGAGAACACAGAAGTGGCCGTAATGATTGCATGATACACTACTGATAACGTGTGGGTGTGTACAGGCCGCTATAAACAGGCCGAACGCCGAACGATGGCGTGCTCGACTCCCCCCAAAGCACACCTACTTCTCTCTTTCCCGACCCTCGACTCCTATACTATTACGACAAAATGAGCCCACCCCAACTCTCCCGTCGAGGCACAGCGCATGCCCAATCGGTCACACCCTTCTGTGAGTACAACAACGCTCCGTTGCAGTTTCGTGTGTGGGTGATGTCGGAAGAAACAATGCACTGACCCCTGCCACATTACTCCTGTCCTCTTTTCTAGGGAGCATCTTTGATCGCATCCTCTCCGACACATATGACGCCGAGAGCAACCCAAACGGCATTGTCAACATGGCGATTGCCAACAATTCACTCATGAGCAAAGATTTGCTAACGTACATGCGGGCCAACTGTGCCATGCAGGCCACAGACTTGACCTAGTACGTTGTGCTGTGTATGTTCCCACTATGCTATCAGCTAACATGCGTATAACCCACCCCCCTTTTCTAGTGGAACGTCCTTGTTTGGTTCCTCCAGGCTTTTTGATGCCTTGTGCAAACTGTACAACTCGGACTACTATCGTCCATTTGAGCCGGTCCGACCGGAACACATTATCACAGGTCCAGGCTGTGGGAGTCTATTGGACCAAGTTGCAGAACACCTTGCGGACCCGGGGGAAGCCTTCCTCACTGCTGCCCCCTTGTACAATGGCTTTGATGCCGATCTAGGCACGCGGTCGCAGGTCAAGTGTCATGCAGTATTTTCCCCAGACCAGGATGAGGCCGAAGCATCCTCCTTCTCGGGTCTGGGTGCGCTCCGTGGGTTTGAGCAGGCGTACCACTCCTGCATCTTGAATGGCACGCCAGCCCGTGCGGTCATGGTGACCAACCCGCACAACCCATTGGGACGGTGCTACGATCAGGCGGCACTGGTGGCCTATGGCCAGTTTGCCCAGCGCCACAACCTTTTCCTTGTGGTTGATGAAATCTACGCGCTTTCCGTCTTCCCCACCTCGGACAACCGGTCCCCCCAGCCCTTTATTTCGGCCTTGTCGATTGATTGGGAGTCCAAGGGGGTGGATGGAGACCGAATTGTGATCCTCAGCAGTGCATCGAAGGATTGGGGCAGCAATGGGTTGAGGGTTGGACGCTGGTAAGCCGCAACGAGACGTTGCGCAACGCACTCAAGGTCACAGCCAAGTTGAATATGGTGGCTTCGCCGGCCGATTGCCTCTGGAGCGCCATCTTGACCGACGAAACCTTCTTGCCGTGGTACATCCAGACCAACCAAGCTCGCCTCTCTCACGCCTACGAGACAGTCAAAGCGTGGTGCCTGGATCAGCACCTGGAATACATCCCCTCCAACGCCGGCCACTTTGTCATGGTCAACCTCAGCACCTACCTCCCCAAAGGCCTCGGCACGGTCGAGCAACGCGAGACGCATCTCTGGTCCCATTGCCTCAGCCACGGCGTTGCCATCACGCCTGGATTCAATTACCACCACCCAGTCCCCGGTTGGTTTAGGATCACGTTTTCCCTCGAGCCAGATGCTTTGGCCCAAGGCTTGCTGCGCCTTCAAACTGCGTTGGTCGACGTGATGACACCAAACAGCCCCCGCATGGGTTGTCGCATGCATCCGACTTGGCCTCCACCACAGCAAAAACAGCGTTGGATACTTCTGTCCTGTCCCCGTCGCCACCGGGATAAGTACCCTGTGTTGAGTCGGGCCAAGCACAACCACAAATGAATATGCATCACACTTACGACATACGTGTACTCTCCTCAAGGAAAGATGCAACACACTCCGGTTGCATTTCGATGATTCCTTCCCTCGCCGTGAGTGTAGGGAGCCCTGCTCGAATTACTTAGGCTGTCTTCAGGGAATTTGGATTGTTCCTATAAATCCTTGAAGAATGCGGGTTCGACAGCAGTCCTCTCTCACTCTATTCAGGAATACCGCTACATTCCATATCGGCAGGGAGGAACGATGCCTCCCTTGGGTCCGATTGGCTAGAATAACTATCGAAGGCCTTTTGTTGGTGTGAAGCAGATGATGCTCGATTATGAAATCAAGCAACCGTACTTTGATATTATACCTCGGCCATACTCTAGACTTGCACCAAAAGTCCGCTATGGCGTTATATGTAGTTGTGTGCGTGCGCATAGTCATTTGATCACTGAAAGAGACAACCGAGTATAAGTATCTCTAGCTGAAGATGGTTGCACGCTAATTCTGCGCATGCGGAGACGCCACTGAGATGAACTACCATATGATGATCTCCTGGCGGCGTCAACTACCTCTACAGTGGAGGGAGATCTGCTGCTAAACAACGCCAAAAAGAGAGAGTACGACGGGCTTAAACTCAACCGTCGGAGCCAAAAAACTGTCACCACGTTTAAGTTCTGTTTGCAGGGTAGTCCGTTCTGGGGTCTTGTGTGGATGTCAGGGCGGCCCCGCTTGCTTTCTTACATGCAGAGGCAGAAGCCCATGTGGCACTCATCGTACCCTTGGCTTCTTGCGAGAAGGCGGGCGGCTGTGCAAACGAAGACGTCGAGTGCGGTGAAGGCGAGGTGAGTGAGCACTGTCGTTACGTACGCTGCGCATAAATCAAAGTGATTGGTTCAAAGTGAGATGGGGGGATAGACGGCATGTAGTGCAAGTTGCCTCGAAGCACATGGTCGTGCAACCAGAGTTCAACCGCGCCCGACGTAGCTAGGCATGTTGGTAGCCATGATGGTCACCTCCTGGATTTGACCGACAAGGGTAGGTTGGCAATGTGGACAATTTCCTTTGCAACAAATTCACGGTCAAACACAGGTTCGGTCTTGACCGTCACTCCATCCGCTTGGAGCACCCCCGTGCCCGACATGCGCTTCGTCATGGACGAACTGGCATTGCCAATGTCGATTTGGGACACGGCAATATCTGCGGCACAGTAGGTTAGCCATCGATCTTACCTCATTCCCATAGCAACGGAGGAGAGACCCACTGTACTTGCGCCCGTCCAGCGCAAGGGATTTGGTCAGGCCCGTGATGGCATGCTTGGTGGCAGTGTCTGGTGGGGCGAGGGTTAGTAGGTATGGAGTGCTATGAGGAAGCGAAAGATGCGGAGCGGGGAAAACAGACAGGCAGAAGAGTGGGGACGTGGGACCTTGGAGCTGATCGAACCGTTGAGGATGATGCGTCCACCCTTGGTACCCTTGGAGCCGTCCATGTAGCGGAACGCCTCCCGGCTGCAGAGAAAGGCTATTCGGAGTGAGCTGTATGCACCCAGCAAAACAAACACGGAGCAGAACCAGCACCGCGCCACACCACACAACACCACACCACACATACCGCCATTCAGGTTGACATGAACCACATTCGTCCACTGCTCCAAGCTCAACTCTTGGATCGGCACCGCCGGAGCCCCAATCCCCGCATTGATAAAGATGAGATCAACATGCCCAAACAGCTCCTCCGCCCGCGCAAACATATTCGTCACTGCCCCTTCCTCCCCCATGTCGCCCATGTACAGTCTTACCTGTCCCCCGGCCTCGGGCGCCTCCTGCCGCACACGCGCAGTAATGCTCTTCACCACCGACTCGAGCGCTTCCAACCGCCGGCCGGAAATGAGCATGTTCCATCCATCCAACGCCAGTGCCTCGGCAGTGGAGCGGCCAATGCCCTGCGACCCTCCGGTGACGATGGCGCTGCGCGTGCCGCGGGGGGGCGGGAAGGTGCGGACGGCAGGATCGGCCATGACGGTTGGGGCGGGGTGCAAGTTGCGGGGGCTGCGTAGCGCCGAGTCGGGCTGGTGGATGGGACGACGGGATTGATGGTCGCTGATCAGTAATCGATGATTGGGGGGCGCTTGTCTGGGCGCTGATGCATGATGTTCACTTGAACGTTGAATGATGAAAATGAACCTTGAAACATCGGCATGAGTGTGTTCGTGTATCTTACGTCAGATCCAGCCAGGCCAAACGGGTCAGATGGCCTGCGAGGCTGAGGCCCCTGAGGGAGAGATGACGATTGGTGGAGGAGGGTGGTGCCGAGGCGTCGTCAACGCAAATAACGCCCGGGCGACGCGGAAGCGGGATAGGACAGCCACTTGGTCTCCGCCTCCTTCAACACCACCACGCCTACCCGTTCCTTGCGCTTGATACCCCCCCCCCCTTGCCCACCATGATGAATGTGCGTCGCTCCCGACCCTCGCCAAGGACGTTCGGTCGCTGACCCCCTTCCCCTTGTTCGCCGGCAGATTTGGCAGCTGAAGGCCAAGGAGGAGGCCAAGAAGAAGAGCGCCAAGACGTCGCCAGCGCAGCTGCGTGCCCAGAAGGGTATGCCTCCCCCTACTCGTATCCTTGCTGCCCTAATCAAGACTCACTGACGTTTCCCTCTTCCTCGCCTGCCTCCAGATGTTTCTGAGCTGGATCTGCCCCCGACAATGCGAACCGTGTTCCCGGACCCGGCTGACCTGATGCACTTTAAGCTCTTTATCACTCCCGACGAAGGTAGGTTCCCCTCTCTTTGCGCTGCTTGGCCCTGTGCGTGGCTCTGATGCACCCCTCTCCCCCAGGCATTTACAAGGACGCTACCTTTGAGTTTGACTTTACCATCTCGACCAACTACCCCCACCAAGCGCCCAAGGTCAAGTGCGCCAACAAGATCTACCATCCCAACATCGACCTCGAGGGCAACATCTGTCTCAACATCCTGCGTGAGGACTGGAACCCCGTTCTGAACCTCAATGGCGTAATGGTCGGACTCCAGTTCCTCTTCCTCGAGCCCAATGCCGACGACCCTTTGAATAAGGGTACGCCCCCCCTCCCCCCTTCTTCAGGAGCGCCTCCACTGACTATCTGATAGATGCCGCCGAGGCCCTGCGTCGCGACAGGAAAGCGTTTGCAAGGGATGCCCGGGCTTGCCTCAGTGGCCGATCGCTACGTACGTTGGCTACCTTGTTTGTCTTGCCTTCCTAGCCCGTTCTAACCTTTCCCCCAGGCGGCGTCACCTACGACAAGCTCCTTTGATATTCCTCTCCCTTGCGGCAGGAGAAACCTCTTCCTTGGTTGGTGCACACCGTACCTCCATCCGCATTTACTTTCCTACGTGTGGGTGCCTTCTTCCCTTCGCCCCTTGAGATAGGAAGCTGCTAGCTATGCATGCAGGCAGAGCAGGGTGGCCCATATGACAAGCAGTGATATTACCGAGCTTACAATCTGTGCGGAGCTTGTCCCTGGATGGACCGAGCCCCTCTGGGGCTCAGCTAGAGTGGCGAGGGGAACGGGGCAAGTCAAGGCGCCGAGTCGGGCCCGCAGTGCATCGTCCCAGTGGGTAATAGGGGAACAAGAGCCAACCAGGGTCTAAGCAAAGGACTGAGCTGCGGCCGAGCACGCCTTGAGTTGTTCCAAGTAGTACGCACAGGCGTTCGTGTCGTTGTTGGTCGCCTCAAAGCAGCGCAGGAGATCTAACCGGGCAGACAGTTAGCCATTGTCATTCGCACAGGCCAATCCACTCCAAATCCAAGTTCAAATTCAAAGCAAGCAGGGAGCACGTACCTTTGGACTGCGCTTCGCATGCGGCGCCCTTGGTGGCGTCTTGGGCATTGTAGCCCTGGGCCCAAGCGGCGGGCTGTTGCTCCTGCTGGGGGGCAGGCGCCGGCTCCGAAGAAGAGGAGCCGCCGCCAAAGAGCATGTTGCTCAGCCCGTGACCAACGGTGGACCCGACCGCGACACCTGCCGCGGTAGAGGCCATGTTAGCAAACAGACCGCCGCCGCCCATGCTGGGCTGGGCCATGGGAGGTGGCGCAGCCTGGTGCGGGGCGGGGGGCGGGGCATGGTGCTGCGGGGGCGGGTGGTAGGCCTGGGTAGAGGCGCTGCGGGAGCCCGAGGGCATGCGCGAGGAGGGCGAGGGGCGAGAGCTGGAGCGGCCGCCGCGGGGCATGGTGAGTAAGTTGGAGAGTGGAAGGTGGAGGGGGTGCGGAACAAGGCGGTGGCGGGGCGGGGCGGGGGGGGTTATATAGGCCGGCGGGCCACGGACCCTTCTGCTCTCGTTCCGCGCCGGGCTTCTTCCAGCGCCTTCGGGCGCTTCGCCTGCCTCATTAACCGCTGCTGCTCCGGCCGACGTCCACTAGCCACTGCCTAGTCCCGCCGGCCTGCGCATTACTAATTCCGCTTGCTCCGCCCCGAGCCCCGTGCCAAAGGGAGGTCACGTGCCCCAGCTGAGGTCAGCACTGTCAGCTCCTTTTTTTTTTCGAGCCATGCTCCTCTCCGACAGAGGCTATGCTGGACATGCTAGCTTAGTCGATAGCTAGCCAGCCACACCGATTGGCTCCCGTGCCGTCCTCACCCTCGCCTGGTTGCTCCTCACCACCCCACCATGCCCAAAGCTGGCAAGCTCACCCGTACGTCCCCTCCTCCCGCCCGCCTGGCTCCGCCTGACCATCTGTTGCCTCTCTTCCTCTCTTCTCTCTAAGGCGCGGAGCGCAAGCAACCTGCGCCCCACCCGACCATCGAGGCCGACGCTGCCCAGGCAGAGGCCCAGCCCAAGCCCAAGCCCACGTCTTCCGAAGCGTGGACGAGCAGTGTGCAGCAGGCCAAGAAGAAAGGTGCCAATCGGAAACGCGGCTCGCTGTCCTCGGTCGCGGCGCGCGCCAAGCGCGAAAAGGCTCTCGAGCGCCAAGATCGGCTGAACGCCAAGAAGAACAGGAAAGAAACTCGGCTAGCACGCAACCAGGCGGGACGCGGGGAATGAACGGTAAGATCGGACAGCTTAGGTTGGAAGGGCATGGCATGGCATGGCATGGCATGGCATGGCATGGAATGGCGGTGGTTGATGGGGACAAATGGGTGCATGTGGGGAAGGGAGGGCAGGACGTGGGGTACGGTTTACCATGCCAGCAGCGGGGCAACAACGAACGTCAGCAGAGACAACAGGTCGTCCAGATCGTCCGAGGAGATGAGCAGAGAGGTGGGACCGAGGCAGGGCACAGGGAGGCGTTGGAGGCGGTGACAACGGGAGACCGTCCAGCGCAGGCGGTCGAGTCGGCCTGAGCCTCGCGGGCTCCGGTTGATCTCCCCCGAGGCGGGCGTGATGCGAGGTAGGCCCAACTGCTGCAAGGCGCGATCGGACCAGGACCAGGAAACCCACCCGGCTGGCACACGCCCTGACCAGGTCGGATACGAGTACAGCTGCGCGACGGCCTAGTGCGGTGTAAGAAATAGGTTGCGCGGGGCATCGTCCACCTGTACCCCCTCCGGCGGGCGGAGATGGACAAGGCGAATTTGCAGAGGACAATGCGCATGCGACCAGGAGAAAAGGCTGTTGCGAACTAACAGACGACCATTCCCCAATCGTTTTCCTTGGCGTCCATACACGCCCAGCGTCAGGCCAGAAACGTACGCCACAAAGCCGTCTTGGCCAGTGCGGAAGAAGAAAGGGTAGTTTTGAACAACATGGTGGTGTTGCCGTTACCAAAACTGATTACTAGCGTCTGGCTGGGCGGGTCGAGCGAGACAATGTCACATTGTGTAGAAGGACTTTGGGGAAACCACAATGCTAATGTTATTTCCCATCCTGAAGGCAACAAGAGGAGACAACGTACCTTGTCTATCGTGGCTACTCGTTCAACCAAAGCGACAGGATCCTTCGCTTGGAAAGTAAATTCAATCTGTTACGTCAATGGCTTTTGCCCCCGAGGACGGCCGTCAGGGTGCACCATGCCTTGCCCTAAGCTCCAGATGGGCGCACCTGTGACAAAACGTACCGTACTGCTCATCCTCCCCCAACGCGGAAAAAAAGAGATAGGTACCATCAAAGCATGGGTTGCGCAAGTTCCGCACGTTCCGCACGCTGCGGTACCTAAACCTTCGTTAGCTTCTCCTTTCCACAGTCGAGAATGCAAGAAGAGAACGTACAATGACCTGCGCAAATCCGAGGGGAGGCCACCACAGTCGTCTGGACCTGCTCGTCAGTTTCGACATTATAGATGCGGACTTCTTTCCCGGTCCATCTAGTCCAACGGTTCAGTGGCTGCAACCCAGCAGACATAGAAGGGGCAACGCACCTTGCCAAGAGGGGCGGGGTAAACGTACGCATCCCCACAGCAAATGGGAACGTGGCGAGTTTGACAAAGTGGCCGGGGCGAGGGGAGCGGCCGAGGCGGTGGTGGGACAGGTAAGTTTCCAAGTGGTAAAAGGTAGTGCTGGGGGGGCCGCGCCGGGTGCGAGGCGTGAGCGCAATGTACCCTTTCGGGTGGGAGAGCTGGAGAGCACGACTGTGTCCCGCCTGCTGGGGAGATGGGCGAGGAGGTGTGCACGGGGCCCTACGACCAACAGCGCGAGCGGAACAGGATCGTGGTCCGACCAAGCCGTGTCCTGGTCCGCGGTGGGAACCGAAGTGAGGAACCAATATCCACAAGCCATCATGCATCATCATGCATCAAACTCGCCGGGCGAAGGAAGACTGGCGGGGTAAAATGTGGGCCATGGGTGGTGGGTCTGGGGCGCGACGAGGCGAGCGCGGGCAACAGGAGTGTTTTTGGTCAGATCAAAGCCTAGCTGCTGCTCGACCAGGGTTGTGGTACAGGAGACCAAGTGGCGCCATGTCCGGAAGTGCGTCAGCTGCTGCGCATCGGACAACGTCTGGCTCGGGGCGGCAAGCTGCCAGCGGAGCACGAGCGTGTGCCACAGCGTGTCGTCGAGCGTCACGGCATGCCAGCCTAGCCAGCACAGAGCACGCGCGTGAGCCTGGCCGTTCAGCCTGACCCTCTGAGTTCAGGCCGCTCAGGTTGAGCGCTCCCAGGGGTGGCGCACCCGATTCCGAACCCAGCCCAAGCACACACGCACCTTGGCACACCGCTGCCACATGGGCCAGGTCGCTGGCACTGAGAACGCCTGTCGCGCCAATTTGCACACACACCTCGTACGGCAGACTGGCCATGGCGGCCTGGGATAGAGGGGAAAGCGGCAGTGGTGAGATCTGAGATGGTCAGACTGGGGCCAGTCAGTGCTAGCGGGGGGGTACTGTACCCCGCAACCCCATTGCCAGGGGTCGCGTGAACAGCAAGCAAGCCAGGATCAAAGTAAAGCGTTCATGTGACAATTCATTGTCAGCTTATCGTAACCCCGTCTTCGATTCATCTACAATCCCGGCGCCCGAACAATGCCAGCTGATTGAGTTGATCGGACCATCGCCCACGTCCAGGACCGCAGTCATCGATGGCAAAAGGGAACCAAGTGTGGATTGCACAAGTAGGCAGCCAGTACAGACGCACTTTTTACCAACCCACAACCACGGGCTTTTCGGGACTACATAGATGAAGCAGTTACAATCAGTACCGGCGCGCCGCAACGACGCCACGGTGACGCGTTGCGCGATACGACGCGTCACGCGCGTCACGCGGCATGCGGCAAGCTTCAAGCACATGCATGATGCATCATGCATCATGCATCATAGCACGTGACGCGTGGCGTGGGCGTGCAAGATTTCGCCACTTGGTAGTACCCGCTGTAACAGTGTTACACTAAATCCAACAAGTGGGGAGAGGGGTTCTCGAAGCAAGGGCACCCCGACTGGTCGCTGAGACTCAGCAGCCATGCATCGTGCATCATGCATCATGCATCATGGCCGCCCCCTCTGAAAAACGAGTGAAGGGGGGGTGCCTCGGGATGCTCGCTCGCTCGCCCGCCAGAAAAAGTTTGTGCGAGAAAAGGGGGGCTGGGCATGCCAAGGGTACATTTCAAGTTTGGTAAGGTAATCGAGATCATCGATCATCGACTTCCAGCTCACCAAGCGGCAAGTCCCGGCGAGGGCAGTTCGGGTGTGTGACATGTGACCGGTGACCGGTGACCGGTGAATATGAATACGAATGAGGAGCTCGAGGAGGTGGATGAGGTCATCGACCATCCATCCCATCAGCCCTTGAATTGCAGGCCCCCTCGCCTTGGCCTCCTCTCTCCTCCCTCTCTCCTCCGCCCGACCCCCGATGCCAAGCACCGATCGCAGCCCTGTTCTCCACTGTTCTCAGGGGGGGCAGAGCCTACTTGGTGCATCGCGCCACCCAAGTTCGACTCGTCAATCGCTAGTTACTAGTTACTAGTTACTAGTTACTAGCACTCTCCGAACGGCCTGGCCCAGCCTAGCCCCCCCCAGCCCGGGTGCCTGGCCCTGGGGTGCGGCAGGGGCGGCGTTTCAATATCGGCTGAGGCTGGCTGAGGCTCAGGCGCTCAGGGCTGGCTGAGGTGCTGGCTGCTAAAGGCTAAGTAAGCGCCAAGCTAAGCGTCCACTCTCGGCAACCAAGCTAAGCCATGCTGAGTGCTGTGCTGTGCTGAACTGGGGCTGGATGCGCGAGACGATGCAGAGTGACTCGGTGACTCGGTGCCGGTGACTAGTGACTAGTGACATTGCCATGCAGGACACCATCCAGTTCGAGGCTGCGCGGTTCGCATCCGCGTCCAGCCACTTAGCAACTCATTTTTAGTAGCCAGTCGCCGCTCTCGAGCGTCCGCCGCATCAAAGTCCCCCGAGCGCCCAGCGCTGTCAATGGGAACGTTGCCCATCCGTACAGCGTGCCCATAGCGCTCCTTAGGCGTGGCTGGACAGCTGCTCTCTGGGCGCTTCCAGTTACTAGTTACATGTTACAGGAGCAGCTGGGAGACCTATCAAGCTTCACGCGATTCAACCGCCTTGGGCTAGGAAAGCAGGCCAATCTACCATTACCACGCACAGACCAACCCCCCAGCCGAGGTCCAGAGAAAAAAGATGGTACGGTACATTCAAACAAACAAATAAGAACCGTCTGAGCGCCAGCGCTCCAGACCAGCAACGAGAGGTATATGCTGAGAAAATACGGGGGGACGAGCGGAGAGGAGAGCGAGGTACGGCGAGCCAGGCATCCACAAGCTCCACGGGAGCTAGCGAGCGGTCCAACGCCCGCCTGGTGAACCGCACCGAGAAACGTGACTAGTGACGGGTCCCAGGACGGGTGCGAGGGGGCCAGCTCAGGTCATGGTCATGGGCGCATGCTTGAGACTTGAGAGCCGAGGCACAGCGTCCGAGACAGGGCGATCCAATCCAGCGGGGGGAAGACAAAGGACAAAGCGAGGAGTGCGGGAAGCGATGGGGGGAGAGGGGGGGGCGATGCGAGACGTATGAAGCAGAGACATGGGATGCGAGAAAAATGCAGACCGGGGCGGGGGGGGGTGAAGGGCGTGCGTGCGGAGGCACGCAGAGACCCATGGCGGTCATGGATAAAAACAAGTGGGAGAGCGAGGAACCGAGGCTCAGGGACAGAGCGCAACAAGTGACGAGGCGCTAGCTCCGCATCGTCCTGCACCGTGCATCGGCCGGATCGCACACGGGCCCCGTGTGCCTCGTCGTTGCACTGGGGTGCTGGTGCAGGTCGTGCACAGTTTGTTTCGGCAGCGCAGGCGCGCGGCTAACCGGACGCGCATTGACCAGGTCCGCGTCGCAGAAGACACAGATTCCTGTCCCGGTGCGCGTCACGTGTCCGCACTCGGCGCAGACAGCGTACGTCGTCATGGTTGTCTGGGGCGGAGCAAGGGCAGAGGAGGGTTAGCTGAGCGTGGCGGGGAGGAGGCAGACGCGGCCAGGGGGGGGGGGGGGACGTGCGGCAAACACCAACTTACGGAGAGGAGGCGGCGGAAAGTGGAACGAGGTGGGCGGGAGAAGAGCGCGGTGGGCAAGAGCAAGACGTGCTGTAGAGGAAGCAGCAGCGTCAGGGAGCAAGCAGGGGCGTCGGCGTAGGAGCGAGCAAGCGCAGAAGCGGTGGGTGGGTGGGGGGGGGGGTAACAATGGGGCGGGGAGCGGGGTGGGGGTGGCTATTATATCCCCGGGCGGCCGTTGAACGTTGAACGTTGAACGTTGAACGTTGACCGGTGCAGGCGCAGGGCCCCGATTCGGCGCGGTGGCAGCAGCGGCGATTGGGGCGATGCTGGCCGCTGACAGCCAAGACGGCCGGCCCAGGCAGGCAGCTCGCCAGTGCCCACAGCCGGCCACGTTGCCGGCGCGGACACTGCCCCCCTGCCGCCCATGCCGCCCCCCCCATTATGCATTAGAGCGAGGCGCCGCCAGCGGGGGGCACCGCAGCGGGCACCGCAGCACAGGCGCGGCTGCAGCAGCGCCTGCGCAGGCGCATCTGATGGGTGATCTTAGCATGCCGCGGATGCGCAGTGGCAGTGCGCAGCGGAATATGCTCAGGCTCACGCGTCACGCGTCATGCGTTGCCTGGGGGGTGCGCTGGGGAGGTCACCCGTCTGACATGGCAGCGCATGCTGGGGGCGGCGTGGGGCGGGTGGTGCGGCGTGGTGCGGCGTGGTGCAGCGGTGGGGGCGATGCATGGGGCCATAGGGCGCCGCCGGCAGGACCCCCATGCCAAGAAGCGTCATCGATCAGCCAGTGGTGCCACTCGGGGGCTGCGTGCATCGCATCGTCAGTACCAGGCAGTACTCAGTTACTCAGGCTGCTAAGCGTCACAGCCGCTCTCGCACCCTCGAGCAGCTCGGCCGTCCACGGGCAACCCCCTGAGCTGGGCCTGCGTCATCGATCATCCGGGTCAGCCACCCATCGAGTCGCAGCCATCGCAGCCACCGGTGAACCAGCGGCATCCATCGCCAGCGCCATGGACCATGGACCATGGACCAGCCCGACCCCATTAGGCCAAGCAGGCAAACAGGCGCTGTGGAAGGCGCGAGTGCATCAGCGCGCTTACCTACTCATAATCGCATCCATCTCCATCCATTCCTCCGATCGATGACTGAGCACGGCGCAGTGAACATTGCGCGTCGCGGCGGGGCGGAGCCTCAGCACGCAGCGCACGCAGCGCTGCGCCGCAGGCACACCCCGTCCCTAGGCAAGCTTCTCGTGACTACTCGAGTGACGACAGTGACTACGACCTACTCCACCTCCTACTACCTGCCCCTATGAGGATGCGCTCTCGTTTGCCACAGTAGCGTGCGCCCCAGCATGGCGCCGCACACGACAACCCCACGCCACATCAAAAAGTGGGGGACGCCAACGCCGAGAGACGAGAGCAGTCGACCTGCGAGGGGGCCCTCCCCCGCCCGCGACGGTACAGACGCAATGAAGGACAGAGCGAGAATCAGGGGCTCCTGCCCAAGTCGTATGCTCCAAAGTGGTGCTCACCACCATGGCCAAAGTGGAGTAAGGATTGATGCACACATGGCGGGGATGTGGTCCTGCTCGTTTCCCCAGCTCAGCACTCACATGTCAAAGCGCTGGTCAAACGTGAGCCCTTCTTTGTCGGGGCTCCGCGCATCCACATCCCGCATCACGTCACCGGCGTCACCGCTATCCTATCGTGCTCGTGATGGCGCTCTCCCTTGCGAGGGGTGGAGCAGGACGAATATAATAGCTCAAGTATATACCCCGGCCCCGCTGCAATGCTCCACCGGCCGCCACATGTCTGTCGTATTCTATGTACGTGCCCCCGCAATGAGAGGACCTAGATTCTAACGCGGTGCCCCGTGGTCGGATGGCCATGCCCCGACCCACACTCACAAGTTGGCTCCGGTGTGGAGCCCAGACAGACACTGAGTACTGAGATCGGAGAAGCGAGGCCTGGGAAACTCCTACAGTTGTTGTAAGGAAGAAATGCAAAACGACGTTGTCTCGCCATGGTATTAGAGCCCCGGGCATCAACATTCAATCCACTACGCCACAAAGTGAAGCTGTTGGAGCACACATGCGCATGGACGCACATATGCTGTGGGGTGCGGGAGGTGGGGGGGAGTGGAGACACAGAAAGGAACGTCTCCCCTCTCCGCATTGGCTCCCAGATCTCACTACCTGCGCGCCGTAGCACTTTTGGGATCGATGACAGTAGTGACTGCGGTGCGTGCGCCTCAGCCTCTCAGGAGAAGCGTTAGTTGAATGTTGAGGCGTTGAGCCAGCAGAGGGCGGTGAACATCCCCTTTGCCCCACCTAGTCAGTAAGGTAGTTTGGGCTTTGTATTGACTTGGCTGGGAGACTGCCAACGGAGGAGCGACCCGGCTCCACCATTAACAAGCTTCTTACGCGTCGCGTTAATTCTGAGTCAGTACCGGCGCCGGCCGACGGGCTCCGAAAAATTGCCACTTTTCCCCCCGCTCCGCCGACGAAAACCGGCGTAGACAGCAGCCCCGAGAGCAAGTTATCGATTATCGAGGCATGCCGACATCCGGCCGTGAGATCTGAGACGCGTGAGAGCCTGTGAGAGCTTAAGGAAGCGGCTAGTCATTAATAGAAAGGCTCTCGCATAGTGTTATTCCTCATAGCACCGCCATTCTTCCACAGGTCTTCTTCGTTTTGGGACGTATAGCGCCGTAGCGTGCGTCCATCACTACAGAACAACAGTCCAACGGATCTCAACACCACTGGCTCAGACATCTGTTCTGGAAGGCACATGTCCGCGTTGTGGTCCCCGTGATACGTGTTCAAACCTTGAGTTATAACGCAGTGTGGGGACACCCCAGGTGGGACCAAGTGGAGAACCCCGGTGTTTCGGAGGGAGACTGGGTCGTGTTTATACGGACTAGAAGTGACTATAGTGACAATGTTGACGATATAGTGACTATACAGGAACTGCGGCCGATGTAGGAAAGCGGTGCCGCCGCGGAGCGGGACCGGCAAGCTGTGCTCTCTCGCCAGTTGCGTCGTTCTCCTGCCCCACACACGCTCCAACTAGGCGCTCGCAGGATCCACACTCTGTCTTGTTGACTATATAAAAAATTTACCGTGCAAAAGACTATGCGTGTTTAACGTGCTCGTGTGCTCTCTTCCCTCAGGCCTCAGGCCTCATTAATCATTCAAGAGGTCCCAGGCCGGCATCCGACCTCAGCCTCAGACCTCAGTCCTCACCAGGCTGAGGTCTTCGGTCTCATTTACGCGTCCCATATGGTTTTTTGCTGTCTCTGTGTAAAGATCGAACGCGGCCGCACACTGGCTCGGGAAGGATCCGCCGGCTAAATTTCTTCGCTCCGGAAGAGGTTCCACGTCCATGATGCATGCGTTGCATCTGTTCATCTTCGTACCCCTCTAGCCCAGCCCTTTTCTCATAAAAAAATTCCGTTCATTCTCCGGCCTCGGGCGGGCGTCCTGCTTTCTTTTCCGTTAAACCAGTCGCCCTCCTTTTGTGGCATGTGAGGTACCTCTGACCTTCAATTGTTGGGACAGGACTTCAGAAGTATACACCCTATACTCATTGATTGACGTTAAACCGTCCTTCCTCAGACCACAGCCGTCCTGCCACCACGTTCACCTCTGCCCCGCATTTGTTCTCTAGAAACGGAACCGAGTCAAGGATCGCGTCTCAGCTCTTCTTCCTATAGTGTGAGCCCTGGACTAACGCTCGTTCTTCATCTTCCTCGATGGACGTCCAGTATGCGGTGGGTGTTACTATCCCCCCCCCCGCGCGCGCGCGCGGTGTCCGTCCTCCCAGTGCCTTCTTTTCTTTCCCAGGTCATGCATCATGTCGCGTCGCGGCCCTGCCGGTAGTGCGTTCTCACTTATAGTGAAGACGGTGATATGCTATTAGATAATGCTTTTTTGGGGGGCGCAACAGGAAGGATATAACCAAACACCCTTTTTGCTGCCTAGTAACGAGATTCACTAAATGCGTCCCCTGTAAGCAATGCTTAGAGAGGTGAGGAACCAGGGCGTGCGTACAAGGCAGAGAGGATGAGTAGGGCAGAAAGGCAAACTCTTTGAATCAGCTCATCCCTACTGCTTCCCTTCTCACTTCTCCATACAACAAAGCTCTCTGTGAGTGGGGCGAGGCAAAAGAGGGGGCGTATAGCACGTGGCCTCCTGTATAACCAGGGAGCTCCAAATAAGCACTGGGAACTACACGACAGGAGAACAGGGTATTCGGTGAACGGCTTGATGAGGGGACAGGGGCAGCGGGACTCAACAGAGAAAAGGGAGAAAGGAGAGAAAGGCATGCCGAACGAACTGCACAGGTTAATACACAAGTCAGGCACTCAGCCGGGTGTACAATCTGCCCCTGTTACTTCCTTTGGGCGTGGTAGAGAGGTATTGGGCCGTGTGCCAAGTCGAGATGGCGTTGTGAGGCAAATAAATGTACACAAAAAAACGGGTACGTACGACAACCCATCCAGGTCGCCTCCAGGAGGTTCTGCTTCCCATCCGAGAAAGGAGCAAAAACCGTGTTCATCGAATGCGCTGCATGGCCGAAGAAACAATACACCAACCATCCGGCCGCCGCCCGCGATCGTGAGATGGAGACGATAACGATCGAGGAGAATTCAGGATCGAGAACCCCCGCCACCAACGGCGGGCTCTCTCAGATCTCAGAACTCACTCATGCTCAGAAATGCCGAAGAGTGGGGACAGGCGGGATGGCTTGCGCCATCGCCAGCGGGGATCCTCAGGATGGACAATATACCCGTCAGATAATAAGCTACCCACAATAATAAGATTCACGGCGTGTGGGGTATAGGAAGCTATGAAGCTTATTGAAGAAACAGCCTGTTTCACTATGGCATCTCTCTTTGCAGAGCGAGACAAGAGCCCAGCGCGGGCAAGACACAGGCGCATTGGCACTTGCACCCTATGTAGTCCCTGCTTTGCGATCGCGCATGGCGGGGGGATTGTTTGCTTTGACGAGGTACACCCGCGGCTGTGTGTGGCATGGCTCCTATTTTTTCCAGGGTACGTATACACACGTCGCGCCACCGAATCCATGCCGAGATCATGCGATCATGCTATTATGCCAGCTATATATATGCCCTGTGTGTGTGTACTGTACTAAAGTACTCCCACCGTCGTCAGGCTGCGGTCGCGGCCATCAAATGCATCCTACTCGTTGCACGCCGCGACCCCCCTATCCTGATATCTTCTCCGCCACACAGACGGTAGCCTTCGTATTTGATCCGCGATCAGAAAAATTGTCCTCGTAAAGGAGCCATGTCCCACGGCTATTTCAGTTATACTCCCCCTAAGAGCATCACAGGGGGACCACGTGCCCACGAAGTGGAGCGCAGCTGTGGTTTTATGATTCGATCTCTCGTCTATGCACTACGGTCAATGCCCTTTCCCCGGCCTAGGCCGGATCGGCGCTTGCGCAAGGTGAGATCTGTCCCCTGCTCTCTGGGCTGCCTGAAACCTGAGGGCCCGAGGGCTTGCCATGGATTGCATCATGTGTTGCCCGGGAGCAAGCCAGTCTCACCGACAGACAAACAAATGGCAGTGAATCGGAATCGGAGCGTTCGAGACAACGGAAGAGGCATGTGTGGGGTAATTGAACTGTTGGGAAGGATTGCATGCGCGTTACGCATTACAGAGCCAGCCTTCAGTTCTCCAACTATATACGTTCACGTCTATGATGAAGCATGAAGAATGAATGAAGCTTGAAGATAGAACGCGATGAGGCGGGTCGGCACAATCGGACTTTTCCACGGGGTCTCTTGAACGTTGCGCCTGGCCACGAGTTCCGTGGGAGAGTGTCTCCATAAGATGACCTCTGCAATGGACGCTTGAGAGGGGGCATGCGCAGATATAGTGCTTTGCTGTAGTCGTCGGGCAGAGCCAAGCAGCGTCCCAGAAGGAAGAGGTTTTTGCGCACACACGTTATTCATATAGGCCCAGGCGCCGGACTTGAAAGCGGGGAGCGCCGATGGGCGAGGAAGGACAAACGAACTGTTGATTGAAAGGTGGTTCTTATAGAGTGGAGTGTCTCAAAGAAGGGGAAAGAGGGAAAGAAATGCTGGCCAGCTTGTTGGCCATCACCATTTGGGATGTATAAGAACAGAGGCAGGTTTATTCATGAGAAGGTAAAAGACCAACAGTCTACAGTGTAAAGTGGAAAGGAGTCAGAGGGAAAAGTGAGGACCAAGGACGAAAGGCACACGAGGCGAGAGACGAGGCGAGGGTCAAGGGCATGAATCATCTCTCGCGAAAGTATACACAGGCTCTCAGGTATATAGGAAGACCAATACAACCTTAGTGCAACAGCTAATGTGCACCACAAGATTGGCTGACGTATATGCGTTGTTGCATCTCGCGTAGCGCCCCCCCCCCCTGCTAACAACATCAAGAATCATGCTGTATGGGCTGTGATTATTACGTCAATGGATGTTGCCCTCATATAACGCTGTGAACATCTATGGCTGCATGATTCCTTTTACGTCTAAATCCACTGAATGCACGCTTGGACCTGTGAGACCTGGGCCGAGAGTCTGTCAGGTACGGCCGAGGTCGCTGTTACTGGTGTGCGTTTGCTTTTTGTTCACATCTCTTTTCTCATCTCCTGCTTCGAATGAATTCTACAGGAAAATGCGCGCACGGAGAATATTGTACAACGATTGTGAGTTACGAGTTTCCTGATCTGTGCGTCCTGTTATTGTGGTCGCTGGGTGAGGCTCTTCCCTCGGCCTGCCCTTTTATTGTTTGTGCCTTTTCGCTATCATTTTCCCCATCTCCATCTCTTGTTAATCTGTACCTTCTGCATCTTCATCATTATGTATGCACAAAGGATGACGATAACAAACTGCTTTCTCTCCGCCATACAACTCACGTCTGCTCTGAGGCCAAAATGAAGCATAGTGGCGATAGCCTCATGACGCCCTGAAGAGGCCTTGGATGTAGTAGTAGTAGTAGTGATGGTGGCGGTCTAAAGGCGAAGGAACGAGAGACACCTAATACAAACAGCAACAAGCGATTTCCTGCACGATGGATGCGGAACAACAAGAGGAAAAACAACAGAAGAGCGGAGGGAAAACATATACTTCCATCAAACTGCATCATGCATGCTGATGTACCGCATAATGTACACTGAAGGCAGAAGAGACCATATGTGCTGGGGCACAAGAGACTAGTATAAGAGACTAATATCAACTTTTTCTTCAAAAGAGCTGAGGGAGAACAACCCTAGTTCTCATATTGGCAGTTGGGCCATACGTAGACTAGGTGGGGCTAGGCCCTAGCCTACTAGGGTCATAGCTTAGCGCTAAGGTTTAGCCCTCACACATGCATCATACTTAGAGAGCGTATATAGCCTGCCCTTGCCACTTGTCGTCCGTCACGTTTTCCAAAGATGGGCCAATACCCGCTCCTATACCCTTTTCTGCGTGTTTTGGGCTGAAGCCCATAAAATATAGAAGCCCGCCATCCGCGCGTGCACCACGCGCCGAGACGTAAGCACACCGTACCTGGTGGGAGAAGAGAGCATGTTATGCAAATGACACCACCCAACCTCTCCCCAGCCCTCCCTCTAGGAGCCTCGGAGCCTCCGCCTCAAATCTGGTAATAAGGACTGTTGGATCATGCATTGGATCATGCATGTCATGCCATCTCTCAACAGTGCGTGTCAGACTTACTTGCCAGGCGGTGTGTCAGGCAGCGAGGAGCCTGAGGGAATTGGGGTGTTCCAGTGGTGTTCCTACAGTGGCGTGTAAAATAAAATACCCCCTGCGTAGTGTGATGCTCGCGCGCTGGGGGCGCTCTGCATGACGTGTGTGCTAGATGACGCAAAAGCCGCGTGTTGAAGCTGTGAGAAGCTTCATCACGTCTCTCGATGGATGTCGGATGGGCCCGGCGAGGAATGGAGATGGGCATGGGCAAGAAAAAGTGCAGTGCAGCTTTTGAAGTCGCAGTCCGCAGCACCGCGCCGGCTCGCAGTTGCGTACCATCAGCTCGAGAGTGAGTGACACAAGTGACTAGTGACAGGACCGCTATTAGGCTCTTGGAGGACAATGTTCCAGTTGTTTAGCTCCCGAGACTGCTACGTAGTCCGAGGGTCTACTAGGCGCTACTATCACGATGCCAACTCACTGGTACTTGCCGTACTTACCCCTCCCCTCCCCTCCCCTCTTCCTGTCATATATCACCCATCATTCCATCTCCGCCCGTTTCCGCCCCACATCCCACGACGGAGAGTCATCTCCACACTCGCGTCCCCGCCATCCAACGCTATCGCGGCGTTGGACGTTGCAACGTTCGTTCACCGTTCAGCCTCAGCGTCCCCAACGTCTCATCTCCACCGCCTCATCTCCACCGTCTTTTGCCCTCGTTTTCCGCAGCCGCAGCCGCAGACAAGCACAATTGGCGATGGAGGCCGATGCATGATGCTTCTCGGGGCAGCGACGTGGTGACGGATGATTCACCCCCGTCACCTGGAAGCTATTTGAAGGTACTAAGGCTTGAAGCTTGAACAGCTTTGGACGCGGAGCTGGCGAACGATGGGCGAAGCAGCACAATGGCATGGTGGGCGCTCCTCTCGTCTTTGGCAACAATTATGAATCAACGTTCAACGCTCAACTTGAGCCGTGGGATTAGGAGCTGCGGCGCGACGGGCCGCGGGGCAGGGAGGCGGTGTGGGGGTGTGGCACCTTCCCAATCGCGCAGCACCCCTTCTCACGTGGGATTGCCACGTACCCTCTGCTACTAATCGTGTAGATTTGTGGTGCCGAAAACGAAAACGGAAACGGCGCGAGCTGCCGTACGGCCGCAGCCCTGCCTGGCCCCCCTTTTCGTTTGGCATCCCCCGCACTCCACAGCGCCACACCCGCACAGCAGAGAGCTGCGTGGAGCAGCTGCGCGCTGAGCCTGCGCCCTGGGGTAACCCGGGGTAACCACACTCGGTTCTCGGCGCCAATACGCAGTGCGTCCAACGCGTTGCGCCGCTGAGGGCGCTGGGCGCTGAGCGCTCGCTGAGGCAGTAGCGCCGACAGCTCAGCCTGGCGCCATCGCAGCACAGCGTCAGTGTCAGGCGCAGTGCTGTGCACAGTCCCCCCCGCTCCCCCCGGACGTGGCCCCGCGAGTGTATAAAGGCGCTCCTAGCGCCCCTCCTCCATTCTCTTTGTCTGTCCCTGGCACGATCCGCCTCTTCTTTGTTGAGTGCTTTCCTACCGCCGTCCACCCCTGGCTCTCTCCTTCGCTCCCCACCCCGACACACCGTGCCTTCTTCACCTCAACCCATCCCATCCCCCCGAGAACCAGCCCCTCCTGCAGCTCAACCATGTCTGGCGGCGTTCAGCTCCGGTGCCCAAACTGCAACTACAATGTGAGTTACTACTGGGAGCGGTGCAAGAACTGCGGCTTCTTCCTCGCTTGCCGCCCCGGTGCGCCCGATAACGGTCCCCTCTGGCCCCATCGCCATCTCGATGACCTCTCCTCGGCCTTGTCACGCGAGACGAAGCATTGCTGAACAAGCCCCCTCGCACGCCCCCCCCTTCCACCCTCGATCCACATCCTCTCAACTTCCTGCATTCACCCAAGGCTGGACCTTGAATCAAGACGTTAGGATGGCTTGCTATCCAACCTTGTTCCTCCTGATCGATGATCCCTCTCGAGGCAACCCTTCCATCCGCACTCGCCACGCTGCCCCACCGTGTGCGCTTACGCATTCGCCCATCGGGGCACCGGTCTCCCCGCCATTTCCCCCCCCCCTCTCCCCTTTCCCAGCTCCTCTTTTCTATATCCCTGTGTGCACCACAGGGTCATACCATATTGGCATTGGCGTTAGTGCTGTTCCTCGGGCGTGGCCTTCTCCCTCACCTTCCTCCTGATCATTGTTCCGTCTTCCCTCGCATCTGCATTGGTGTCTGCACACCCCACTGTACCTATGTATCACCATGGCACCTTGCCTCTGCAGCAGGCTTCAACTGAAGCTCCCGCAGAAATGATTGTATTCGTGCCAGTCATGCGTGCCATCAAAACAAACCTTCCTTCTGCTCTGCAAGGGGAAGGGCGTAGAAAGATAATACAGTAGCAAGATGAGGAAGATGGATGTGAACGGTGCGGATCACAGTGCTGTGTCGTCCGGTTGGGACGCCGGGGTGAAGGCAGAGATGGGGTAGGTAGCTCCTTGCCAATGCAGATGGGCTGCGACGGCAGATGGACCGTCATCAGGCTCTTCCACCAACTCCAACCGGTCCGCCAGGTGGCGCAGGACGAGCGAGTCGGACAGGGCGCAGACGGGCATGCCGGCGCGCAAGAGCGGCCGTGGGGACGGGTGGTAGATCCGTCCGGTTTCAGGATGGAGGGTCAAGTGCGCCGGCTCAAACGGCTCCAATCGTCGGCCTGCCACAAAAGCGACAAGTCACTGGGCGTTTTCGGGCAGGGAACCAGGTCGCGGTACACGACCGCCGTCCCGTCCGGCTCAATGGGACGGACAAAGTTCAGCTCGCCCATGCAGGGGCTCAGGTACCTGTACCCGGCACGCTGGGCTATGTGCGCCGCACGTTGCTCCACCTCGGCCTTGGTCGCACTAGGCGAGCTGTGCGATACCAGCTGCTCGGGCCAGTCGTGTCGGTCCCATACCGGGACGCCATCCTGGCCCAGTTCCTCGCCCGTACAGCCCAGCGTTTCGACCAGTTCCGACAGAGATGCCGCCGGGTACGGGTTGGGCCTGATGCGGACAAAGAAAAAATCAAGAAAGGCTAGGTCCTTGTAGCACGTCTGCCAACAGCGGGGCCGCGTCAGCGAGAAGTAATAGCAAAGGGGCTGTGCCCAGGCAAGAACACATAGCAAGCGGGGTGAAGACGAAGCGCGAGCTGGTTACCTTACCGCCATGTTCTTGACCGGCGTGTCGTGCAGAAAAAGTTGGCCGTGCGCATCGACGGCATAGCGATAGATGCGCACCGGCTCGTCTTGCCGCCCCGCGCCCGAAAGGGGCACGGCCGCCGGCGGGGGTACGGGGGGGAGGCCGAGGCGGACGCAGTGGAGGACACCATGCGCCCCGCCCACGAAGCGGCGAGGCGAGGCCAGGAACGGGCGGCGCACAGAGGCGGCCGTGCACCCGCAGCAGCATGCCCACCGCAGAGCGCAGCCCAGCCCATCGTCGCCACTGGCGGTGGTGTGCGCGGCGGCCAAGGCAGGCTGCGACGCAGACGGCCGCCAGCGAGAGACGCGGCGCCGCATCACGTGATGCCCCCATTGGCGGCGGTGAGTCATGCATCATGGAAGCCACCGACTGCTCGGCGACGTCGAGGGCGGAAGAATTTTGCTGGCCACCACCACCACCACCACCGCCTCTTCTCCTCTCCGTCGACGCGGCTGCTGCGTCGGTTGATGAGCCACGGGTTCTTCTTCTTCTCCCGCTCGCCGTCCACCTCCCTTCCCCGCCGCTTGCTCAGCACCTCCGCCACCGCCATGAGTGCTGCCCAGCCGCCCTGGCTGCGCCCGCACGCGCCCGCGCCGGTGCCCGTGCCGCTGCGTATGCAGAACAGCCTGACGCGCTCCAAGGACGTCTTTGTCCCCGTCCGCCCTGACGGCGTCGTGACGTGGTACAACTGCGGGCCGACGGTGTACGATGCGTCGCACATGGGTCATGCACGCAACTATGTGACCCAGGACATCATCCGCCGCATCCTCCGTGACTATTTTGGCTTTGACGTGCACTTTGCCATGAACATCACCGACATTGACGACAAGATCATCCTGCGTGCCCGCCAACAGTTCCTCCTCACTGAAAACCGTACGGCCCAGCCGACGCTTTGCCCGTCCCTGCTGGACCAGGTCCAGCGCGCGACGACGATGCCTACACGCTCACCCACCTTGCCGCCTGGACCACACCGCCGCCGCACGAGTCGACGCCCGATCCCGAAGCCATCTTTGAAGCCGTCCGTGCCGCCCATGCCGCCTATGAGCAGAGCCCGGGCCAAACACCACTGACCAAGCCGGACGGCACCCCAGCCAACGCCGAGAGCAGCGCCAAGCTCAAGATGCACCTGACCGCTGTCCAGTCGGCGCGCGATGGCTTGTTGGCTGCCAAGCTGGCACCAGCCGGGGAGGATGCCAGTGCGCTGCACACGGCGGCGGGGGATGTGTTGGCGCCGTACTTGGATGCTGCCAAGGGGGCAAGCGTGACGGATCCTGCGATTTTCCGCGCCTTGGCTGCCCGGTGGGAAGCGGCATTTTTCCACGACATGGCGCGGCTCAATGTGGAGCGTCCGACGACCCTGACCCGGGTCAGCGAGTACGTGCCGGAAATCGTGTCGTTTGTGGAGCGGATTGTAGAGCGCGGGTTTGGCTATGCCGACGCGGTGGGCAATGTGTGGTTTGATGTGCGTGCGTTTGATGGGGCGGCGGTGGACGCTGTGGCGCAGGCGCAGGTCGAAGGTCAAGCGCCAGCGCAAGAGCAAGAGCAAGGCGCGTGTGCCAGCACACACAGTGCACCACGTTGCACCACGTGTACGCCAAGTTGGCTCCGGCGAGCAAGACGGATTCGGCTTTGCTTGCCGAGGGCGAGGGCAGTCTGTCGGTGGGCGCGGCGCAGACCCGGGGCAAGAAGAGTGCAGCGGACTTTGCGCTGTGGAAGAGCAGCAAGCCCGGCGAGCCGGCGTGGCCGTCGCCCTGGGGTCCCGGCCGGCCAGGATGGCACATTGAGTGCAGTGTCATGGCCAGTGCGGTGTTTGGCCCGAAAATTGACATTCATTCCGGCGGGGAAGACCTCAAGTTCCCGCACCACGACAATGAGCTGGCGCAAAGCGAGGCGTACCACGGCACGTACCAGTGGATCAACTATTTCCTCCACACGGGCCACCTGCACATCGAAGGCGCCAAGATGTCCAAGTCGCTCAAGAACTTTATCTCGGTCGACGATGCCTTGGCCCAGTACAGCCCTCGCCAATTGCGCCTCGCGTTCCTCTTCCAGCCGTGGGACCGCAGGATGGACTTTAGTGCCAAGGCGATTGATGAGGTGCGTCGGTTCGAGGCCGCGACCGACAACTTGTTCCGTACCGTGCGCGCGCGTGTCTTGGCCGCGCAGCAGGCGGCCGGCTCGGACGCCACAGCGCAGGCCCAAGCGCTCGACCCTCCCCTCCCACCAGCGGGGAGGGCATCACGCATGGCTACACGCACCGCGAAAGCAGCTTGGCAGCCGCCTGGGTCGCACCCAGCATGCCGTGCGCCTCGCGTTGGCGGACAACTTTGATACGCCACTCGCGCTGCGTTTGGTCCGCGACTTGATTGGCGAGACCAACGTGTACCTCGACAGTGGCAGCAAGCCCAACCTGCCCGTGGGGGTGCACGTGCACATGCCCACGCTGCTGTCGGTCGTGCACTGGATGACCCACCTCTTCTCCATCTTGGGCCTCACCTACCCGTCCCCCATCGAGACGCAGTTTGGCTGGGGCGTTGCGCCGGCGCCGACGCGCGCCGAGCGCGACGAGCGGAAGTGACCGCCTCCGCCTCTGCATCCACATCAACGGTCGATAAAGAACAGCTGGTCGCGCCGTACGTGACGCTGCTGTCGCAGTTCCGGGACGAGGTGCGTGCGCTGGCGCGCACACGAGCCAGCCGCCTTGCCAAAGCAACTGCTGGCGCTGTGCGACCGGGTACGAGACGATGGCCGTCTGGACGAGCTGGGGGTGACGTTGGAGGACAGCACGACGGGTCCGGCGTTGGTCAAGTTTGTGCCGCCGGCCGAGCTGCGGGCGGCGCGCGTGGCGCGCGAGCAGGCGGCGCAGGACAAAGTCGCGCGGAAACAGGCTGCGCAACAGGCCGCGCGCCAAACAGTTGGCCTCTGGCAAAAAGGTCGTACGCCCCCAGCTGACTTGTTCCGCTCCGCCCCCGATGCCAGCACCAAGTATGCCACGTACGACGACCAGGGCATCCCGCTCACCGATGCCCAGGGCGAAGCCTTGTCCAAGTCGCGCCGCAAGGCGCTCGATAAAGAGTTCAAGGCCCAGGTCCGGCTCCACCAAAGTTTCCTCGAGGCGCAGAAGGCCGGCGAGATCTAAGCCACTACGGGGGTTTGGGCGCACGGCGGAGAGATGGAGGGGGGGGGGGGAACTTCCGATCCATATCCATCTATACACATACACATGCAAGCAACATGCAACCGATCCCGCGGCCATGCCGAGGGCACACCGCGCCATAGAAAGCCAAAGGAGCAGGACAGGGCAGGGGAGCCGCGTGGGGTAGTTTTAGCTGGGGATGCTGGTGTGGTAAAACCGCTTGGCCTCGTCCAGCCGCGCGGCCTGGACCACGGCCCACTCTTGGCGCAAGCGTGGCAGCAGCCGAGCCAGCTTGCCCGGCTCGATGCGCTGCACGCGCACATCAAACTGGCTCGACACGGGGCGGTGGTCCGAGATGCTAGTGGGCCAAGAGCGGTAGCTGTGGCCCTGCACCGACTGCGGTCGCGGCAACGCCGGCTCGCGAGCAGGCACGGCGCCAAGGCCGCACCTAGCACCTGCTCCACCAGCTCGTCATCGCCGCGTCCTGCTCGCGCACGCACTTGACGGAAACGTCGCCCCGGCATCGCACCACAGGATCCGATCGCACCACGCCGGCACACGTTGCTTGCTCGACGTGTCGTACTCGCAAGACAGGTGGTTGTACTTGTACGTCGGCGCAAACCCGATGGCGCTTCGACAAACCCGCGCAGCGCAAAACTCGCATTGCTACAAGTTTGGCTGCTCAACTGGTCCACATCATGAAGTGCGGCGAGGTTGCCAGTGTGCAGGTACCCCAGCGTCTCGTCCCGCGTAAGGTCGATCCGATCTACCAGACGCGATCCCTCGATGTTAGCGCTACATTTGTCGTTCACCACGGGCGAAAGCAAAGAGCAAAGCAAAGGGACAAGGGAAAGGGACAAGGGGCAGGGGGGAAGGGAAGGGCAAGGTACGCACAGTTCAGATCGCCGCTCCAAAAGACAATGTCGTGATCCAAGATTTGCTCGCCGTCGCCGCCGCGGGTAAAGGCGAGGGTGACGCGGAGGGCCGGGGGGATGGGTCCAGGGGCGGTGTGGGTCCGGGCGGGAGCGTGCTGGCAGCCGCAGCACTTTGGGGGAAGAGTTTGGGTGCGGTGAGAATGGTAGCGGCATCCATGTTGCGCGCTTGGACGTGCGTTGGCCGGCGGCCAAATGCAATTGACAAAGCACAAGCTAGTATCGTCGAGCACGACGCGCGCTGCCACCGCGCCCTTGTTGCCGTACCGACCTCCAAAGCCCGTCTTGACCGTGCCCACCGCCGCTTCGGACAGCGTGCCGGCCCGAATCTTGCACCGAGATAAACACGCACGTCATCAGGCCCACTAGCAACTCGGACTGCACCAGCTCGTACTTGCCCTGCCCAAACGTGTCGGCGACGGCGGTGATGAGCGCGGTGCGCCAGGCAGCATATTGGTGCGAGATGCGGTCGCCCACGTCGTTGCCCACGGGTTTCTTGGTCGTCGACTTCTTGCCCAACAAGAGACTTTTCGCTGTCAATCGCTTGTCTTCCAGATCAATCAGTTCTGCAACCCAAACACAATCACTCGGGGCCAACCGGCTTGATTGACTCCGTGGCACGCGTCGTCATCGTTACCGGCGGCGCGCGGCCAGCACTTCGAAGAAGGTCTGTAGAAATTCCCGGTTCTCCGGTTGCCCTTGGGACGTTGGAGAAGCAGTGGATCGGCCGCATCGACATTGTACGTCACATGGAGCGTGCGGATGGTGCGCGAGGTAGCCACGTGCGGCAAGGAGCGGCCAATGCGACGCTCAAACCAATCGTGCGTCAACAGCCCATCCCACCCTCACCGCCCCGTCCATCCCGCCGCTCACGACCTGCAGCCGACCCAGCGCAATGCCATCGGGGTCCGTTACGAGCCGCGTAACGGGGTTGCCGCCATGCGCCACCCAGGATTTGACCACCACCAACCGGCATGCCGGCGTGCGCTCTTTCTGCTCCGCCAGGCCAAACACCAAGATCTTGCCCCCCTTTGTCCCGGCCCAGAGGTACCGTCCGGCAGCCGTCATACACAGGATCGCATCCAACGCGTTCTGGTGCACCGCCACACACTGGTACGACGTGCGGGACCATTCGGAGATCTGAGGTGGGCCAGTCAGTAGGGTGTCTCACGGAAAAAGCTAGGGATAAAGGCCCTGCAGGAGACAAGAGACAAAAGGGCCAAGGGAGAGGCGAACTTACATGGCCTGTCGTGTGCGAGATGAAGACGGTGGCAGGGGAGCAGGGCACCGTGGCTGCCGCCGTGGCTGGGCCGATCATCACCCCCGCCACGACAGAAGGCAAGCGGGGAGGTGCCGGCAGCGCCTTGGCCGGATCGTCATCGGCACTGGCAAGGGGCGTGAGATCTGCAGGCGAATGTCGTGCAGGTTGGGGGTATTGGGGGTAAAGGCAGGCGTGTGATCTCCCGCGCCATGAAATGCCAGGTCGGCCGCACGGCGCAAACTTTTACGGATGGAGCGGGAGGGAATGTTTGTGGCGGTGACCCGATCCTTGCGCCGTACTGCCAGGCTCCGACGCATGGTATGCGCCCAACGTCGCCCCGGTTGCCACCCACAACTGATCGCCCACCAACAGCGGCACAACATGGTTCCCCTCGACGGGGAACTCCTGGATGACAGGGGTGGTGATGAGCATGCGGGTGGAAGGGGTCCGATCGACTCTTCTCGGCAGACGGCTTGTCCGTCAGTCCGCCAGAGGGGCGGGAGGATGGGAGGCTGGCTGCCTCCTCCTTATCCTGCGTCTGCTCGGTGCTACCCCGGGCAGACGCCGTTTTGTCTCCCAATCCCAACGAAGAGCGCGGTGGGGCGCTGGCCGAATTGTCTGCGCTGGCCCGCCACGGCGACCAGATGGACATTTTGCCTCCCTCATCCACAACCAGGATGCGGTCGCCCAAGCGGGAGATGCGGACAATCGCCACATTGTGCACGCCACGGTTGAGCGCAGTACGCACCTCCTTGACCACATCCAGCTCCCACAGCATCCCGCTCGTCGTGCCCACCCATGCATGCCGAGCACTTTCCTCCGTCCCCGTAGGCCGTAGGAAGCACAGCGCCGTCACACGACCCTGCAACGCAAGGTCCGGGTCTTGGATCGTAGCTACCTTCTCGGGCGTGCTGGCAAGACTGGCTGTACTGCCAGCCGCGCTGGTAAGGGTACTGGCCAACCGAGTGGGCTCGCTCAGCCCGGCCACTTCGGCGCGCACCGTGCCAGCACGCAAGATTTTGACTTTATGGTTGTGGGCCGTGAGCACCGTCGGACCCGACACGGCAAACACGGAAAAGCGCGCATGCACCACCAGCGAACTGGCACTGCCCACCACCTCATCCTCCCCGGTATCCTCCGCCTCCGCCTCGCCCGGAAAGACGGAACGACAGGGGACAGGTTTGCGCGGCACCCAGGTAATCGTGCTTTCCTGGCCGGGCATGCCGCCCGTGTCGTACTCGGGCGGACGGCGGGAGGAAGCGACGCCGCCCGCCGGTCCATGCAGCACCACATCCCCCACCTCCCTCTCACCATCATGGCCGTGGTGGTGGTCACCGTCGACGAGACGGTGCTCGATTGCGCCTGGTACGCCGACCAGCGCACCGTCGGACCGTCCGTGTCCATGTCTGACTCGGAGTCGGACGATTCCAGGTCCGAGTACGCCGATCCTTCGCTCGTGTAGCTTCCCTCCTCTTCCAACAGCCCTGACGACGCAGGGGAGCGGGATGTGCTGGCGGGGGTGCCAATGCGGGGTGTGGGCGGCAAGGTGCTCCGGGACCGAAGGTGGGAGGTGGAGTCGGTGGAGGAAGGGTGGATCGGGGTCAAGGTCGGGACACTCCGACTGGGGGAAGAAGGGGCGGTGTGCACCCCGCCGACGGAGGGGGGCGGGACAGAGAGGTGGTGAGCGAGGGCAAGGAAGGCGTCGTCAGGTGCGTCTGCTTGTTCCTGCGCCAGCTTGGCGGCAGTGGGCGCGGTGCCTCCCCCACCGCATCGCTCTTGTGCGTGGGCGATGCGCCGCGGGACAAGGCGGTGGGTGGTGGTGGGGCGGTGCGAGCGGGCGACATTTGGGACGGAGACGAAGAGGGTGCGGGGGGACGGGGGACGCCGGGGGTGCGACCGAGAGGCGGATGGGGTGCCGGCTGGCCTCAGCGTTTGGGTGCGGCGGGGGAGGAGGGGGGCAAGGGGCGGGTGCGGGTGTGGGACGAGGGCGATGCGGGTGCGGATGCGGATGGTGAGGTTGATGGTGAGGTTGATGGTGAGGTTGACGGAGCAGACACTGGGGCGGGTAGGGGCGCGTGGGTTGGTGGACGGCGGAGACCCGAGGCGGGGGGGGCGTGCGCGCGCAATCAAGGCGCGCTCAGGGGCATGTGCGGCGCGGTGCTGGGCCTCCGACAGGCGCTGGTGGAAGTGGGCGTGTGTGTCGGGGGGCTGCTCGGCCGACGTGTTGGAGCGGCGGGGCGTTGCTGCGGGAGGGCGCAGGGGCTGTTCCTCCCGGCTGAGCTGCCACAGCGTGGGGGGCGGCATCCCACTTATGGAACGCAATTGACGGACAAGCGATGTCAAGTGTCGGGCAAGCGATGTCAAGTGTCGGACAAGCGACGTAAAAGCGACGCCCAAGCGATGGCAACCGACGCACTCGCTCTGGCCAAGCGATGGTCTGGATGGCCCCTGCACAGAAATACAAACCCAAGCAGGTGTTGGTCACGCCCAGCCGCCCCTGTGACGTCATCCCTACTTTACTCCAATGTCAAAATTCAAAGTTCAAATCGGACATGTGATGCAGGTGGCACGTGACTCATCCTCGGTCGGAACCAACTCCCACCTGCTTCATTCCGCCCGCTGCATTCTGCCTCCCCCCCTCCATCCCCCCCCATGGCGCAGGTCGCAAAGCCCGAGCTGGAGCGCTACCTCGACAAGCAGGTGCGCATTGCCCTCCAGGGCGACCGCCAGGTCACCGGCACCCTGCGTGGGTGGTACGACGTCTTCCTCAACCTCGTCATCGACAAGGCCGTCCAGCAGGTCCACCCGCCCGCTCCCAACGGCGGCGGCGGCCTCAACCAGCATGCCTGGGTCGACGCTGCGCCGTGCGGCATGGTTGTACGTCCTGCCTTGCCTGCGCTGCTTCCGTGCCGCTGCCCCTGCTAACCCCATCTGCCCTAGGTCATCCGTGGCAACAGCGTCACCGCCATCGAGGGCCTCGAACCGGTACGGTCGAGGGTGTAAACCAACCACGATACCACTGTCCTGTGTCCCACTCTGCTTAAAAGTCCCTTTCGCTGCTGTAGCAAAATCCCAGATCCGCATTTGTCTCGTACCCGCTAGTGTTGTCGTATATTAGTCCGACTCCTCCTCCGACTCCTCGTCCGACTCCTCTCCGACTCCTCCAGAATCGACTCCAACACCTCCCTCCCCTGCCCACGCAGCTCCAACACCGCCTCTTCCGGCACCTTGGTCGTCTCGTTCCCACTGCCCTTGAGCCGGGCCGGCAGCGCCAGCAGCCGCTCCACCGACTCGTCCGGCACATTGGAGGCACGTGACTTGTACCATTGCATCAGACCTTCTTCGGTAATGATGCCCTGCTCCTCGTCCTCTCGTCCTCCTCCCCTTCCTCCGCCGGGATCGCAAGGTTGTAGCAGCCCATCAGCAGTGGGCCGAACAACGGGCGGAAGCCCGGCGTGACGGCACAGTAGGACTGCATGGCACTGATCGCAAACGTCTCTTCGCCCTCTGCGATCTTGGCCACAGACTGCCCCACTTTTGCAGCACACTGCCCAGCTCACGCAGGTCGGGCTTGGCCTGTTGCAGAATCCAGGTAAACACGACGGCGACCAACTCGCGCTGCTCCACATTCGATGCCATGCGTAACGTTGACAGCTCGATCGCCACATTTTCCTTGCGGTGACCCTCCTTCTCAGCGCGTTGGAGCGAGGCCAGCGCCTCTTGGTAAAAGTCATTGATCTTGTTCACCTCGGCTTGGGCCTCGGCCGCGGTCGCTTGGCCCTCAGTCACCGTCAGAGCCGCCTTGTCCTCCTCCGTAGGCGAGTCCGACGTATCACTCTCCTCGTCGGACGAAGATGCCAGCTCGCTGTCGCCATCAATCGACGACACATCCTCGTCGTCCGCTGGGCTCGGGCTCGCGCGTCCGATTTGCAAGTAAGACGCATTGGTCCATGCTTCGATCGGATCTTCTTCTTCCTCTTCCTCCTCCTCGTCCGAATCGTCGACCGTATGGGAGGGCCAAATGTGACCTACGCCCCCTGCGCCGAGCTGGGCAGACGCAGGCTCGTCCTTGCTCGAGCGCCCGAGGTAGGCGCCATAGGAAATCCGCCCCACCCGCGTAAACGGCGGGAGAGAAACGCCATCGCCCACCACGCATCCATCTGCCACCACGCACCCACGGCCCAGCCGTACCTCCGTGCCCACCCGCACCTTGTCTCCCAGAATCACATGGTCCATCTACCTTGTCCCCGATCACCACGCCGACCAGAGGTAGGAATGGGCAATGCGGCACTGATTCCCCACCTGGGTATGGTCCCCCAGGATGGAATGGGAAATGGACGTGTGCTTGCCAACCCGTGCGTCGCGGCCCAAGACGGTGGCCTTGCCAATGTCGGTGGAGAGACTGAGGTACACGCCCGGCGCTTGGTACCGCCCGGCCGGGTTGGCAGTGAAGCGCCGTCGTGCCGGGCAAGTACCCGCCCGGCCGAGGGCGTGATCCACTTGCCGACAATGTCCTTGGCCACCACATCGTACGTTTGGTATCCCGTACGCGCATGTGGTACCCCCACCCGCGTCGCGCGTGTCCCACGCCACAGGCGCACGCTGCAGGATCGCGCTGGGCGCGGCCGTGCCCAGCGGTGACGCCGGCGCAACGTGCAAGAAAATCTTGGCGGTCAAAATTTCCGACGTGAGGATGCCCGGGACAAAGTCGCGACGCAGTTGTTGGTAGTCAAAGTTTTCTGTAAACAATGGCGGCACATCCACACTGCACACGTCCACCCCGCAATCCACCAGATCGTTGCGCACTTCCACATCTGCCGTCCCTCGTCTGCATCAAACAGCCGCACAGGGAGCACCATGCTCGTCTTGTGCGGCACGGCCGGGATGGACTCGTAGTGCACCAGCTCGTGCGTGAGCGGATTGATGACCATCAAACTCCGGTCGCCGGCCGGTCGGCGCGTACTGTCGCCGCTAGCACCCATCGTGCACAGCGTCAAGATCGCATCTTTATCGGCCTTGCGTCGTTCCTTGTGGATCCGCACCACCTCTTCCAAATCCAAGTTCCCACCCCATCGCATGCACCAGCAGGAAATCCGTCTTGATCAGCTTGGCATTGTCCAGCTCGCGCATTGCGTCGCCGACGCTCATGCGCTCGGGATGGGCACGACGGTGATTCCCTTGCGACCAGCGACATGCGCTTTGATTTGGTCCGGAAACGATCGGACAAGGATAAAGGTATGCTCCACCTGGGCCATCGATAACGCTTCCAACGTCCAGTCCAGCAGCGGCACCCCGACCAGCGGCACCAACGCCCGTGGCCGCTCGGCCGTCAAGGGCAGCATGCGCCCATTGAACGAGTCGGCCAACACGACGGCCACCAGCGCCTCCTCCTCCCCGTCCTTCTTCCGGCAGGCTTGGACTTGGCGTTGGCGCCCTTGGCTCCTGCCTTGGGCTTGGACACCGACTTGCCTGGCTTGCCCTTGGCTTGCATCGGTGGTGGGTGCGGTCCGAGCTGGGATAGTGGTGACTCGGGACGAGAGCAGCAGGGGCCGAGTGGGTTGCCTGGCGCAGCGCTCGCCTGCTCTGCCAGCCAGCCTAAAAAGCCTCCCAGCCCAGCTGTTCCGCACCCCACCCCAATTCCGCCAGTTGGCCCCCCGCCGCTCGGACCGGGCTACGAGTAACTAGTAACCACAAGGCGCACTCTAAGTAGGCCCTGAAATTAAATGATCGAATCAGAGATCTGAGTGTCAGATCTCAGATGCGCTCGCTTGCCTTTCCTCTCCATCCGCCTCCGCCTCCCCCTCCGCCACCCCTTGCGGACTGCACTCGTACCCGCGGACCCGGTAACCGTTGCACGATGGCACCGAAGAGTACGTTTTCGTTTCCTCGCCTCGGTCCTCGCCCGCGCGCGGGACCCGTCCGGGCCCACTGACCCCTCCCTCCCCGCACCTTAGCCAACTCCAAAGCCGCCGCGGGCCGAGCGCGCAAGCAAGAGCAATCCGACAAGAAGCAGGCGGCGGCGGCAGCGCAGGCCGAAGCGGCCGAGGCGGCCAAGTGGGAGCAAGGCGCCAAGAAGGGCAAAAGTGCCGGGGAGAGCAAAGCGGACAAGGCGGCGGAAGCGGCGGAAAAAGGCCGAACGCGAACGTCTCTTGGCCGAGGAAGAAGCTTCCTTGCCCTCCCATGTCAAGGCCAACCCCAAAGCAGGCGGCAAGAAGAAGGGTCAGGCTGGCGCGTCTGCTAAGGCGCCTGCCAAGGGAACTGGGATTGACGATATGATCACCCAGCTGTCCGCGGCCAACATTGACGATGCGCTGGACGCGCTGGATGTGGTGAATGAAAAGAGGGGATAAGGCGGCGATGGGGTCCAAGGCGGCCATGGTAGATGCCCACCCGGAACGACGGTTCAAAGCTGCGCTCGAGGCGTACAAGGAGCGCGAGTACCAGAGCGCACGCAAGGAAAACCCCGGCTTGCGCAAGACTCAGATTGACGACATTCTCTACAAGCAGTTCATCGTATGTATCGTTTCTTTGCTCTTTGCTCTTTTCTTGTTTGTGTTTTTGAGGAGGGGGGGGGGGGGGTTCCTGCAATGGGGAGGAGTGGGACTGACGATGGTGCGTCCGCAGAAATCCTCCGAAAACCCATTCAACCAGCTCCATGTCGCGTACGATGCCGACAAGGCGACCAAGCTGGAAGCTCTGCAGCAAAAGCGCGACCAGACCATCCAGCGCCTCGGGGGCAACTAACCTGCTCGTTGTCCTATTGTGATGATGAGGATGAGATGGTTCTGCTGCGATGCGTGTGTGTGGAGGAAGTGGTAGTGAATAGTGTGCAGTTGCTCTTATTACCTTGGCAGGAAGATGTGGCGCTGCTCGCCAGGCGGACTACTGACTGCTTGAGTGGGTAATAAATACGTCGGCAAGGAGGTGGCTGGGCCACGGAAATTGAAAGTTTGACAGAGGAACCAGGACCAAGACTGGCGCTGCGCTGCGCTTCGACCGCTTCTTCCGCTAGCATTCCGCGCGCGCCCCCCGCAAGGCCCGCCGAGCGTAGGACGCGTTGTCTTCTTTTGGAGCGCCATCCCTCCCTCGCCGCTTCCTCCCTAGCTTGCTCTTGCTCCTGCTCCTCCTTGTCGCTGGAAGCACCCGTTCAAGATGAGTGCGCTGGAGATGATCAACCCCCGTGCGGAGGCCGTGCGCCGCGAGCAGGCGCTGCAGGTCAACATTGCCGGAGCCGTGGGGCTGGCGAACGTGGTGCGCTCCAACCTGGGCCCCCGCGGACGATCAAGTTGCTGGTGGATGGTAGTGGCAACCTCAAGATGACCAAGGACGGCAAGGTGCTCTTGACCGAGATGCAGATCCAGAACCCGACCGCAGCATGATCGCCAAGGCAGCGGTGGCGCAGGACGAAACGTGCGGCGACGGGACAACGTCGGTGGTGTTGTTGGGGGCGAGCTGCTAAAGCAAGCGGAACGGTACGTGACTGACGACCGGCTGCACCCGCGCGTCCTGAGCGAAGGGTACGATGTAGCCAAGACGGCAGTACTGGAGTACCTGGAAAAGGTGCGGGTGGTACCGACGATGGACCGGGCCACGCTGGTGAGTGTGGCGCAAACGTCGTTGGGGACCAAGCTGCGTGGCAAGCTGGCCAAGCAACTCGCTGCCGACGTGGTGGATGCCGTGCTGGCCATTAAGCAGGAGAACGAACCGATTGATCTGCACATGGTTGAGATTCTCAAGATGGTGCACAAGTCTGAGACGGACACCCAATTGGTCCGCGGCCAGGTCCTGGACCACGGCGCGCGCCACGCCGACATGCCGCGCCGGGTGGAAAACGCATACGTGTTGACGCTCAATGTCAGTCTCGAGTACGAGAAGACGGAGGTCAACTCGGGCTTCTTTACTCCTCGGCCGAGCAGCGCGAGAAGCTGGTGGAAAGCGAGCGGCGGTTTGTGGATGCCAAGGTGCGCAAGATTATCGAGTTTAAGCGCGCCGTGTGCGACGAGCCGGCCAAGGCGGACCCGTCGGCTCCCAAGAAGAACTTTGTCATCTTTAACCAAAAGGGCATTGACCCGCTCTCGCTCGACATGCTCGCCAAGGACGGCATCCTCGCCCTCCGCCGCGCCAAGCGGCGCAACATGGAACGTCTCCAGCTCGCCTGCGGCGGCGAGGCGCAGAACTCGGTGGATGACTTGAAGCCAGAAGTGCTGGGCTATGCGGGTCTGGTCTACGAGCAAACGCTGGGCGAGGAGAAGTTTACGTTTGTAGAAAAAGTGGAGCACCCCAAGAGTGTCACCCTGCTCATCCGCGCCCCCAACGCGCACACCACCAGCAAATCCAGGATGCCCTGCGCGACGGTCTGCGCGCGACCAAGAATGCCATCGAGACAAGGCGCTCATCCCGGGCGGCGGCGCGTTCGAGGTGGGCGCGGCACGCTACCTGCGGCACGTGGCCACCAAGAAGGCCAAGGGCAAGGCCAAGCTCGGCGTCACCGCCTTTGCCGAGGCGCTGCTGGTCACGCCCAAGACGCTCGCGGTCAACTCGGGGCTGGAGCAGCTGGACACGCTCGTCGCGCTCGAGGACGAGGCGGCAGCAGCGGCAGAGGAGCAGGACACGTTCGCCACCCCGACGATTGGCCTGGACGTGGCGACGGGCGAGCCGGCGGACATGGCGGCACTGGGCGTGTGGGACAACTACCGCGTCAAACGCAACCTGCTGCATGCGGCAAGCGTGATTGCCACCCAGATCCTCGCCACCGACACCATCCTCCGCGCGGGGCGGACGAGCCTCAAGGGGCCGTAGCGCGCCGGCTGATGGATGCGTCGATGATTCGAATGCACGTGGGGGTATTGAGAGCTGTGCTGCAGGAGACTGTAGGATGCGTGTAGGATGCCAGGTGGAGAATGAAAATTTGCAACGTTGCCAGACAAAACCAGAGCATTCCGCCCGCTGCTTCTGCGTTCCGCGCGCAGGCGGCAGCGGATGATGATGTTTGCTTGGGGTCAGCTGCTCTGGCGCCCAGGCACCGCCACCGTCTGGTCCACCAGCGTCTAACCGTCTCCCCCCAGCGATCGAGATGTACAGCCAGGATGATCTGTACGGCGCGCCCTACAGCGCGCCGAATCCCTCGCGTCCACCGCCCCCCCCGCGCCTACGTCTGCGCCTGCCAGTGCGCCCCGCGCCCCGCTCCCGCCCGCCGCGGGCCCTCGGCCCGAGCGACGCGCGGTGCGCAACGCAGCCGCCTTTGCGTCCGACTACGATGAAGGGTAAGTACTAGTCGTGTAACTAGCCGCGTTTGTTTTCTGTGTCGTCTCTTGTCTCCTGCACCCCCTCCCCCCACCCCCAGCCCTGAGCGTGCGGGACAGACAGGTAGGGGCAGACAGCTAGGTGCACTGGTCGTGCTGTCGTACTCTTCGGCGTCGTACCGACGTGCCAATGCATCGTTCGGACTGGTCTGACTCATGCTTGCTTGTTTGCTTGTTTGCTTTGGTTTGGTTGTGGACAGCAAGATGTTTATTGGAGGCTTGAACTGGGATACGACCGACGAGTCGTTGCACAAGTACTTTGAACAGTTTGGCCCCGTGTCGTCCTGCGTCATCATGCGCGAGGGCGGCACGGGCAAGTCGCGTGGATTTGCCTTTCTCACATTCGAAGACCCAGCGTCGGTCAACGAAGTGATGGGCCGAGAACATTTTCTCGACGGCAAAATTGTAGGTTCCCCCCTGGCATGACTCTAGGCTTTTTGCGGCGACATGCGGCGTGCGACGTGCAATCGACCAGACCCAAGTACTGACTGCCACGGACTGTGCCCTTGCCCCAGATCGATCCCAAACGCCATCCCGCGCCCGGACCAAGCTCGCACGCAAAAGTGCTTTGTCGGCGGAGTGCCGCAAACGGCGACCCAAGAGTCGTTCCGCAAACTATTTGAACGCTATGGCCAAGTACTCAACTCGACCGTCATGATGGACAACGAGACGGGCCGGCCACGCGGATTCGCATTTGTCACCTACGCCGACGATGCTAGCGTGGATCGCTGTCTGGCCGACGCGCCGCTCAACTACCAAGGCTCGCTGGTACGTTCCATTCTCTCCTGACGACTGTTTGTGGCTCCGTTTTTCGGGTGCGGGCATGCTGACTTTAGCGAACCCAGTTGGACATCAAACGTGCCTCGGCCAAAAACGACGGGTTTGACATGGGATCCAACTTTCGTGGGCCCCCGCGCGGCGCTCCGCGGGGCGGCGCGCGACCTGCATGGGGCGCACCAAGAGGAGCTGGCGGATGGGGGGGTCGCCCAGGGTACGAAGGGTACGGCGGCGACGAGTATTCCGCTCCGCCCATGCCCGCTGCGCCTCCGCCCCCCGTGCCATTTGACGCTGCGACCATGGCCCAGGTCTTCTCTTCGCTTGAGTACGGCACGCCGCGATGGACCCCGGCCGGCGCCTGGGCGCACATCCAGAGCTTGCTCCCTGCTTGGGGCGCTCCTCCTCCGCTCGCCGGGCCGCCAGGCATGATGGGCGCCGCGCCGCCGGCCTGGGGTCCACCCGTGCCCGCCGGCTCGCCGGCTTGGGGCGGATACGACCGCCAGCGCGAACGGTCGCCTCGCGCGCGGCGAGCCGTACTATGCCCGGGCAGAGCGGTACTGATGTCGTGTCGTACTGCGTGCTCCCTATCCGCCCTTGGCATCCTGTCCTTTTTTGCAGTGCTGTTCCGTTCTTGTGTGCTTGCTCTGGCCTGTGAGCCTGTGACCCATGCGACCCGACCACGGCGCGTTTGTTCTTGTACCCTCTATCTGCCCGCCACGCCCGCCCGGCGCTTGCTCGCCCCTTGCGTTTCCCACGGAACCCATCGGGGCGTGCTGGATGAACAACCGATCCAATTTCCATGTCCAGCAACCAAGCCAGCGGTGGCAATAGGCCGTGCTCCCCTCAACAGAAGGTGGTAGTCGTCCGATAGGTTGTTGTGGGATGGTGCGTGCTAGACAGAGAGAACCGGAGGGGCGGGTGAGGCAGAGCGCTAGTCAGTAGGGCGGGTCGCCGGTAGGATTATCTGCCAACCAAAACGTACGTCGTTCTCCATAGATCAAGGCACCGGAGAGATGGGCTGGGATGGAACACTCAGGACAGGGGCTTCATATTCATAGTAGCACATAGTAAGCGTCACGTGCATCCCATGGAGTCGGTGCAACGAACCAACGCGCTCGGTAGGTATTCCCGCTCTCGCAGCTCCCCACATGCTCTCCTCCAGCAGCAACACTCCAAAACCCGCCGGGTCTGCTCCACCCACCACACCACCACCACCCCTCCTCCTCCTCCTGACCGCGCAAGCGGGCGCCAGGGCAGACATGTCAGACGCGGATGTGGATGCGACGCCCCATGTGGGGAGCATGGACAACGACAAGCTTCGCTCCCGCCTCCAGGAGGAGCTCTCGCCTCCTCTCGCTGCCACCCCCCGCGTCTTCACCTCCTCCCCCGACGACCCAGGCTACCCCATCTTTGCTGGCGACCTGCCCTGGTCACAACGGTCCTGGATGTACCAATTCCGTCCGTTCCGCGGCATGTACTACGATGTGCGCCGCCGTCTGCCTCTCTATCGCTCCGACTGGACCAGCGCCTGTGCGCCGCGCAACTGGTACACTCTTCTCGACTCGACTGTGCGCATGTACTTTATCAGTACGTTGTGTTTCCTGCATTGGCTGTACGCGTTCGCATGGTTAACGTGAGCACCCAGCCTCATGCCGGCTATTGCGTATGTCCTCGACATGAACCACCGCACGCATGGCGTGTACGGTGTGAACGAAGTTATCCTTGCTAGCGCTTTGGCCGCCATCGTCTTCCCCATCTTTGGGTGCCAGCCTCTGACCTTTGTGGGTGTGACGGGGCTGATCAATCTGTGCAATTACACCATGTACAATGTCACAGTCCATCATTGGGGGTTTGACCACCTCCATTACCTGCGCTTTCAGGCATGGATGCTCATCTGGGCCGCTGGCTTCTTGTTTGCCGGAGCAGCGCTCAACATGTCGGACTATACCCGCTTCATCACCGACATGACCTCACAGACCTTTGGCTTTTATGTGGGCGTCGTCTACATTCAGAAGGGGATCGAGCTGCTGATCAATGAATTCGAGCCGAGCCCCCGAGACAATGCGACCGGGTGGCTGTCGGTGACGATTGCCATTTGTTCACCGTCAGCGTCTACCTTGTTTCGGCGGTAGGCAGAACCTCCTTTTCCCTTCCGTGTCCGAATGGGGATTGGCTCCTACGCCTTACTGCCGGCTGCATTTTTTGGACGGGCTTCTCGCATTTCCCGCATGGGTCCTTAAAACAGGTGCCGTTGGAACGGGGTACCGATCACTCGCTCTTGGTTCCCCACCATGGACCGCGGTTGGTTTGTCGATTTCTGGCACATTGATGTCAAGTGGGTCTTTGTTGCCCATTTGGCTTTCTTGTCATGCTTCTCTTCTACTTTGACCACAATGTTAGCTCCGTCATGGCTCAGGCGCGTATTCCCCGTTCGAACGCCGGCAGGCTTCCATTGGGACATGGCTGTCCTCGCTGCCACCACTCTCGTCTCTGGCTTTCTCGGGCTTCCTGCTCCGAATGGACTCGTGCCCCAAGCGCCCGAACATACCGACTCTCTCTCGATCTATGCACAGGTGGACCAGGCCCACCACCACCACCACCACCCTACTTTGAATCAGGCACAGCGCCGCTCAACCGAAGAACCATCGTATTCCGAGCTAAAGCGCATTCGCACCGTCCAAATGGAACAAGATGTCGTCGGCTCCCTCCCTGCCGGTCCCCGTTCCGCCCCTCAGGAGATCCGCAACGTGCGTGTGGTCGAGCAACGAGTTTCTCACCTGGCCATTGGCGCCTTGACCTGGCCACCATGACACGTCCTTTCCTCGTGATGCCTGGGCTCATGCCGCGCGCCGTTTTGCCGGCGTCTTTCTCCTGGTCGGATGGGGGTCGATTGAGCAGACCATTGGTCCAACGCGCTCTCGCCATGGTCAAGACCGCGCCATGGCCGACCCTTCCAACCCCCTGTTGAGGGTCCGGCGACGTAAGATTTTCTCTCACTGCCATCCAATGGACCTTTTTCGGTATGACCATCGCCATCTCCCAAACCCTGGCCGGACTCGGGTTCCCCGTGATCATCCTCCTCTTAATCCCGGTACGGTACTACCTTCTTCCCAGGTGGTTCTCGCCCCCGGAACTGGCCATCCTCGACTCGCCCACCGCCGATGCCCCCCCGCTACTGTCTCTGGACACGAACCCGAACGCGTCACGGGGTCGGCGTCCCAGTTGCCCTCGATACGGGACTGGCCGGAACCGAGTGGGGCAAAGCCCTTGGCCTCCCGCCCCTTCGTCCGCCACCGTCGCTGTCGCTACCGGCTTGAGGCGCTTTGATTCGGCCTCCACCACTACGCGCCTGGCTACCGTGCTGCCCCTGGTCAGGGCCTGCCCCCCACTCCCCACCCGAAGAGGAGGAGGCTTGAAGCGTGAAGCTTCTCACACGCAGTGTTGTGCCTGTCGAAGAAAGGACTCGGCTTCGCGATCTGCTTCCATATGCCATTGCTATCTTGTTGTCCTGCCGATGAGCGACCCAGTCAAGGCGTTCCCAATGCATCTTGTTGTTCTTGCCAAGGAGAGTGACATCTACAGGAGGAATCAGCACCAACAGCGGCGCCAACCCCACCAGGCCCAACGACCAACTTTTTGGCTACACCCTGGTGCTGATAACCATGCCCTGAAACACATGTCACGTGCCGCACGCCCCCTCCCCGGCTTGTCAGCGGAACAGGCGGAATGGAATTTCCGCGTGACTCAGAGCGGCAGGAACAACCAACGGCTCGACGACATCAGCCCTGCATTTGCTTGGCATGCAGCCCATCCCCATCCCACCACCCTCCATCCCCAGCCCCACCACCATGTCTGCGCTGAGCCCGCGCCCTCGGCCCCCAGCTGCGGCTGCCCAGGTCGCCGACCTGGCCAAGAATGTCGGCGAGAAGCTCGGCCTTGCCCCATCCAACTCCCTGCCGCCCCGGACGCTGCCAAGAAGGCGCCCAAGCCCAAGAAGGAGGGCAAAGAAAAGGACAAGGAGGCGCTGCCCGAGGTACGTTGGTTTCTCCTCTGCTCCATTCCTCCCCTGCTGCTCACACCACTGCCCACCGCAGGCCCAACCGGTCCACCCTTCGTATCTCGACAAGCGCATCGAGCTCTTTGAAAAGGCCAAGGCCGAGCGCGATGCGTATGTCGCTGCCCAGCCGCGCAAGGAGATTGTCGTGACGCTTCCGGATGGGAGTAGCCGGGTTGCTACGGCATGGGAGACGAGCCCAATGGACATTGCCAAGCAAATCTCCAAGTCCTTGTCGGAGAAGATTGTGATTGCCAAAGTGATGGGCAACTGTGGGACTTGGAACGTCCGTTTGAAGGGCCTGCATCGCTCGAGCTGCTCGACTTTGACCACCCAGAGGGAAAACGTGTGTTTTGGCACTCGTCTGCTCACGTTTTGGGTGAGGCGGCGGAACTGCTGTATGGCTGCCACCTCTGCATTGGCCCTCCGACCGGCGGGTTTTTCTACGAAATGGCCATGGGCGACTCGGCCGATCGGGCCGCGTGACCCGCCAGGAAGACTTCCCCGCGTTGGAGAAGCTGACGACCAAGGCAATCAAGGAGAAACAGGCGTTTGAGCGGGTGGTGCTGCCCAAGGAAAAACTGCTGGAGATGTTTGCGTACAACAAGTACAAGCAGCACATCATCAAGGACAAAATCCCCGATGGCACTTCCACCACCGTCTACCGCTGCGGCCCATGATCGATCTCTGTGTCGGCCCACACATCCCCCATACGGGACGCATCAAGGCTCTGTCGGTGTGAAGAACTCGGCGTCGTACTTCCTCGGAGACCAGAACAACGACTCGCTCCAACGGCTGTACGGCATCTCGTTCCCTGACAATGCGCGCATGAAGGAGTACAAGAAATGGCTCGAAGAGGCAGCCAAGCGGGACCACCGCAAGATTGGCAAGGAGCAAGAGCTTTTCTTTTTCCACGACATGAGTCCTGGCTCCGCGTTCTGGTTGCCGCACGGGGCGCGGATCTACGAGAAACTGATGACGCTGATGAAGCAGGAGTACCAAAGCGTGGCTTCACCGAGGTTGGCACCCCCAACATGTTTAACGCCAAGCTGTGGGAGACGTCGGGTCACTGGGCCAACTACAAGGACGATATGTTTACGCTGCCAGTGGAGAAGGAGACGTTTGCGCTCAAGCCGATGAACTGCCCGGCCACTGCTTGGTTTATGCGCATCGCGACCGTTCGTACCGCGAACTGCCCCTGCGTCTGGCCGAGTTTGGCGTGATCCACCGGAACGAGGCATCGGGTGCGTTGAGTGGCCTGACGCGTGTCCGGCGCTTTGTGCAAGACGACGCGCACATTTTCTGCATGGCGTCCCAGATTGAAGAGGAGATGGCCAACTGCTTTGCCTTCCTCGAGACATTTATGGCAAGTTTGGCTTCTCGTTCAAGCTCGGCCTGTCGACCCGTCCCGAGAAGAAGTACATTGGGGAGCTGGCGGTGTGGGACGCGGCTGAGGCACGGCTCAAGTCGGCGCTGAACAAGTTTGTGCCGAACCAGTGGGTGGTGAACGAGGGCGATGGCGCGTTTTACGGGCCCAAGATTGACATTGAGATCAAGGATGCCATGGGCCGCGAGTTCCAGTGCGCCACGATCCAACTCGACTTTAACCTGCCCAACCGGTTTGACCTCAAGTTCCGCGCGCTCCCGGGCCAAGGCACCCTCGACGGCGGCAACTTTGATCGGCCCGTCATGATCCACCGTGCCATCCTCGGCTCGCTCGAGCGGTTCATTGCGATCCTCACCGAACACTTTGCAGGCAAGTGGCCCTTCTGGCTCAGCCCACGGCAGGTGATGGTGGTGCCCGTGTCGGTGGACAACTATGCGTATGCGCAGCAGGTGGCCGACAAGCTCCATGACGAGGGCAAGTTTTATGCCGATGTCGACGTGACCGACAACACGCTCAAGAAGAAGATCTTCAATGCCGAAAAGGCACAGTACAACTTTATCCTCGTCGTCGGTGCGCGCGAGGCGGAGACCAAGGCGGTCAACGTGCGTGCCAACGGCAAGGAGGTGGCGCACTCGTTGGAGGACACGCTGCAGGCCATGCTGCGTCTGTCCCAGAACCAGGGGCTGGAGAACGTGCTGGACATTTAATGCGCATCGCATCGCATTCCGCCACGTCAATCGCATGCCTTTCCATCTTCCTCCTTATCTTGCTAAGCGTTGTGTGGTCGATATGGGATAGGGAAAGTGGAGGAAAGAGGACGCGCGATTTAAGTCGAAAGGGACCATTTCCACATCGCCCGCCTCAAACGGGATCCAAGGTGCTTGCTCTCCTGCATCGACAGAAAAAGAAAGCAAAATGCTTCAAAGGGGAATCGAACCCCTGTCACATCGACGTCTCACAGGCACTAGGGCTGTCTGGCAACGATGTAGTATACCACTAACCCATTGAAGCTTGATATCCTGTTGGTAAATGACAATTTCAGTGCAACTCTAGTTGAGCGATCACGTTGATCTTTCAGGGGTTCGTCCCGCTGTGATTGCCGCCTTATCCAGCTCAGCTAGAAGCGCCTAAGTGGAAGATGGTGTACAAAGATGGACAGAGCCTGGTACGCTGTGCTTCCCCCCCAACAGCAAACGAAGTCCGCCACGCTCGTTCTAGAGCCTCCGCGGAGTGCGGTTGAACGGTACTCAGGTGTCCCTCTTACTATTTAAGCTTTGGAATGCCACACGCATGAATACAGTTCCAAGGCCTCAGCGCCTCAGCCCGAATAACTTCTGAGTTCGATATATGATTTCAAGGACCACGAACAGAAGATGCATGCGAATACAATAGGTTCAATGCACACAACAGCTGCTTTTGCGTAAAAAAGGACAGTCAATATATATGGCTACGTTATCAGCCCAGCCCGTCCCTCTTTCGCATAGAGGAACGGGAGAACCACAATTATAATACAGGTTCTGTTTCCTTCTAGTATCCCACAGTAGACAATGCCCCTATAATCCACGATGTCAAACAGGATATGACGTCAAGCCGTCGGACGAATGGTGCCACCATGCACCCCTCCCGTCGCCACGTCATGCAGTGTGTATAATGGCCTGTTAGAGTGCGTGAGAAGGCGGTGAGTGTGGACTTAAATTTGTCCGCCCCTGAGGCGCCCTTGGCGTAAAATATGCCCCCACAACAAGGGCCTCGTGCGCTCTGCTACTTCTCCTGGAATGGACTGTTACCACAGGTGCCTATAGCGCACGGCAGGCCGCCACCGTTATTCCCGCCCGTGGCGGCCCCAGATAAGGCCAACGGCTGCTGGGTGTGGGTGGGCCCTGAGTCAACCAGCGCGAGCAGGTCGGGGGGAAAGGAGGTTGGATCGACCATCAGTGCATCAGTATACCCGTGACATGCGGCATGCCCGCGACGGCTTCCCAAGGGCGTTATAGGGGCTGCGCCACATACACTGCCCTGCTGCCTCGTTCGCCCCCAGCGCGGCCGGCCGGGGCGCAGTGCTCTAATGCCGCCGGGTGTGGCGGTTAAAACACTCTGTTTCCCTGTTGGTTCCCATGCCTTTGTACCATCACTCGCGCACACGCCCACCCGTCTTCGATCGAACTCTGGCCAGTCCCTGGGCCATCTTGTCCCGTCTCTTGGCTCCGCTCCGCCCTCTCCCTCCTTCTCCCCTCCCGACACCCGCCTGCTGTGGCCCCCCGTCCTATATGGACATCCTCACACACGTCCCCGTCGAGGTGGCCGCCCACATCCTCAGCTGTGGCGTCCTGTCCATATCAGACGCCTGCCGTCTGTGCCTCGTGAGCAAGGGATGGAACCAGTTGATACGGTCCGAGGTAAGCTGGCAGGCATTTGCCCATACCCACCATCTCACGAAACAGCCCAATGATACCTGGCGGACCGTCACCCTCGGACACGAATTGCGCTCCCGCCAACTGGAAGGACCACCTCGGGCGAATTTGTCCCTCCCCTCCTCCCGGCTCTCAGCGACATGCAACAGATTTCTCCTGCATCGCCCAATCTGCAAGGAGAAGAGCTGCCCCCCGCCGTTCATGTCGCGGGTCTCCTAGTCCCAACGTGCTTGCCCTCTGGAGTCCTGATGGTCCGACCACACCGTGGTCTGGACGGTCGACTTGTGTACCCACGAGCGCATGTGGATGCACCGTCAAAAATGTCCCCACATGAGCACAACGTGCCTCGCGGGAGACGGGTACATCCTGATGCTGTACCACTGTGCGTATATTCCCCATCGTCTCTTGACCAGTGCGACTGACTGCTGCATCGCAGGCGTCGGTCACCACGAGCGGTGGGTCCAAGTGAACATTTGGAAGTGTCCCGATGTAGAGACTGCGACACCTTCCTCTTCTCCTTCTGCCACGGAGAGGGGAAAGGAGCAGTTCGAGTTCCAAGGCGAGATGCGCCTCTGTGGGATGAATCTCTTCTCAGGCACGTTTGGTCCGGCGTACTTCTCCGCGCCATTCTTGGCCGTCGGGCCCAGCTGGGCTTTGATGAGTGCACGGACGAGTGGCCCGTCAAAGTCGTGGTATACAATGTAGATACGAAGACCTATGTCGAGTCGGTCGACTAGCCGAAGCGGTGAAAAGACAGGTCCAGCCATGGGGCTGCATCCCATGTACGTCTTCTCCCTCCCTCCCAGCTCTTTCGTCAACAGCCCCTCGTGTTGTGCATGGATGTAAGTGCAGCAACTTACACGACAGAACAGGGAGATGTGTTTTCCTCAAGCTCTCGCATTTGATGTCACACGTCTTCTCTTTGTCTCCTTCAAGCGCTGGGGAACCATTCGGGGGCGAGGGGCTTGGCTGGGCAACACGACTGCTGTTTCGATGGACAATGGTACCCCCTTGTGGAGTTCACGTACAGGCCGGCTTTCCCCTGCCAATTCTTCTGAACCAAAAGCAACTGTCCTAATGGCCATGGATGTGCCCGATGATAACCCTGACGGTCGGCGACTGCAACCCTCCCCTGCATCCCCTATTTGGACGAAGAAATGGAAGACACGTTGGCAGACACGACTGGTCGTTTGGCTCTCTCCCATCAGACGGAACGCTCCTTTCCGCCGGACTCAAGGGCGTATTTGTTCTGCGCGACTACCGCGTCTTCCTCACGACCAACCACTGAGCCTACCATTAACTGTGTCATCCTCGTCCCCCTGGGCGTCCACTCGCGTCGTTCCTCGGATGCCACCTTGGTTTCCGAGGTTCCGTCTCAACACAAAGACGCCTCTTCCCGTTCTTCTTCCTTCTCCATCCCCGAGAGTCTTCCCTCTTCCCGCTCCACCCGCGTACAGGCGCCAACGCAGCCCGCTGCGCCGTAGCCCTGGCGAACCACACCATCCTCTGGGCCACACCCCATACCGCGCCCATGCTACTCTTGCTGCCCGACCCCGCCCACGCCCACAGCGAACCTCGCCTGTTTACCCTTCCCACCTTGCCCCCGAGGGATGCGAGGGTGTAGAAAACGTGTGGGCCGCCACGGTTGGCGATCCACCCAACGCGCTCGCCCTATGACCGCGTACCTCTCGCATAACCTGCTCGCCCTCGTTCTCAACCCGCCCCGACGCGGCGTCTTGCCCGCCTCGGACGTGCAGCGCGTCGGTGCGGCCTTGCTCACCATCCATTTGGACCAGGCCGCGGCACTGTACCTCGGCCCGCTTGCCCGTCCGCGCGGTTGTACGTCTCCTGTTCAGGCGTCGAAACCACGGTGGACTTACCCAGCACCTTGGTATGGTGGAAGAAGGCTGCCAGGCCGTTGCACCCCGCCCCCCATCCTGTCCCCTCTTGGTCGGGTGGACCCTCGTGTTCCTGAGCCTCGGACAGGTGCAGCTTGTTGGGGCCCCACAGTAGGGCCCCACCTGTTCAGCCTCTCAGTTCACCCTGTTCTGTACTTTTTTTCTTTCTTCCCTCCCGACCGGGTAGGGCGGTGCATATGTGTACTTTATCTTTCCCCTCCTCTAGCTTCTGTCCCTAAAAAACGAACCGTTGAACTACATCGCGGCCTGGTAAATGTGCCTGGTGACCCGGTGACGCTGCAGCTTATTGAAGCTCCGCATGATGCCGATGATGGAAAAATGCGTGCCTGAAAGTGTGTGCCTGATGATGGAGGCATATGTCCGTCCATTTGGGGGTGTGGCGCATGGTGTGCCTGAGGGATGCCTGATGGTATATACTTTGAATCGGCAGTAGGGTGTGCGCCGAGCCCTTCACTGTTTCTCTTTCCCTCTCCCTCTCTTTATACCCCTTTATTGGCGGAGGTGACCACGATGATCACGATCGATACGAACGCTCACAAAACCCAACTCCCTTTTTCCTGCTCTCGTCCCCTTCGATGCTTTTCTCCTCTGTGCCCATCGAGCCATCGAGCCCATCGAACGATGCCATTGACTACATACTCTCTCCGAGTTTTCCTCGCGCGCTTGCGTCGCTCTCGAGTCTCCTCATTTACTCCCTACACAGCCATTTGTTTGTGTGAAAAAGAAATGGAACGGATCACGTTCCTCTGAGGTGACTCGGTGCCTAGACAGAGGTGTGGTGCCTAGTGCCTCCCCCCCTTGTGTTACCCGGTGGGGATTAGATCTCAGATAGAAAGGCACAGCGCACGGTGCCAATGCCAACGAAAACGAGTGCGTTAGCCCCGACCGCCACAGCGGATTTGGTCGCCTGGACAGGGTGCTGGTCTGTGCTCGCTGGAATGCAACGGATGCGCGTGCCGCCGAACGGTACTATGGTCGCGTCTTGCATTCATGCCCTTGATTGTGGTGGGTTTCTCTTCCACTGAGGCTAAGTGAACTTTCGCCAAAAAGTATTTTGGTCCAGACTCGCGGGGCATTTGTCCCGTCCATTACACCCTTAGTTTGTTTATTGGAGAAAGCACGCAGTGCGCGTCATCGGTTCCGTCGGTTTCGATGACGCGCATACTAAAGGGTGGTTTGGCGGGACGATGGCATGCACGAGAGGGCAAATGACTGTGGAACCAGGACACCAAACAGCAAAAATGGGGTCCGCCCGGGATCGAACCGAGGACCACCTCTACGAAAGCGGATGCGCTGACCCTAAAGAGGCATGATACCACTACACCACGAACCCATGCTTGTATTTGCAGCAGATGCAGATCTGGTGGGGCGCTGTATGTAGTCGATTGATTATGGCTCTGATTGGTCATCGGATAGTCGACAGCCCAGAGAAAAGGCTAAGATTGGCAGGAGCAGCTGTCGATGGCACCAAGCAAGCAGGTTCCAGCATCTTTTGCCACATGTCAGGTCCCAGCGAGAAGCCATACTGGTTGTGGGGGGCGTGTGCTGCCCCATGCTGGGTGGAAGTCGAGCGGAGATGAGAATGGTGATCGATTGGGGGTGGCCCAGACCAGAATTGCGAAGAGGCGGGCGCAGTGGCTGGATTCGGGTTTTAGTTTCGAGACAGCTGTGTCTGAGCAGCGGAGATGCCGCTCGCATCGCGCAATCGCTTCCGACGGCGGCGCGGGGGCGGAATGGGGCGGAATTCCCCAGGGGGGCATGGCGTGCTCGGTTGGTGTTGGACAAGACGCAATTGGGCTCAACAGCTACCACGACGGCATGCCCAGCGCCTCAGCCGCACAGCCAGGCACGAACCACCCGAGATCCAGCCCTACTCGGCCCCGCCCTGCCCGCTGATGCATGATGCTGCCTGTGGCGTGGCGCTGGGCGCTCAAAAAACATGGCCGGATGGGCGTCTTCTGAAGCGGTGGGCTTGGTTTTCCTCATCGCTGCCAACACCACTCCACTTTCTTGGGCGCCTCAGCAGTCAGTCTGAGTACCTGAGTACCCAGAACGCAGAATTCAGAGCTCAGACGCCCCCTCCTCGCGCTCTAGTCTCACCATCTCACCCCCTGTCGGCCGAAGAACACCGCTGAGGAAAACCGCAGAATTCGGGGCTCGTCTTATACCCTCCACCATCACCTCCACCACTCCGGTCTCTTCTCCTGCCACCCCCCTCCCTCTTCTGCCTGCCATGTCGCTCGAGTCCAAGGGATTCGTCGAGACGCAGACCTTCCCCGCGTCGAGCAGGAGGCGCGTCAGCGCCACTTCGCTGCTGCTCCACCCGCCGACGCGCCCTCCAGCCGCTCCCCCGCCTGCGCGACGCCGCCCTCAAGGTTGGCAAGAAAATCGTCGACTACGACGGTCTCGAGTACCACCGCCTCGGCGTCCAGACCGTCTCTGTCAACGACTGGTTCCGCGATGTTTTTTCTAACCCCGGCGCGATGGTGTGTAACACAGTCGTTCTGTTTCCTCCTCCTCACATTGCTGACTTTTCTTTCAGGCGACCGAGTACCTCGACTCCCTCTTTCCTATTCGCCACTGGCTTGGCTCGTACAACTTGAACTGGTTCACCGGCGACATGATTGCCGGCATCACTGTCTGCCTCGTCCTCGTCCCCCAAAGTGTCAGTTACGCCGCCGTGGCTGGCCTCGAGTCCCAATTCGGTCTTTACACCTCGTTTGTCGGAGTCATGATCTACGCCCTCTTTGCCACGGCCAAGGATGTGACCATTGGCCCCGTTGCTGTCATGTCGCTCGAAACTCACTCTGTTATCCAGCATGTACTGCACCAAACCGATGAATGGTCGCAGGAATTGCCTCGGCTCTTGCCTTCATTGCGGCGTGGTCACCCTCGGCCTCGGTGTCTCCGCCTCGGGTGGATCATCGACTATATCCCCAGTACCGCTATTGCCGGATTTATGACGGGCTCAGCTCTGACAATTGGCATTGGGCAGGTGCCCAAGCTGATGGGCATCTCAGCTGTCCACGCCAATACGCTTCCGTGCTACGTGTCGTAATCGAGACACTCAACATTTGGGTGACACCACTTTGGACGCAGCGTTTGGTCTGCCAGCCTTGTTCATGCTGTACTTTATCCGTTGGTTCTTCAAGTGGCTCCCGACCCGTTACCCCCACACGGCCCGCTTCTCCTTTTTCTGCACCATCCTTCGGAATGCCTTTGTGATCATTGTTCTTCTCGTTGCTGCTCGTATTTGGCTTGGCAACGACCACAAAAGAAACTGCCCATCTCGCTGCTCGGGCCCATTCCTCGTGGATTCAAAGATATGGGCAAGCCCAACTGGACACCCGCCTCTTGGGCAAACTTGGAAGCAAGCTCCCGTGTCGATCATTGTTCTCCTCCTCGAACACATTTCAATTGCCAAATCCTTTGGTCGCATCAACAACTACACTGTTGTGCCTTCCCAAGAACTGATCGCCATTGGTGTCACCAATGTGTTTAGTCCCTTCTTTGGTGCGTACGCTGCCACGGGCAGTTTCAGTCGCTCGGCATCAAGGCCAAGTCGGGTGTCAAGACGCCCGTCGCTGGCTGGATCACGGGCATTGGGGTTCTGATTGCCATCTACGGTCTGACGGGCGTGATGCAGTGGATTCCCAATGCGGCCCTGAGTGCCGTCATCATCATGCCGTCGGCGACCTGATCACGTCCCGGCTACGCTGTACCGCTACTGGCTCATGAGCCCACTCGAGTTGGTCATCTGGTTCGCCTCGGTCATGGTTACCGTCTTCACCTCGGTGGACAATGGTGTGTACACTTCGGTTGCCGCTTCGGCAGCGCTGCTCTTGATCCGAATTGCCCGCCTCGCGGCCGCTGGCTCGGCATGGTGCGTGTTTCCCACGGCGACAACCGGTCGGCCTTTACCCGCTCTCGCACCACCGTCACTGGTTCGGGGCATGGTCGTACCGTTCGCGGCGCTTCGCACGATGGTGGTCGTCCCGATGACGGTGGTTTTGTTCCGCTGGATTCGAAGGATGCGCTCCGCGACCCGTCGGTGCATGTCGAGCCCCCTCCACCCGGTGTCCTGGTGTACCGTTTCGAAGAAGCGTACCTCTACCCAATGCTTCTCACCTTCGGATGGGCTGATTGAGCGGGCCAAGCTGTTAACCCGTCCTGGCAAACCGCCCAACTATGCGTCTCGTGGCGACCGTCCGTGGAATAACCCGGGCCCGATGCAGCCTTGGCTGCGTCGTGCGACCGGATTCCTCACTGGCCACAAAAAGGCCGAGATTGATCAGAAGATTGCCAGGAAAACCGGACGGATACCGGCCGATTCGCGCCCGTTGCTACGCGCGTTTGTGTTTGACTTTTCGTGTGTGGGCAATGTGGATAACGTCCATTCAGGCCTTGGTCGACGTACGACGGACCGTCGAGATCTACGCCGACGCGCCCATTGAGTTCCACTTTGCTAACATTTTGTCCCCCTGGATCCGCCGCGCCCTCTTGGCCGGCGGCTTTGGCACGGGCATGGCCCGCAAGCATGTGGTCGAAGTGGCCCCCGTCGTGCCCAATGCGACGCCGGTCGCGCTGGCCGAAGAGCCACAACGACGCGCGGATGAAGACCGGCGACGCAAAAAGGGCATTGCACGAATATGGCCCTGCGCGACCGTGCCTTCCGACGAGCCAACCACGCCCCGCCGACTCGAGCTTGTTCCACCTTGATGGGGACCAGTACTCGGACGAGTACCTCAAGATGTCGGCTGCACAGAGGAAACAGGCCGACCTCGAGGCCGACCTGGCTCGGACCCGCCCACGCGACGCAGATGCCATCGCTCAACTCCCGCGCGACATTGAGGAGGACGAAGAGGAAGGGCGAGGGCGAAGTTCAAGTCCCCATTGTCTGGGACAACGATCTACCCCCCTCTTCCACCTCGACTTGGCCAGTGCCGTCGAGGCTGCCGCCGCCGCCGACCCGGAAGACGCCCTCCCTCTCGCCGAGGACTCGGAAGGAAACCTTATCCTCCCCTCGGGTGAAGGCACGAACCCCAACTGCAGCTCGCTACTGCCGCCCAACTTCCTCGCCGGCTTTGAAGGCATAAGTGAGCATGCGCTTTGGACAGAGGACGCTGCATAACCTCTCTCTCAATTTTGCATATCTATTCCCCCACCCCTTGGTCTTGCTGTGGTACCCAGTAATCCCCCTGGGCTCGGCCCATTCCTTGTTGATCACACACTTCATTTATGTACTTGCCGTCGACGTGTGCCTGTATTGGTGGTAGCCCTTGTTTGGGGAGCGGGAAACAAAAGTAGACGATCTGACCGGTAGCACGGACGTTATTTGCCTTCATTTCTCCTGGGCGCGATCGGGCATTGGAGTTGGCCCGTGTGCTATAACTCAGGACGCCGTGCTTGCCATGCGCCTGAATGTGATGTTGCCCCGCGCAAGCAGGCTCCCTCTCGCCCATGCGGGTGATGCTGATAGAGAGGGATGGGACTGGTGGATCGAGCAGTGACGATGTTGCCGGGGTGTCAAAGGGAGGTGCGGGCGAACCTGGTCAAAAACAACTCATGGTTCGGACACCAATATTTCTTGCTTGGAACGCCAAAAATTGATCGAACCCGGGATCGAACCGGGGACCTTACGCGTCTCAACGAGACCTGTTGCTCCAGGATGTGAAGCGTACGTCATGACCAGCTAGACCATCCGACCGTGTGTTGGATGCCTCGTCGAAATGTGTTGGTGCCCTTCCTCCTTCAGGTTACCTATGCCACCACAACGAGACCATTACATGTCCAGTAGATCCATGCCGCAAACGCCGCTCTTTCTACCTTGCAAGAAGGCTCTTCAACTGCGGCTTCGTCTCATCGCCCCCAAGCTCGCTTTGAACAGTCCCCAGCTATTGCCTGGGACGCCTCTCGCCCTCGTCACGACAACCCGTCATCGATCATCCGACTCGCAGCCCTTGTGGCTCCAACGTATTGACCTTCGTCGTCCTCAGGCGCCGAGGCACAGCGATGCGGATGCAACGGAGGTTGGGGTGGGCCATGACGCTGTCCATAAGCGTGCCACTTCTTCCGACGACCATGCGAACGAAGAGGAGCAAGAGCAGCCTGAGGTGGAATTATCGACGCTTGTATCGCTTGTCATCCAGCAAGGCGCTGTGGGTGCTCGGTCTGGTATGGCGCGTCGCGCACGCTGACAATGCTTCGGATACCCTCCTTGGCGCCATTCTCAAGCAGTATAACACCATGGTGATTGAACCGGTACCAAATGTGGGGGCAAGAACATGTACATCAAGCAAAACGCATTGATCGTGTATGTGCTGCACCTCAATGAGTGTTGTTTGCTCTTTTGGCGCTAACCCTCTCTGCCAAGGTACATGGCTCAGAGCCGCTGCTTTGTCCCGCAGACTCGGTCACCATGGGCATTTGCGATAAGACTATGGCGATTTCCCAACGGCGTGTGGTATGCATTGTCGAGTCGGCGACTCGGGTGCAGGGCAGCTTTCTAATCGATATGGTACAGGTATCCTTTGCATGCGCCAGGCTACACCTCGCTCTCTTCTCCTCGACGAGGTGGGCACAGCCACCAACAAATTGGGTATGGGCACCCCCTTCCTCGTTGCGTCTCTTGCGTCGTCAAATGCTAATAATGCCCCAAGATGGCGCCATCTTTACCGATCGCCGAGGACGTGCTTCTGCCTGGCCCGCAGACGCCCAAGACCATCATCGCAACCCACTACTACGATGTCTTTCTCAATGGTCTCCTTCGTGACGCCTAAGACAACGGCCTGCGCCAGCTCCCCTTTACCCCGGCGCACATGGAGTACCCCGGCGCACATGGAAGTCCTCTTTCCCCAAGGCGGGTCGGCGCGATATGGAACCAGGGTCACAGCTGGGTTTGCCAATGTGTCGCACGCGGCCCATTGCGCCCGTCTGCTCGAGTGTCCGCTGAGATCGTAGCGCGGGCCGAGTATGCGACCAGCTTGCTGCACCACGGCAAAGAAGCGTGCCTCGCATGGGAAGGGCATGACACTGCGCCCTCCGAAACAGCGTGGACCAGCCCGACACATGGTCGCGCCTTACGTTCTGCCTCTTCCTCGCCGGGAGACCAAGCGGTACAAGAAGAGAACGAGCAAGAGCAAGAGCAAGAGCAAGAAGGCGAAGAGGAGATGGATGACTTGGCGCCTCTGCTGAGAGACAGGGTACTAATCTCCCCGCTTCAATGGCTGGAGCAGATCATGCACCTCATCCCGCCCCTCCTCGAGACCGATTTGGAAAGACGCGTTGCGGCGCTGCCTACCGAAGACGAAGAAGAAAGCAAGGGGTTGAACAGGGCGAGACGCCTGAGGCAAGTCCGATTCGGGAGTGGGTACGCTGGCTGGGGGCGCAGGGGCCGTGAGGAAAGGATGCATGGGGTCGTGGTATTACTGTGACGTGGCACGGTTGGTAGCTTGCAAGTTAGGCGAGACTGTCATAGGCGGGTGGGGAGCCGCTAGGGACTTCGCGTACCCCCATGCGAGCCAAGTCAGAGACGAGGCCCTGCGCCACCGGTCCCGAGTGCGCCGGCGTCGTCCGGCCCGATCCGCCAGGCGTGGGCGCGAGCGGAACGCCAGGCGACGGTGTGGGGGGCAAGTTGTCGCGCGTGCGGCTGGAGCGGGCGAACAGCGCACCCGTCCAGGCCGGCGGCGGTGGCCGCGCCGCCGCAGTGCGCACAACGGGCGTGGAGTAGGAGCGTAGCATCTCCGGCCGCTTGGGGGGTTCGCAGGCGACCAGGGCGGGCTGGAGATGGGGGTCGTGGCTTCCGAGACGGGCACCGAAGCTGCCAAGGCCGAAGCTGATGTTGACGCCGACGCAGATGTTGCTCCGCTATCGCGCTCCACGCCGCATCGTCCACCGGCGCATATTCGCCAATCTTGCCATGCGACCGCACTTCGTTGACTGGCACAGGGTAGCCGAGGCCCTGGGGCAGCATGTTGCGCTCCTTGGCCTCCAAATCCGCAATGCTCATCCCGCACACGCACTGGTCGTGTCCCGCACCCTGGAACGGCGCGGCAGCCACGGACCAAGGCGATTGGGTAGCATTGTCGTTGCTGGCCAACTCCTCGGGCACGCGGTACATGTGTTCCAACGTCGTGGGCGCGTTCTCCTTCTCCTCGTAGGGCAGCGTCACGGCATTGTACGCCACACAGCACGAGGGAATAACGACGGGCTGCCGCAGTGCATACACCTTGAGCTTGCGCTCCGTGCCCGCCGGGTGGCCCTCGGCAACCGGGTCGCGCGAGTGGATGACCTCGACGACGAGTTGATGCGAAAATCGATATCGGCCTTGCCCGGGCAGGGTGGTGGGACGGGTGGTGTTGTCATCGGGGATGCGCGCCAGGCCCTGGACCGACCAAGAATCTTGTGTGCCACTCCACCGAATTGCCGTTTCTCGGATCTTGTCACTCTCCATCTCGCCCGCCTTGTGTGGCGCGGCCCCTTCTCGAACAGCCGGACGGGCCGGATGCGCGTCGTTTGCCGCCCGCGCTTGGACGTGTAGAGATCCACGGTGGTTTCGAGCGTGACGCGGACCTGGTCACAATCAAATCCGTTGGCGAGTCGGCGAATGGACATCAATATTGAAGATGCCGCCAACCGAGATGGAGTTGGCCGTGCAGGCCACCGACAACACACCGCCCAAGCTGTCATGCCAGTCGTGGTACAGCACCGATAAGGGCGTATTGGGCGACTCGGACGAAGGCACGGCCATGGGGAAAATTTCGCGCACGGCATCCACGTTGCTCTTGGCTCTCCCGCCGCCAAAAATGGTCGCCTTGATCATGTACCGCACGCGGCCATAGGACGAACGCTCGTACGGCGCGCAGTTGGACGGAAGGATAAACGCAAACTCGAACCTAAATAACGGTTAGCGTCAGTTTGTGTGGGTGAGACGCTACAAACGGGGGGGCGGGGGGCACGTACCCATGGATGCCCTTGGCGACAAACATGCCTTCGTCGGCTTCCGCGTCCATACCTTCTGCCCCTTCCTCCACCAAGTCACGGGGAAGATGTATGTCGCGCGTCTTGGACGCGGCCCGGGAAAAGAGCCCGACCGAGGGCGACCGGGACCCGAACGGAGTCTCGTCCCGTCCGCTGGGCCGCAACACAGAGCGACCCCGCGCTTCGTCCTCATGGTCCTCAAAGGGGTGGTGCGTCACATTCTGCCGTCCTGGAACGGGGTGGATACCAGTTCCCGCCCCCAGTTGCCGGGGGGGTTGCGCGCCCGGCTGCTACTCCGTGGAGAAGGGGGACGAGCCGCCTTGCTCCTGCTTCGTGAAGGGGAATTGCGAGAGGAAGAGTGGCCCTCAATGCCGCCGCAAGCGCACCGGCAAATCCGGTGCCTGCAACAGACTCGCGCGAGACTTTCCTTCCTCGATCTTCTCCTTCGGCACCTCGAGCGTCGTCGTCCGACTCGGATCCCCTGGGCGTGGGAGAAGCGGCGCGAGAGACGGGTTGGGACGGGGCGGGAGGCAGTGCGCGAAGGCGCGTGGTGGGTGGGTGGGAGCGAAGCAGGAGGCGCGCGGCTGGTGGAGCGACTCGGAGCTCGACTCGTGGCCCGATGGGCGCACGACTGGTGGAGCGACTGGTTCGGCCCTTGTGTTTGGCCACGCCCAGCTCGAGCGTCTTGTCAAGGATGACGCGCTCGTCAAAGCCAGTGGGCAACTGGGTCGCCGGGTCGAGGATGCCCACCATCTCCATCCCCTTGATGCGCACCTTGAGCCCCCCAATGGCGCGGTCGCTCGGCACGCGCACCTCTACCAGTCCGCGCACCAACTCATCCTCGCTCTTGGGTGGGTCCAAGGAGGTGGGGCGCGACCGGTGGTGCGGGGGGGTGGACAAAAATGACATTCTGCAGCAAGTGGAGCTTGATGTCGCACGGCTGGAAGAGTGTCGAAAGCATCTTCTCGCCAGGGAGTGCGCTGGCGGAGAGCGGCGGCGGAGGAGGAGGAGAGGGGTCGCTGTGGTGCGGGTGGAATGGCGGAGAAAGAAAGGACCAGCTGTACGTGTTGCGGGCGTGGACGGGTGGAGGTGGTGGTGCACTAAAAAAACGGGCTTGATAAGAAAGTGCCCACGTGCGTGTGTCTGGCATGGCAAGCACGCAACCAGTCTGTTGCCGGGCAGCGCAGGGGCAGTCGTCGCGTGGTTGTCCCGCTTACTGTGGGTTTCTGAAACGGGGCGTAGCCATTTCCCCGTTGCGGCGCCGTGCGTGGGCACGCGTCGCTGCACGGGGCCAGTGTGGGGCCAGGTCCTCGCCGAATTGTCCGGGGGTGGAACCAACACGCGGACCGGCCGACGGAAGGTCGTGGGTTCGAGCCGGGCGATCGACCGGTGGTGGCAGCACAAATGGGAAGATGCGGGGGGCAGCCGGAGTTGGGCGGTGCGGTGGGTGCCACGTGGCGCGCGGCGCTGCACCACCAGCGGCGCTCAGACGCGGCTGCGGTTCGCTTCTCTCTTCGCTTCTCTCTTCGCTTCTCTCTTCGCTTCTCTCTTCGCTTCTCTCTTCGCTTCTCTCTTCGCTTCTCTTCTCTCTTCGCTTCTCTTCGCTTCTCTCTTCTTCGCTTCTCTCCTTTTCGCTTTTCGCTTCCCTCCACTCCGCTCCTCTCCCCTCGCTTGCCCGACTGCCCCGATGGCTGCGCCCTGCTGTGCGTCGGGCGGCAGTGCGGCTGCCGGCGCGTCTGCCGCGTGGGTGGCTGCGCTGGCCGCGGGCGTCGCGTCGTCTGTGTGCGCGGGCGCTGGGCGGCTGTCGTCGGACCCGCGCGTGGCGGCGGCGCTGGTGCTCGCGCCGCTCCTCGTCCTCCTTCTCGCCACGCGCGCGCTCCTCGTCCTCGGCACGCCTGCCCCACAGCCCCTCTGCGCCTCCGAGCGCACCTCCGCTCCGCCCCCCCCGACGTCGCCGCGCCGCTGCCCCCGCGCTCTCCGACAGCGTGCGTGCCACTCAGGGCGACGTGGACGTGTCGGTGGTCGTGCCTGCCTTCAACGAGACGAAGCGCTTGCCCCAGATGCTCGACGACGCGCTCGCCTACCTCGCCTCTGACGCCTTTGCCGCCGCCCTGGCCGCGCTGCCTGCGCATCTGCGCGGCCGCGCTCCCACCCCCGAAGTGCTCATTGTCGACGACGGCTCCTCCGACGGCACGGCCGAACAAGTGCTGGCCTATGCCCGCGCCCACCCCGCCACCGACATGCGTCTCGTTCGCCTCGAGCACAACCGCGGAAAGGGCGCCGCAGTGCGGCATGGCATGCTCCATTCGCGCGGCCAACTGATCCTGTTTGCTGATGCCGATGGCGCCACTCGCTTCTCGGACCTGGGCCGCCTCATGGCCGAGATGGCGCGGATCGCGTCGCCGGCCGGATACGGTATTGTCGTTGGCTCTCGTGCTCATCTCGTTGGCAGCGAGGCCACGGTCAAGGTGCGTGTCTGCTTTGCTTTGCTTTCTTTTTCCCTCGGGCGTGCTCTTTGGTACGATGACTGACGTTGTTGTTAGCGCTCGTGGGTGCGCAATCTGCTCATGTACGGCTTCCACCTGCTCCTCTCGCTGCTCATGCACCCACCCTCGCTGCCTGCCCTGCCCTGGGCACCAAGGGGGAAATCGCTTCCGGTCCAGCCGGCCATCGCAGACACCCAATGCGGCTTCAAACTCTTCACACGCCCCACCGTGGCCCACCTGTTGCCGCTCGCCCACATCGATCGGTGGATCTTTGATGTCGAGCTGCTCCTCCTGGCCGAGATGGCGTCCACGGCCTCCCTCGCCCAGCCCGAGGTGGCACAAGCCGCGCTTGCCGCCCGGCGCGTGCCAGCCGCGGCAAGCACAGCCGAGGACAAGGAGGTGGAACCGGTACGGACGCCGCATGGGGCCCCCGCCCCCGCCCGAGAAAGTGCACCTGCACTCGATGCGGGAAGAAGACGAGGTGGCGCGGCTGCCGTTGCCGATTGGGAGGTGGCGGTGGACTGGCACGAGATCTCAGGGTCCAAGGTGGACTTGTTGCGCGACTCGGTGCGCATGGGCCGGGATTTGGTGGTGTTGCGCTTAAACTATGCACTGGGGCGCTGGGCGCGACCTAGGCCCGTGCCTATAGCGTAACTTCGTACCCTGTACCCGTACCCTATGGGCAGCCCCCCACTGCACAATTCCCTGATTCATTCGCTCGTTTCTTCTCTGGCCCGGTTGCTTCTTGGGCCGTTTCTACCCTCATAGTGTAGATGGATGGGCAAGAGGTATAGATTAGATCGGACCAAGGGTATGCTATGGCGAGGACAACCAGATTCCTCGGTCTTCCGCCGCTGCTAGGGGGAAACAAGCTGCCCCGTCCATATCTGCATCGGCCAACGCCAAGGGATCGTCCGACGACGGCTCGGCTCCCAGCTCGGACACGAGCGTCTCGTCCCCGCTCCCTCCGACAAGGGGGGCGGCCCCACCGCCCGGCTCCCGGGCGCACCCAAGGCGCGTGGTTCCTCTCCTCGTGCGCCGCAACCGGAGCGGGGTCCAAGTCCGAGACCGGGACGAGTAGCTGGGCAATCTGGTGCAGCCGCTGCGCCTCGGACAGGGCCGGATCCCACTCGCCCAAGACCAGAGCGAACAGCGTTTGCAGCCGGGCCAATGCATCGGGCAACAAGGCAAACCGCTCGGCCATGCCGGCCCACTTGTCTGCCTCGTGCTCGTGCTCGGCGTCCTGCTCGGCGTCGGGCGCAGGTACGGGCGCAGGCACGGGCGTGGGCAAGAGCGAATCAAAGTCGTCATCATCGTCCGTGTCAGCCAGGTCTTCCCACTCTTCCGCCTCGCCCACCAAGAGGGGACGATCGGCTGTTCCCTCTTGGGCATCCTCTGGTCCTGGGTCGGTTGGATCGTTGGGGTTGCTTCGGTCGAGTCTTGGCGCACGGACCACTTCGCTCGGTGAAGACGTCTCAACCACCGATCCAGGCGGAGACGGGGCAGAGGGACACACGTCCCTCGTGCGCAGCGAGTAGCGCCGGCTCACCCCCCTCGTACCACCGCCGCCGGCGCGCGGAACTCGTCGTCGAAAGGGTCTGACGCAGGCAGCGGAACAGGCCCGAACACGTCAAGCTCCATCGGCTGCGTCCCACCCCGACCCCCACCCCATCTCCGTCTCCATCTCCATCTTCCCCCGGTTGACGTAGGCACCATCTCGTCCGGCTTGGTTTTCCGACGCTTCGATCGCGGTGCTGGGCCGGGCGGGACGGGAAGACGCCGTTTGGACAGGGTGTCAGACGCAGCGCCTGTGCCGGTGCCTTCGGGTACAGAGTTGGCCGTGCTAGACAGGTCGGGGGGAGGGTGGGTCGTCGTACCCGCGTCGTGCGGGACAAGGGACGTGTCCTGGGTCGCCTTGAACGCCAAGGCGCGCTTTTCCCCGCCTCGGATACCGGGGGTGCGACGAGCGGGGACCCGTGAGGCAGCGCGGCCCTGGCTCTTGTTCCGCCGGGTTGGCGCAGGCGCGTGGGACTGCGGGGGCGGGGGCGGGGCGGTGTCGGGTGTGGTGGGTTGGAGGGCAGGACCCAGAACGCTTGTCTCCTGCCGCGCAAGGTGCGGGTGGGCAAACACACGCGTTCGCGTTCGTGTCCGGAGCCGCATGCGGCGTTTCCGAGGGCGCGGCGAGCGGACGAGCGGGCAGGGGCGACGAGGGCGCCAGCTCGGGCTCCGCCTCGCCCGCCCCGCACGGTCAAGAGGACGGGGGGTCGGGGCCGGGCGCACCGTGCGCGCGGGCGGAGCCGGCCGGCGTCGGCGGATCCAATGTGCGGGGAGGGGCAGCGGAGGTGCAGGAGCGCGTGCGCGCGTGCTGTGCGGCAGCCCTGGCAGCGCGGGCGGGGGCAGCGGGGCGGGCAAGTCGAGGCGCCGCTCGGGCAAGAGGGTGGCGTGGCGCGCGAGACGCGCATCTCGTCCGCGTCGCGCGTGGGCAGCATGGCCACGGCCAGGGCGCGGAGGAGGCGCGGGGGCGGGTGGGGTGCGCGGCGCGTGCGACAGCCACCAGGTCGGCGAGCGTGCGGCGCTCGTGGCTGCTGAGCGCGTGGCGGGCGGGCGGGCGGGCGTGGCGGGCGACGAGGCGGGCGCGGCCGGCGGCGGCGACGAGGGCGGCGACGACGGGCGCTCAGACGGCACAGGCGCACGGGCCCACACAGGCGCGGTGCCTGCTGCGGGCACACCACCACGCCGGGCGCGCCGAGGCACCACACCCACTCCGACGCCATTTGTAGTAGCGGTGGTGTCCATCGACCCCATCTCGGCTTGACGCGACGTGGTTGGCGCGGAGCACAGCTGGGGTAAATCCACGCGCATTCCGCACCGCACGCGCATCGCGGAATCCCCCCGGCAGTCCTACTTGAGGCCTCAGTTGAGGGCCCTCCTTGTATCCGCAGCAATTAATGAGGCTACCCCGCCACCACCAACACCATGCCCGACTCTCCTGACGCTGCGCTCCCGACCGTCGTCCCCGTTCCTCGCACTCGCACTCGCACTCGCACTCGCACTCGCACTCCCGCCCCCACTCGACCGTCGAGACCGACATCGTTCCCGGCGAGACGAGGAGCGCGACCGCGATCGTCGCGACGAGCGGCGGCACGAAGAGCGCGACCGCCGGGACACCCGGTCGCGTCACCGACACGATTCGCCTCCCGCTCGTCACCGTCATGACCGAGAACGTTCGCCCCGTCGTCGGGAGACGAGCGAGGAGAGGAGAGACCGTAAGCGTGCCGAGCGCCGGCGCGAGAAACGGAACGTGCACTTGAAGAGGAGGAAGCCGAGGCACGGCGAAAGCAGGCCGAGGTGCTGCTGTATGCCGGGGAAGAGGAGCAGCGCCCACCACAGCGATGGGCAAAGAAGGAGGAGAAGGAACGACGCATGGGTCTCACTCCCGAGGAAGCCAGGAGGCGGACGAGGTGCGGAGGAAAGAGGCCGAGGAAGAGATTGCGCTCCTCTCCGCCCGCCGAGTCCAACGAGAGAAGGAGGCCCAGCTCCGGCGGGAGGAAGAGGAGCGGCTGACTCGCTTGAACCAGGATCAGGGGGCGATAGAGTGGGTGGAGAAGGAAGATGAGTTTTCTCTGACGCAGGCCAAGAAGCGAGCTGCGATCCGGATCCGAGAGAATCGCGCGAAACCAATCGATGTGATGGCGATGAATTTGCGCTGGGCCGAGCCTGGCCGGGGCGCCAGGCGGTCGGCGAAATCGGTCGAGATGGCGCTGGCAGAACGCAATGGCATGGCCCTCCCAAGAGGAGATGGGCGAGGGCGACGAGGACGACGAGGCTGGACTGGAAGTGGATCTGAAGGAGCCCGACTCGGTCTTTCAAATGCTCGATGAGGGGGAGGTGGAGGAGCTCAAGGCGGACATTGCCATGTACCTCTCTCTGGAAACCGATGGACGGAATCGGGCCTTTTGGCAGGCTCTTCAGCTCTTGTGCGACGACACACTTGCCTCTTTGCGCGACGACAAGCCAGAGGTGCAAGCCAAAATGGAGAGCATGCTCGAGGTCAAGACGGCGGACGAACTGGAGACGCTCAAGCGCTCTGTCGAGGCCAAACTCAGTTCGGGCGAACCGATCGATATGGAATACTGGCTGTTGTTGGTGCGCAAGATTGATGTTTCTAGCACGGCACCAGCTGAGGGAAATCCACAAACTTGTCCTTGCCAACCGGATCGAGTTCTTGCGGAGGAAACAACGTGAAGCGCGCTCCTTCACCAGCGGTCCCTCCCTCCCTCTTCGGTTCCCACCGAATCCAACTTTACGCTGGATCTCGAGCCCCGACCATCCCAGAAACCGACTACTCCACCCTTCCCTTTGTCGAGCAGTTCCCCATCGTGGACCAGGCGCAAGACCGGAACCTTCTCTTATGGCTCGGAAGGCCGTGCTGGCCCAAACCTTTGTACCCATGGCGCAGGGAGAAGGCGCGGCGCCTTCCCATTCCAAGCCGGCTCTTCGGACTGGGACGCAAGAAGAAGCGCGTGGGGGTGACGAGGACTTTGACGGCGACGAGGACCTGGCGCGGTACCAAGCCGATGCGGCGCGGGCGATGGACCAGGATTCGGACGACGAAGTGGAGGCGTTTGGCCAGGAAGCGTTCAATGTGCCGACGGCAGTCAAAGGGACGTATGCGTGGGAGAACAAGTACCGACCGCGCAAGCCTCGGTTTATGAACCGCGTCGCTACGGGCTTTGAGTGGAACAAGTACAACCAGACCCACTACGATACCGACAACCCCCACCCAAGGTGGTCCAAGGCTACAAGTTCAACATTTTTATCCTGACCTCATTGATCCGCTCAAGGCCCCACGTATGAGCTGCGCCGCATCCCCCGGGCGACGAGGAAACGGTGCTGCTGGTGTTCCGTGCGGGGCCCCCGTACGAGGACATTGCGTTCCGCATCGTAAACAAGCCGTGGGAGATGGGGCGGCGCAAGGGATTCCGCAACTCGTTCGAGCGCGGGGTGCTGCAGCTCTTCTTTAACTTTACCAAACTGCGGTATCGGAAGTAAAAGCGTTCCAAGGGTACCATGTATGCATGATGGGGGAGTCCAGCCCAAGGAATTATTGCCCTGCGTCAAAGATGCTTGCTCCGCCACTCATGTCCCGATAGGCCGCGAGCGTTTGGCCGCCTTGTTGTAGATTGATGACCTGGACACAGACGGGTTGCGTGGGTTAGCTTCCAGCAAGCAAGGGCCAGCACCAGCACCTACAATCTCCATCACGCTCCGCGGCACGCTCCGCAACACATCTACCACTGTCCCGTCCTGCAGCTGGACAATGGCCACTGCCTTGTCCTCCTTGCTCTGCGCGTCCACCACAACCACCGCCTTGTCGCCAAACACCACGTCCGAGCTGGCGTCTGAGCTGGCATCCGACGGCTTGGCCTCGGCCAGCGCGGCGACAAACGTGCCAGTCGGCGCCCTTGGACACCGGTGGCGGGACGAGGGCGACGGGCAGCACAGCGTCCACAGGTCGTCCGAGCCCTCGCCCACCTCGGCGACGTAGGAGGAGGAGCGGATCTGGCGCAGCACCTCGGCCACGGCGCTGGCGGCGGGGGTCGCTGCTGACGAGGGCGGTGGTGGCCATGGCGGGGGGGTGGTAGTGGTGGTGGAAGCGGTGGGCGGGGCGGTGGCTGGCAGGGCTTCTTACGTCATGCAGTTCGTCCGTGCGCGCTATAAGAAGACGAAAAAGCGCCGCCCGCCCGCCGGCGATGCACACCCACCACTCGCACTCGGGCTCGTACTGCCTCCACGCGCACGACACGCTCGATGCCGTCGTAGCGCGCTACCGCCGCCTCGGCTTCCGCACCCTCGGCCTCAGCGAGCACTGCGCCCGCACGACGCGCGCAGCCTCTACCCCGAGGAGGTCGCTGCCGGCGCGTCGCCCGCCGGCCTGCACACCTTTGCCCAGTACGTGGCGCATGCACGCCGCATCCAGGCTGCCGAGCCGCACCTCGCCGTCCTGGTCGGGTGCGAGACGGAGCACCTGGGCTCGAATCGCTCGCTTTCCTCCATGCCCAGCTCGAGGCGCTGCCTTGCGCCTCGGGCGCGGCCGCCACTGCGCCCGCTGGCGTGCCGCCCGGCGCACTGGCCGGCACAGGCGCCATCGACTACCTCGTCGGCTCGGTGCACCACGTCCACACGATCCCCATCGACTTTGACCTGCCCAGCTACGAGCGCGCCGAGGCGAGCTGCGGGTCGTATGCGGCGCTGGTGTGTGCCTACCTCGAGGCGCAGTACGAGCTGTTGACCCGCCTGCGCCCCGAGGTCGTTGGTCACCTCGACCTCTTCCGTCTGTACCACCCTTCGGCGCCTATCCCGCCCGAGGCATGGGCCTTGCTGCAGCGCAACGTGCGCTACGCCGCCGCTTACGGCGCACTGTTTGAGATCAACGCCGCGTCGATCCGCAAGGGCTGGCCGACGCCCTACCCCGGCGAGGAGGTGCTGCGCTTGATCCTGGCCGAGGGCGGACGGGTGTTTGTCGGACGACAGCCACGGAACGGACCAGGTGGCACTCAACTATGCGCTTGCCCGCGACTACCTCACCAAGCACAACGTGCTTCTCTGGCACCTCACTCGCGCCCCCGCCCTCCTCTTTCTTCCTCTTCCTTTCCGCTTTTCTGCGCAAGCGGCGCAGGCGGACCAGTCCCAGGAGCAAGTCCACGCCTGTCCGACCATTCCGAGGAGCGAGTCCAAGCTCGTCTGCAGCAGGGCGGACCGGCGCCCACGCACTTCCCGCGCGGACTGGTCGCCGTGCCCGTTCCCGATTGGGAGAAGGATGCGTTTTGGAACCAGACGCTGCCCTCGACCTAATCCTATCTACTATTGCTTCCTATTCCCATGTAGAACCCCGCGCACCAATCCCACTCCTACCACAACCAGACAGATAGATGGAATCGTGAATTGTCGCCCGTCCATGGGGCTTGATGCGAGGCTCGGCTCGGTTCGGCTCGGCTCGACTGGCTAGGCTAGCGGCCTCGCGCCCGGGACGGGGGCAAGTGGTTCCCCCAAGCCGACTGGGGAGTCGGCTTTCGCCAGAGGCGCATCATGAGGATGATGGCACGTGCTCTGGGGCGATACGAAAAAAAGAAACAGGTCTGCTCCCCTTACAGGAACAACACCACGTTGAAACAAACGGGACACGCTCGGTGGCGCTCCTAGGTGCCGGATCGGTACACTCGATACCTTGACACTTGAACTTGACGCTTGACGTCCTGAGAGCGCAGTGCTGCGAGTAGCGAGTAGCGAGTAGCGAGCGATTGGCGCTTAGCGCTCAGCCCTTGCGCAGCATCGCCACCACCTCTCTCGGCGTCGCGGCCGCCACACCATACGCACGCGCCTTGAGTCGTAGGTTGGTATCCAGCGTGACCACAGCACCGGCAACTCGTCCCCCGTCGGCGCGGGGCCGGGGGAAGACGCATGCCACACGGCCGTGCGCAGGATCACATCGTCCAGGCTGCGCGCAGGGATGGGGCCGTCAAATTCAATCTTCTCAGAGCGGACATTCAGGTCGGGGTCCACAAGGTAGTTGCCGCGACTGGTCTGCACCCGTGCTTTCTTGCCGTGCAGCGCTTTGGAAAGCTGGGCCAGGGCCGAGCGCGCCGAGCGGGCGACCGAGGCAGAGGGGCTGTTGCGCAACCCATCCAGCTCGGTGACCACTACCAGCGGAACCACCACGTCCCAGCCCGATGCGACCGCCAAGACCCCCGTCGTTGGCAAAGCCGTCGATGCCTTGCGCGACGAGCAACACGTTCGTGTCCAGCACCAAGGTCGTCTTGCCCTTCTTCGCTCCCTGGATCTTGACCACCACCTCCTTCTTGCCCTTCTTTTCTTCCCGAGGCAAGCACCTTGCGCAGCGTCCGTTCCCGTACCTGTGTACAGCCGTTAGTTCTCATCTCTCCCGCATCGGCGGCATCGAAATATAAATACGAACCTTGAGCGCCCGCACATCCTCGGGCAAATCAGCATCCTTCATCGATACCTCCGAGCTGTACCCTTCCTCCTCGTCCAAGTCAACGTCAAAGTCAAAAGTAGACAGAATGTGACTTTGCTCCTCCTCCATCTTCCAACGCTCCATCTGGCCCGTCAACGGCGGCACCAGCTCCAACTTGCCCCCGAACTGTCCAAGCCGGGGACCAAGCGGGTCAGGGCCACCAGCAAATGACCCACCCGGCCCCAACGCAACTTGGTCAAAGGATCCCCATTCCCCACCTCTTTCTTCCGGCTCTTCCGTATCGGCCGCCCGATCATAATCCAGGGCTTCCAGTTCCGTGCCGAACCGCAGCCGCACGGGCCAAGGCCGCTTGTTGCGCGCCTTGAGCGGGCGGGGGGTGTAATACCAAAACCCGCGCTCGTACCACGCCGCCTACCCAGCCCATGCTCGCACAGCCCATCTTCCGGCAGCGGCGGCACCGACCCGATCTTCCCCCGGCCGTTTGAACGAACGGGTGCGGCCTTGCTCGGTCGGATCGGGCAGGCCGTCGGGGATGGCGAGGGAAAGCGCGAGGAGCGCATGGTAGGGCACGCCAGGGGACAAAAGCGTATACACCCCGCCCATCCTGGCAGCGGTATGCAGAAGTGTAATCATGCCCGTGACATAGGCGGTGGGCATGACACTGGACAAGGGATCGTCCACGATCCGCTCAATGATCACCTTGAGCATCGCAAACGAGAGCTTGCGCGCAAGCAGGAAGGCAGCTGGCAAATCCTCCTCCTCTACCGGAGGTTCTTCTCTCCCTTCGTCCCATGCTTGCGTCAGCACCGCCTCCTCCGCCCCATACTGGAACAAGGAGGCAATGTTGGTGCTGAGCATCCGCATGAACATGGCCTGCGTCAAGTTGGCACTCTGCACCCCGAATCCTCCTCCCCGCGCTCGAGCGGCGTGGAAGCAAGCAGGAGGAGAAAGCGATCCAAAACAGCAGGAAAGTCATCGAGATCTACTCGGGCAAGCAGAGCGCCATGAAGCCAGACAAATAAGTCCGTCAAGCTGCCCCGGCGTAAGCGCGCCAGCTGGCTCGCCCCATCAAACATGGACAGTGCTGTTTCCCGTGCGGCGGGGTAGGGATGAGCTGCCGTCATTGCTTTTGAAAAATGATGGAGCGCGCGCAGGTCGTCTCCACGAGCAAGAATGCCGAGGTGGTGGTGCAGCCGCCCCGTACCAGGAACGTCCGACAAGGCCTTAGCATACCATTCCGCTGCTGTAACCTTCCAGACATCGCGCTCTTCCAACGTCCAATCCCCGACGCGCGCTCGCTCCCGATCGAGGCTCCGTCATTTCCATCTTCTTGGGGCTGATCTGGGTCGGCGGGTGAGCCCGAGCGCGCAAAGGGCCCACGGATGCGCGGCGGCTTGTTCCGAATTGCGTTTCCGGATGGACCCGCCGACCCATGGCCCGCACGAAGCTCTAGACCGGCGACAGCCATTCTGTACCGGGCAAGGTCCCCCAGCGATTCCATCCACGCGGTCCGCATGGAGGACAGCGCCTCGTTCTCGAGCAAGTTGGCGTACAGTGCATAGGCAAAGTAGATACTCGGTCAAGTGGTCCAAGAGCGCGCGCTGCAACGCTTCTCCATCCCCGAGGTGAGACCTTGGTTGGAAGGCAGCGTGTGGCGCAGCCGCTCGAGCATGATATGGAATCCCACCTGCCACAGCCGAACTGGCGTGTTGTATTCAGACGGAAGGGAACGCCAGCTGGGCAGGGCCCCTGGACCCAAACACAGCTCAAGGAATTTGACATGTAGCAAGGCCAGACGCTTGTGCTTCTCAATCAGCGAGATCCAAGGGGCATGGTCGACCTCGCGAGCGGCACTGGCGCTCGCAACAGTGGTGGCGCTGTTGCCGTTGCTGTTGCTGTTGCTAATGTTGGAGGTGGTGGTGCGGGCGGGATGGCGACGCATGTCCTGGGACGAATGGGCGTGGGCAGCAGCGGCATGCTCTTCCTGCAGTTTCGGCTTCGAGCCGGCTCAGGTCATGGTACGTCCGCTTAATGTCGGCCACATGCTGTTACCCGCTCGCTCTCGGCCGAAGTGGCACTGGTGCCCTTGCGGCGGCGGCGCTCGCGGCTGGTGCGGCTCAAGTCGGAGCGGGTGACACTCGATGCGACGCTGCCCGGCGCAGCGCGGCGCTTCTCGGCGCCGGCGGGAGAGGCAGCGACGCAGCAGACGCGGAGGCGGCCGCGCGCTGGGTCTGCGCGCAAAACGCACTGGGTCGTGGCGACTGGGATCAAACAGAGTGCCGGTCCGGTCGGACCGCGCGGGCCGCACCGGCGAAGCGGCAGCCTCGGCCTGCGACGACTTGGGCCGCGGCGGATCCTTGTCGCGGTGCCGGTCAAACTCGGGGTCGTAGGCGCCCTGCTTGCGTGCACGCGGTTTGGGCGCACGTGTGCTGGTGGACACCTGCGCCATCGCCGCGAAGTAGGGGTGGTGGTGGCGGCAGCGGTGGCGATGGCGATGGCGATGGCGAGGCGGTGGTGATGGCGATGGCGGGCAAAGTGTTGCTCCGACTGAGCACCCACTGCGCTGCGCTGCTTAAGCGCGCATTCCGCTGTTTCCGCCCGGCGTCATTTAACGGATGCGCTATGGCACTGCACACTCCTACAGCAAGCGTTACTGTGTCAAGGCACGAACCACGCGGGCAGCATGCCTTGCGACCCACTACCCCGCCTCCTCCTGCTTCGCCTCGGGCTTCATCGCCGGGAAGGCGAGCACCTCGGCAATGCGCTGCGCATCCGCCAGCAGCATCACCAGCCGGTCCACCCCCATCCCCCACCCCGCCGTGGGCGGCAGCCCGTGCTCCAGCGCCTCCACAAACGCCTCGTCAATCCTCTGCGCCTCCCCGTCCCCCTGCGCCGCCTGCCGCGCTTGTTCTTCAAACCGCAACCGCTGCTCTGCGGGTCGTTCAGCTCCGTGTACGCGTTGGCCAGCTCTTGCCGGCCACAAACAGCTCAAATCGCTCCGACAAGCCCGCGTCGTCCGGTCCCCCTTGGCCAGCGGGCTCATCACCTCCGGGTGTCCCACCAGGAACGTGGGGTTGATGCACTCGGGCTCAATATACGTCCCAACCAGCTTGTCAATCAGGCGCGCCGACGTCCGGGGGAGCACACACGACTCCGTGCTTTCTCGCCAGCGCCTCGAGCCATGCTCTCGAGTCCTCTGTGTGCAGCTCCGAGGGAGGTGGGAATGTGACCCCCAGCTTCTGCTCCAGCGTCGGGATCAGCTCCACTCGCCTCCACGGAGGAGAAAAATCGATGGTGTAGGTCTCGCCCTCCTTGGGGTGGTACACCACCTCCAAACTGCCCTTGATATCTTGGACAAGCGAGACAACCATCTCCTCGGTCAGGCTAAGCAGATCCCACATGTCCGCGTACGCCATGTAAAACTCCAAGCTGGTAAATTCAGGGTTGTGAGTCGGATCGATCGACTCGTTGCGAAAGACTTTGCCCAGCTCGTAGACGCGATCAAGCCCCCCGACAACAAGCTGCTTAAGATAGAGCTCAGGTGCAACGCGGAGGAACAGGTCAAGCCCCAAATCATTATGGTGGGTCTGGAATGGTCGCGCTTGCGCTCCTCCAGGAATGAGGTTCATCATGGGCGTTTCGACCTCGAGGAACCGACGCGCATCGAGAAAGTGACGGAGGAAGCGGATGACCCGAGCACGGAGCAGGAACGTCTCCCTCACAGTTGGGTTGACCATCAAGTCCAAATATCGTTTCCGATACCTCTTCTCTGGGTTGGTCAGCCCCCCTTTCTCCACCCCCTCGGCAGTCACATAGCTCTTGGCGGCAAGCGGTGCAGGCTGGGAGCGAGTAGGGTCATGCTCAAGGGGAAAAGCGTAAGTTCGCCCCTCTTTGTTCGTCCGGGCGTACCACGGAACCCAACCACGTCCCCGCCCCTCACGATGGAGTGGAGTCCCAGCCCTCGTCCTGCTCCTTGGCCGACGCCATGACCTGCACCTTGGCGCCCTCGCCATGGAGGTCGTAGAAATGGAGCTTCGTGCCCTGCGTACGCTTTGTCATCACGCGCCCAGCAAGTGACACCGTCCTCCGCTCGTTCCCCAGGGGCGAGCGAGGCATACCGTTCGACAAACGCAGGAATGCTCATCTCGACATGAACTTGTGGGGGTAGGCCGACGGCAGCGAGGCAATCGTTCGTCTGCGCAATTCGTAGTCCTGCTGGGCTCAGCGCCGGCGCGGCGGGACAGCATGGAGGCTGGAGGTGGTGTGGAGCACTCTCCGAGGACATGGACACACTCCCGTCCACCGTGGGACTGCGTCCCGCTGTCGGGAGAGCCCGAGGGCCGACCAAACGCAGCATGGTGGTCACTCGACTATTGGCCTGCCAGCAACCCCGCCAGAAGACGCTTCTGCCGCAAGCGCGGGGGTTTACATTTCACATTTCTCACGTCAGCGTGACATCGCAGTCCAGACTATACATATTCCCAGCGGCTGTGGACCACCCAACACACTCCCAAATGCTCCCCCGCGACGTCTTCTGGGTACGATGCCCACCATTCCATCATCTGCTCGTCCCCGCTCCGTAATCACGCGTCCCGAAGGAATAGTAGGACCATCCGTGGTGGTCCCTCGAAGCCGAATGGGCCCGGATGGCTGCCGCCGGTCTCGGCGGGGTGTTGGGACTTGGAGCACCGCTGGTGCGCTCCGCCACACACCTCGACCGCTCCTCGGATACCCGTGATCCATAATGCGAAGGAGGCGAAGGAGCCAATAGGTCTTCAAGTTTCGGCATGCTGCGTCCTTGGCGCTGAGGGGGCTGCGTCCCCTCTCGCCTCGCAGTGTATTCTTGGGAGAAGTACTTCTTGCCGAGGCGTTTCCACCCCCCTGGTAGCCCTTTCACGACGAAGGTAAGGCAAACGCGGAGAGGGTAATGAAGAAGAACGGTACAGGTCCTCTTGCCCGATTGGCCATCAATGTGGAGAAACTGTCCCCGAGCAGACACGCCAGTATGGCGAGAAGTCGGCTATGTCCCACCGAGCGGGGAGCTAGCGCTGCTCTTGTCGCTCCGTTATCCTTGGCGAAGGGGGGTTGGATTCGTGAGAACATCGTGCCGCCCACGATAGGGATCGTGGTACCGCTCTGTGTGCGTCCAAGGGATCGGGATCTGGCCTCGTAAGGCCCGCCTCCAAACTTCACTGCGGTTTTGAAGCCGAAGCTAGGTCCTCGTCTCCAGGTGGGGCTGGACGTAGTGGAAGGCTGTGCAGGTTGATGATGTGTGGGGGGGAGCGTTCGAGCCTTCGGATTCCTCCCAACGAGAATAGCGACTCTCATGTGTGCGAACAGGGCCAACCATCATGGTGTGGGGAAATTGGGGTGGCAGCTAGGAGGATGATGCCGACGATGGGAGGAGGTTAAATAAAACTCTTCCCGCGAACATCTCATCCACCTTCCATAAGCACACCAGGCATGCTAAGACGCAGGGGCCATCCAACCAGAAAAGCTGCCAAGCTCCGCATGGGGAGAGAGAGCGCAAAAAATGTCAACATGTGTGAAGATTTGCTTGACCTAGCTGGGTCTCCGTCCTGGACCATGTGAAGTCTCATTCGCCCAGACCCACAACGGTGGTGTCCCCATGGTGGCGCGTGTGGGACACGCTCTCTCGCGGACACCTAATATGTACGGGGTCTCTTGTGCTCAACGTATACTAAAACGCGCATATGCTTTTGGAGTCTGCGGAGTGTGATCTGACTGTCCTAGCATTGGATATTGCCTGTTCATGTCGGTGAAGGATTGTTCTATCGTACGTTGGGCTACGTACCACCTGAATTGTTGCTCTGTAGGCCGGCTCACGGCCTAATAGGAGAGCCTAATGGCCATGGTTCAAAGAAGGTAACGGTAACCGGTAAGGAAAAAGGGCTGACGCGCTGACGGCTGACAGCGTGACGGCGCCACGCCATACGACATGCGATGGGTGATAGCCACAATGCTGCACCTGGCGGACAGAAGGTTGTGTCAAAATCTTCCGATGCACCGCGTGATTCACGATGTGCTCTGCGTGCTACATGTGCTCTTGCTCCATGCAGCTGTGGAGTGTATGTGGGGGGGCGGCGCACTGGGGCACCGGGGGCACCTCTGTGCCTGCCATTTTATTTCGCTCTTCTCTCACGCCGACCATACGATTGCGGTTGCTCGCGTTGCTCGCTTCTCGGGGCGACTGCACGGAAGACGTGCCTTGGCGTTCGGTCAAACAGCCCCTTGTACACTCCGCCCTTCTCCGCCCCCAAGTGCAAACTGTCCGCCTCACGCTACCCCAGAATCCCTGGAGAGACATGTGCTCGAGAGCACTGCATGTTGAACGTGGATAGTACGACGTACTGATGCGGACGCTAACCGGCAATTCGCGGCCACATTCTGCACCCTGAGGGATCAGCGATCGCGACCGGACCGCCGGGACCACGTGCATGACGCATGGTTCCCTCCGCCGAGTCTAAACCCGCCATCCAGGCAGGCGCTGGCACCTGCACGGCTATCCCAACTATTATACCAGGTTATACCTCTTGCGCCCCTTAAGCTTAAGCTTAAAGCTTAACACTCACCTCCCTGATCTCAACGTTCAACCGTTCAACGTCAACCCAACCCCTCATATGTACAACCGTGCCGTTCCTTGCAATTGTATGCCCGTAAGCACAAGTGCGGGGAGGATTATATTTCGTGGCAGCTTTTGTCGGAGGATACGGTCACGCACACTTCCAAAACATTACCATGGCAACACCGATCAACGGTCAAGCTTCAAGGAGGCCCACCAGTGCCCATCCCTTCCGCCCCTCATGTGGGCACCAATTAAACACAAGTCTCCCTTCCTCCATAAAGGAAGACTCGCACAGGAGGGTCACGCCGCCCCAACAAGCGCTGGCCATCAGTACTCAGTACCATTGATGCTCATGCCCCCGAATTCCACTTTAGCCACGGTCTGTGCTTGAGCAATGTTTCTGGTTCTACTTGGCCTAGGAACTACCAAGAGATGAGGGGTGAGAGCTTAGCGTGTATTGGACTGCCGGCGCAACTTCATCGACATCAGAGCGCCCACTAACGGTGTGGCTCCGCGCCGATCCGAATAACAAATGCGCAGCATTGAAAATGTTCAGAGTATCAATAGGGTTGCATGCTAGGGTTCTTTGCCCGCAATGTATCAGCTGCGGCAAGCGACTTGAGTAGTGCCCTGGAATTTTCAATTAGGCCAGCCGTCGTCTTGGTGCACCGCGGCCACGCCTTCTCGCCACCGCCCAGCCCATCGTCGACTCGTCGCCGTCTCTGTACGTTTTCGTCTGTCTGCTCTTCACGGTGATGTGCATGGTCTCGGGATCCGTGGGACCACGTCCCATGAGTTGGTGAATGGGGCCGTCTGCCTCCATCGATGGAAACGACGCTGCCAAACGCGGAACTAACCCTGCCTGTCCAGCTACCTCCACCATGGCTCACGCTAACGTCTGGTTCTCTCACCCCCGCAAGCACGGAAAGGGCAGCCGCCAATGGTACGTTTCCTCCTTGCTCCCAGCCAGCGCCCCTTGAAATGGTAAGACTCAAAAGGCTGACGAGACCCACAGCCGCGTGTGCTCGAACAACGGCGGTATCATCCGCAAGTACGGGCTGGACATCTGCCGCCAGTGCTTCCGTGAGAAGGCCAGCGCGATTGGCTTTGCCAAGTTCCGCTAAGCTTTCTGCTTGCACCAAAGGGCTTCTCAGCCTGGCTATGCATGATCCTTGCGATCCATCTCGACTACTGTGGGACCCTGTGAGCGGAAGCCACGCCCTCTGGGACGAAATCTGAGGTTCGACAATGCGCGATAGGTACCAGCGGACAGGCAGAATCGACAGTTGCAAACTAACCAGATTCGCTCTATGCTTGCCTTGCTCTCACGCTATCCTTGCATTGTGGAACGCTGGCTTGGCGTGTAGGACCCCTGGCGCTTGACAGGAACTCGTCTTATGCTTCGCCCGGCCTAGCCGGTTGTTTCGACTATGAGTGCGTGGGCGAGTGTGCAGGTGCAGGTCGTTGCGCGTTGTGTGACGGGGAAAAGCAGCCCCATTGGCAAAAGAGGCGATAAAGGTCCTACCAGAGATAGTAGGCGTCCGTCGAACTGATAGCGCTGATACATCCCATGGAATGTACCACGATATACACAGCCTGCACACTAGTCGACATTTATCGATTATCAAGCATCAAGTGACGTCTGGGCCTGATATGTCTGCCCCGTTTGGCGCCCAATGTCGACTCTTGCTGATGAAGACCAGGTCGGACCCTATCTTTTTTGATGGCGGATAGATCATCAACCTTCACCGGCCACCTGACACGTTTATTGAAGTGTAGTCGCTATAGTACTAGTCACTTGGCATAACGGAGGGGCCTCCCGAGCGGACACAATTTTGCCTGTTGGACCCACCGCGAGGAGGGTTCCTACAGAAAGACTCGCTTTTAAACGTGTCTTTCAGCTGACCAAAGGTTAGCTCGGCCAATACGAAACTCTTTACAAAATGGTCTTGACGGCTCCATGCAATATATCCCATAGTTATGGGGGAAAGAATAGCGTCGGCGGTCAAATCATCATCATACTTCTATCCCATGCCCGCGTCCATTGTGCTCGCCCTCTTGCTGCCCCCCCTGAGGTGCAAGTCGTAGTGTCTGTAAGGTCTTCATTTTGCACCCCTAACTCGGTCTGCTGGTCCCGGGATCTCCTCGCTACTTTATTCAACCTCCAAACGCACTTGTGACTGTGAAGCGTTTCAGACAGAAAGGGCCACGACTTTCGGCCGAGACGTCATGTGAACCTCAACTTGAGTGTTAACCCTTATATCCCCCAAACTTTTCCTGTTCATGCCGTAGCCTCGCGCACCCACGACTCATCGTGACTCGATGGCTGCAAAAATGGAGGCTTAATTCACGGAAAGTCAATACCTCTGATTGGAAACAAAAGGTGCCAGGGTAAAGCAAAGCACATCAAAACGTACCGCTAAATCGAAAATGCGACGACGGCTGGTGGACCAAGTCCGAAGGGTACAAGAACACCGTCACCAGAATTAGGACAACCCGTTTGTCGCAACCGATATGGGCTAGGATTTGTCCTGTGTCAGAGTTAAATTCTTCCAGACCTCGAGCGGGGAAGACTGCCGATGGAAAAACAAGACCAAGTCCTTGGTGTTGCCGACCCTATACTCGCAGGATGCAGAAATACCCATACAGCGATTTTTGTTGGTACCGCGATTGTTCATACAAAAGGGAAATTGAAGGCGTTAGTACCTTCATATGAATCCTGTAGCGCGCGGCGAGGGCTTTGTGATCCTGAACTTGTTGTACTCCACCAAACATTCGAAATACCGGCATGGGTTGGACATAGTAACCTCATGACAGGGCTTCTTCAGTTCAACCTCAGATGCCAGTACGACCGAATTTTGACAGTCATCTCTAGTGCGCGCGAGCTAAAACCTAAATCCATTGCCAAGCCTTGCCACCCACGATATGACCCACGACATGACCCTCGATCATTCCCTAAGCCTCCCGCTCGGCCACACTTTCCTGTCTCCTCACCTCCCCGAGCAGGAATCGCGCTCAGCGCACGGGAAGAGAATCATGCATACCGCTCTATATATGCTCGGAACTGCCATGTGGTCGTCGGCCCGCATGCCCCGTCTCCGAACACCTGGTTTAATTGCAGCACCCTTCTTGGCTTTTTTCGTCTATAATCGATAACCCTCTTCTCAGGCTCACCCATTGTGAAAAACTGTTTTTTCCGGCTTGTTGAGGTCCTGAAGAGCTCTGCAGACCATCCGCTTCCCAAGACACCTAACCGCACCAGAGGACCCTCGAATTTCACACGGATTCTTCCTTTGTCACGGACAATAGGGCTATCTTTTCAATGTCCCTTCTAGGTACGCTCATCTTCGTGTACAGCTTGCAAGTGTAGCGTGCAATACCAAGACTGCAAACGCTCTGTTGGTTGGGCATCAGAAGCTGTGCCTGTGGTGTGGCCTGTAGTGTTGTGGCTTGTGGTGTGACGCAGTGTCTGGCGATCGTGTAGCGTCTGGGGGACGCCACATTGGTGTAGTGGTCGGTAGCCAAGACCGGAACCGTCGGTTCATTCCTGGCAATATTCCGTCCTGGAGGCAGGAGTATTCTCTTGCCTGCAGCTATGTGCAATGCAATACACTATTAACTGCCTGCTCTCGGTCTTCCACAGTCGGATGTGGTTACCAGTGTAGGAGCTTCAGCGTCTGTGGTGGTGGGGGCGGTAGGGGTGATATATAGTCTGTCCAAGGAAGAGAGGTCCTCCATATTTTGGCGCCGACAGTCCTGTCTCGTCTCTGCGGTGCTGTATACAGACTTCTCCTGCACACGCCAAACCAGAAAGTGCCCTGATGCTGCGGGCTCAATGAAACACACGCCGCTTTTAGCCGCGCGGGCATGGCGCCAGTTTGGTCCGTGCTGGCTGTGATCGATGATAACAGAGTGGCAATGCTGTAGCGCTGAGCGCCGCTGACCATTAGCTAGCTGCACTAGTCACTAGTACAGCGTTCATCGAACGCTTTGGCCATCTACTGAAGCTTGAAGCCTACACTCCTGAGGCATGATGCCATGAGACCCGGATCCTCTATATCAATGCCGCAATAAAAGGGCGATGAAGGAGGACATGATTATATAGGGCAAGTCAAAGCAGCCCAGGAGGCACAAGAAATCAATTAGAAGAGCGTTTGGACTCTGCCATAGTGGGGTATTGACTGTGATCATCCGGCTCCCAGTCGGAAGACCAGGGAATTCGCCTCGGTTCCATCGGCTTCCATGCTGCAAGTGTCCCTGCGTGGAGTCACTGTTCCTGTTCCTGTGCCCTGCACTCTCCTGTGTGCCTCACTGGCCCTGTGCCTAGTCCGGCCTCCTATATAGATGCCTCGGTAACCCAGACCCAACCCTGGCTCTAATCCATCACCTTCTCCTCATCCTTCTGCCCGTCCGGCCCTAGGCCAAAACATAGGGTGTAGAAGACCAGAGGACAGGCAGTTGGTAGTGAATTGCATTGCACATGAACTACAGAAGCTAGAGAATATTCCTGCCAGCCAGGAAGGAATATTGCACGGAACAAACCAGAAGGTTCCGGACTTGGGCTACCGGCGCCACTACACCAGTGTGGCGTCACATAGGGCTTTAGCCTAAGCCCCAAAAGGCTGGGTTCAGCCGGTGGTCATGCATTAGCACGTGGTATAACGGCGGCTATGGCGTTATACCCGTGGATTCAATATTGTTCGCTCGGTCATCAACAGGAAAGTCACCCCACAGTCATCTCTGCTGCAATCGATATGTGGGGGGGGGGGGTGTGGGGGGAACGAGGTAGATGGGTGAATGAGGCCTCAGCCTGAGGCCTGAGGTGATATGGCGTTTTCTGTGCCAGTAGCGCATGTGGCAGCGTGTGTGGGGTTACCGGTTATAGCAATCTGGTGGCAATTATTACGGCGAGGTTCTTGTCCTCCCAACACACATATGGGAGTGTTGTGTCCCACAAGAAGTGCTGCGCCTGATGCATGATGTGGTTGTTGCCGAGGCTGCCGGTTTCGGCTGCGCCGCTGCAATCCATCTTCGGCATATTCCCCCAACACAACGCATGCTGCGCCAGGTCCCCTCTCGAGTCAGAAGTCAGCGCAACAGCATTGACATGTTGACAGTGGGTTCGTGTTACTTCTGGTTAGACCAATTAGCTTCAAGTGCAAGCTCCAAAAGCTATCGCTTCAAGTAGTATCTCATTGATCTCGCCCCATCTGCATCATAAGATGGGCGTCGATGCAAGTGGAGTGCTAGTGACGCGTGACGGACGCGGGTTTTCGGCGCTATGGGCATTTGTGCACCGCCTGCGCGAATCCACACATTTCATTAGCCGGTCATCGATCATCTAATTGAACCCAAGACACGCTTCTCTTATTAGCTCGGCAGCGAGAGCTGGTCTGTGCGCTGCCTCGTACCCCGCACTCGGCCCCTTCCACCAACAGCCACCAACACGCCACCCATCCAGCCGCTGCCGCCACACCGCCCCGGTGCACACATCGCGCCCGCGTCGCCCCCCAGCTTGGCGTGTGACGCGCCCGACGCCTGTCTATATATATAGCCCCCCGCTCCGGCTTCGGGATGGCGAGAGTCGTTAATAGCTGCAACCACCGCTACCCCTCATCGACTCTTCATCGCTGGAAGCTGCGTGTTACGCTGGACTGGTGGCCATGTTATCCCAGTTGCTCCTGCTCGCGCTTGCCGCGACTTCGCTCGTGAATGCGCATCCTCACCCTAACCCGGACCCTGTCCTTGGCTGGGCTTCGCCCGCTGCCCCTCTGCCCCGCGCCGTCAACCAACCAGCGCCGGTACCCCAGACCAACGGCACCGGTCGCTGGGTCGACGCCATCTCCAAGGCTAAGCAAGCTGTAGCAAAGCTTACCGAAGATGAGAAAGTTTGGCTCGTGACCGGCCCGGTTGGGAGGCCGGGCCTTGCGTGGGGAACATTCCCGCCATTGACAAGATCGGCTTCAAGGGATGTGCCTCCAAGACAGTCCGCTCGGTGTGCGTTTTGCCGACTTGGTTACTGTGTTCCCCACCGGCATCACTACCGCCGCCACTTTTAGCGCCAACCTTACGCGCGCGCGCGGCCGCAGCATGGGGGAGGAGTTCCACTCCAAGGGTGCCAACGTGCAGTCGGGCCCGGGGATGAAATGCTGCGTGCCCCCGAGATGGCCGAAGCTGGGAAATGTGTGGTGGAGACGCTTACCTGTGGGGAGGCTGCCTACCACACTATTCAGGGCGTTCAATCTGCAGGGGTTCAGTCCTGCGCCAAGCACTATATCCTCAACGATCAGAGCATATCGTCTTAATGTTTCGTGCGTTCTTTGTTTTGTTTCCCGGTTGTGGCCATACCCACATCATGATGGATACTGACTGTTCATTGTGCTGCAGCTCGGTTGCTGAGGAGCGTCCCTTAAGGGAGATTTACCTCCACCCATTCCTACGCAGTGTCCAGGCTGACGTCGCTGCGGTCATGTGCAGTTAACCAGGTCAACGGCACATTTCATGCGAGAATGACGAGACCTTGAACACGATCCTCAAACATGAGCTTGGTTCAATGGCTATGTGATGACCGACTGGGGTGGTCACCACTCTGGAGCCAAGTCTGCCAATGCCGGCCTCGATCTGTCCATGCCGGGCAATATCGACTCTCCTCCTTACGGTTTCTATCTGATGGGCTGTTTCCCAATCCCCGTCACCCCGGGACCAAACGGAGCACAACTTGTCTTCATTCTGGGGAGGCAACCTCACGATTGAGATCAAAAATGGATCGGTGCCAATGGCGCGGTTGGATGACATGGCATCGCGGATCTTGACGTCGTGGTACCTTTTGGGTAGGACGATGATTACCCCGTTCCGAATTCTCTCGTTTGCGGATGCCAACGCGACAATCCAAAAAGAAGTCAACGCCATGTCCACACAACCACCCAGGTGGCCCGGGAGGTTGCTGCAGCAGGAACGGTACTGCTCAAGAACAAGGGTGCCCTACCTCTCAAACGGCCCAAGAAGTTGGCGCTGATCGGCTCGGACGCTGCGCCTGCTTATAACGGGCCAACTACTTGGTGATCATGGTGGTATTGACGGTGTAACGGCCACAGGGTGGGGCAGTGGTACGGCCCCGTACGCGTATCTCGTTTCCCCTTACGAAGCTATTGCCCAGTACGTCTCTGATCCCTCGCTTACGCCCCATCACTAGCTCCTTATAGCGCTATACTGACTCTGCAATGCAGGCAAGTGTACCAAGACCGCACGGGCTTGGCCTGGACGTTTAACGACACCGACTATGCTCAGGCTCAGACAGTCGCTGCACCGGCCCAGGCGGCGATCGTGTTCCTCTTCAGTGATTCTGGGGAGAACTATATCGAGGTGGCGCAACCAAGGCGATCGCAACAATCTCACAGCTTGGAACGATGGTGATAAGATGGTCCAGAATGTGGCTGCGGTGAACAAACAACACGATTGTTGTCATCCACTCCGGTGCTCAATTGGACGTCGAGGCCTGGATCGAGAACCCCAACGTGACAGCCGTTGTGTGGGCCGGATTCCCCGGGAGCGAGGCTGGGAACGCACTGGCCGATGTGTTGTATGGCGGGTCAACCCCAGTGGCCGCCTGCCCTTCACATTGCTAAGAAACGGGAGGACTACAGTGCCGATGTGGTGTACAAGTCGAATGCAACGCAACGGAGATCAAGTACTGGGAAGGTCTGCACGTCGATTACCGCTGGTTTGACACAGAGGGCGCGCCTACTCCCCGGTACTCGTTTGGTCATGGATTGTCGTACACCACGTTTGACTACGCCAACCCCAAGGGCTCCTTCCTCCCTGGCAAGCAGTTGTTCAACTCCTCCTCTCACCCCGAAACGTACCCGCTCGAGCTGTTTGAAGATGTGTTTTCGTTTAGCTTTACTGTGCACAACAATGGTACCCTGGATGGCTTTGAAGTACCCCAAGCCTACTTGCCTTCCGCCCGAGAGCGGTGAACCGCCCAAGGTACTGCGGAAGTTTGACCGCTTCGCCTTGGCCAAGGGCGAGACCAAGAATGTGACCTGGACCCTTAACACCTACGACCTGTCTGTCTGGTCCCCCAAAAGCACAAGTGGGTTGTTCCCAAGGGCACGACGAAGCTGCTGATTGGCGCAGGCTCTCGGGACATTCGTCTTTCCCTCCCTGTTTCTTAACTCAGTTTTCTTCAGGGTTGGAGCAAGGAAGTTGTCTCATCCCTGCCATTGATATCTGGTTCTTTCAAAACCAACTCCCCGTTGTTCTTTTACCTTACGATACGCTGCATGTTGAGTCTTCAGCCCCAAATATCCACGCGTCTACGTTGGTGTCGCCTACATTTTGGCTGGATTATATCTTGTCCGTTTCATGCATTCACGCTGTGTCTTCCTCTGTATGACTTCTGCAGGCTTAAAATGTAGTAGATACTGGTTATATAGCCAGGAATATCTTCGGGCTAGAGACCATCCCCCATTGTTCTTTTTCTTTTCCACGGCAGTTTTGACTTAGTCTCCACTGGTTCCATCTCCCCTGTTGTGTCACTCCTCGGGCGGCAAATATCTTTCCACAAAAGGAGAACTGACAAAGCGTTTGAACACATATACTTTTTAGCCGCAGCGTATTATATACAAACGCAGATCTGGTGTGTTCGCAGATGCTCTGTCGTATGGTGTGGTCGAGAGGGTTACGCAGCACGGGTTACGCACCGGCATGGCTTACCCAGCTGATGTGCAGATGACCCGACTTGTTCGCAGCCAGCCCACTGCGTACTCTTAAGCAGAGGAAGAGGCAGAAGAGGCAGAGACAATTTCACCGAAACGCCCCCATCGCTGATGCATCATGATGGTCATGATCTGTATGACCTTTTTAATTGCCCTCGGCTATGTGGATGCGACTACGCTTAGTTGGCGCGCTCGGCAATATTATGGCTCCACCACCAGCAGCTCGCCTGTCATTTAACCAGGGCGCTAGGGTGTTCGCCACTCGGCACAAACGCCAAATATTTAAGTGGAGTAGTTAACGCGTCTCTGCCACCACCTCTGCCCCTGCTATACACCCACCTCTGCCATTGATGCCCCCTCTTCCTCTGCCAAAGTGCTGTACGTTCTGTCATCTCCTTGTTGCCCGGCGGACATGGCAGAACAGCTAACAATGCAAAAGCCATCTGTTGGACGTCGGCCTGGGATGAGGATCAGGGCAAGTGGGGCAAGCGCTGTCTGGTCTGCCCAAACGGTCGGTCCATCTTCTTTTCTACCAAGGTGGCGCGTCACGAAAGGTCGCGCAAGCACCGCTACCACGCGGCTAGGCTCGGCCGTCTTTCTTCCTCCCCATCGTCTCCCTTTGTTCAGTGGGAGAACGCAGAGGTGTCGGACGACTCAATTGAATCGTCCGGGGCAGAGGTCTGGACCCCGCCACAGCAGCGTAATACCAGCTCTCAAGATACCATATATACCCAGACCTCCTCTGGGGATCATTCATGCTTGCCCACCATGGATCGATCCGGGACCGAGTTATTGACCATCTCAACTTTGGCCCAGACGCTCTTCCCCGCCCAAGTTCAGGGGTCCGGCACACCCACGTCACCCATCTCCACCTACAACAACACACTGCCCACACACACCGCCAATTCGCACTTGTTACGCACGAAATACGGGTGGTTCACTCGCGCAGGCGGAGCGTCAACCCCTACCTCTGCCCGTCAGCCGCCTACCGACTCGGACTCCCAAGCGGAAAAACAGTTTCCATGAGGCCCCATACCCCGCTACACACCGACCCCGTTTGAATACGCAACAGCGTGCCCAAAGGGGGGCAGACTGCTCTTCTCACCAGCAACACCTACCCCGAAGAGCTACTCTAATCGAACACTCCGATCTCCCCTGCGCTTGCGGCATAGAATCGGAAACAAGACGCAAAAGGAGGGAGAAGGGAGGGGCGTACACAAAGGTGAATGATACTTGAGAAGAAATGATGGACATGCGGATGGGGATAGGTTAGGACGTGAATAGAACCAGTAACCCGGGAAGGACGATAAGCAGGGCCAAATCGTCCAGGAGTGTGCTGAGGAACGGGGTTTCCCACGGTGGCTCGACTTGGCCCAGGGATGGCCCAGGGGAAGGAAAGGGGGAAGGGGAATGCAACATTGGCGTTCCTGTTCTGGCGTGGAGAAGGGCGTGGTAGATGCCTACTGAATACAGCCCTACCTCGAGCGCTACAAAGAGAGAAAAAATGGCTGCTTCTTTGTCAGTCTTTACTTTTTTCCCTATAGTGGATCATCAGAGGTAACGTACAACTGGTGTGAGAGGCATGGCGTTCCCCCATTGTAGTTCGGAACGTTGGGTAGCAAGTGTGCCCCACTGGTATCATAGGGTAACAGGGCGAGGCAGATAAATGAGACGACAAATAGGGTATGCGCTGCACCAAGCCAAGGTTGCATCCATGGGGTAGGGTAGGAAAGGCCAGTAGGAAGCCGCGTCTGCTCAAGGGGAAAGGGAAAGCCTCCTGGGACATGAGGCAGGTCAAGCTCATCTCCCATTTGCCTTTTCTCCCGCCTCTTGAACAATCGCTTCTACATTGACATCTCTCCTGTGTCCTGGAGGCGAGCGAGTGGGTGAATGGGCTGGCGAAGCGACTTCTTCCAGCGGGAAAACCGTCTCGGTGATGGGAGGGGGAAACTCATTTCCAGGGGCGACGGAATGCCCGGCTCGGGGGTCGAAGCCGACGTGCGCAACGAGGCGAGCGAACCAAAACTCACCTGGGACGGCGTGCGTTGTCGTGGCCGGAATCCCACATTCTGCGTGGGGGCAGTGAGGAGCGAGTGAGGTCCGAGGCGGCATGCCGCACGCTGGGCTTGGGGGGCTCGCTGGGCGGCGTTCGCCCTGCAGCGTGGGAAAGACGAGCGAGGCGGTCGCCCCCGCGAGCAAGAATTCGTGCTTTTCGTGCTGCGTGCCGGTCGGCCATGGGCGGTGGGAAGCAGCTGTCGCTCTCGCAGTCCCGGCGGCCAGGAGGGGGGCGAGGGGGTGTTGGTGACAGAGTGGGAATAGCAAGTTTTCGGGCTAATGAGTGGAAACGATTCATTAGTGGGCGCTCCCGCGCGGCCCCGCGCACACACAAGTTTCATTTCTGTCCCTCGCACCACTATTCGCTACCAGGTTTATTTTTGATCGGGTAGATCGATGTCGATGATGCAGATGATGATGATGGCAGGCAATGAAGAGGCGTCAAAGGGGGATACAGGATGGGGTACAGAAGATCATGAGTATACTCAGATGTGCCTAGCTGAGTGTGTAGACGAAGTCGCTGCGGGGACACACGCCGTGTCACTTGGCGGTCGAAACGTTCAGAGTCTTTCGTAGAGAGAAAAGCGTATGCGCTGAGCATCAGGCCCAGCATCTCATCGTCATCACAGTCGGAGATAGAGGTGAACACACGTGAAAAGCAAACGTGGGTCCAAAAGGGCACAAGAGAAAAGTTGAGAACACGCGGGGGGTGAGCCGAGCGACCAAGAAAGAGGAGTTTAGAGCATATCCATCTGCCCCATAAGGAACCGTTCTCCCCTGGGGCTCGGACGAGGAAATCGCATGCCTGTTGTACGAGCACGTGGACGGCCCCGCGCCTTGGTTTCGCATCTTTCGACTTCGACGCAGATTCGGAAGGGGAGGCTTGGATCGACAATGCTGATCGAGTGGGGGGCAGGCTCGTCTCGAGGAACCCATGCTGGTTCAGAGACAGTCGAGGCGGGCGGCAGCGGTGATTGCATGGGCTCCGATGAGGTACACATTCAGGATACGAAGTGGCTTCGTTCGCTGTCAAACCAGCTGGAACTCAAGTAGAGCGTCGGGGATAGGCGTGGCGCAGCTGCGGTAGCGGGGCTGGATAAAAGGGCAGAGCGGTGGAGGAGGAGGGGGAGGCGGTGCCTTCTTCTGTTTGCCCGGGCGACGGGGACAGGAGGGGAGGCTCGACAGTGCGGGCCCTCAGGACTTCGTACTTGGGCTCGACGCGCTCCACCGCGTAGGCTCCCGCAAAGAGCGAGAGCGACGAGAGCGACGAGAGCGATGCGCGCCGGTGGCCCAGGCCGAAGTCAGAGGCCCACGGCGGGCCGAGCGGCGGGCGAGAGCGGGGAGAGTAGGGGGAGAGTGGGGGGGATATGCTCTCAGTGGCGAGGGCCGGGGCGGGCGGGGATGTCTTTGGGGCTGGACATGGTCTGCAGCAGCCACGGTTCCGGATCCAGAAGTGTCCGTCTTTGCCGTCGCCGCTTCTTGTACTCTTTCAAGAGCTGGACGCGCCCAGTGAGGCGCCTTTCCAGCCCGCCCTGTTGGCCCGGAGTAGTGGGGCCACGCGGGGGCAGTGCGGCTACCCCCGCACTAACCCATTCACGCACGCATCGATCACCTTCATCAGCACGCCGTCTGGCCCATCATCACATCTGTGCAGTGCATCACACCTTACCTCGGCCCATCTGCACCACACCAGCAGGCGATATGATGCCGATGGGATGGCCCACATCTGATGGTCTGCGAGGAGAGCTATGTGGCATCGAGGTCATCTGATGCTGCTCTGTCTGCCCGCCTTGCCTTGCAGAGCACGCAACGCAGTGCCGATAGTCTCCGATGGCACTTATCCTCCCTTCGCCATATTCGAGTCCGGCAACGCCATGTCCAAGCGGGGACAGGGGGCAGAGGGGGGAAGGCAGCAGAGGAGCATGCAGCGCGCTGATTTTTGACAGGCGCACCAAATGAAAGTGCACAAATGGTATCCCATTCCTAGTTACTAGGGTACTCCTCATATATGACCCGGGATCTACGCTCACGCCCCACACACTGTGGTACACTAGCTTCGCCGCTGCGCCACTCTTCCCGGATCTTGCCTAGGTCGGCCTGGGGGTCGAACCGGCCCGAGGACGTCCTCCTCCTCACGCACTGCTGGAGCGAGCCGAGTCAACAGTGCTGCCAAACCTGGTTCCAGCGGCATGGCATCGCCGTCTCCTGCTCCTCCTGGTGAGAGCGGCAGCGCCTTGCGCCTGGGTTGCAATACGGGACTGCAATGGGACTGTGCTTTGCAAGTCGCGCCGCAATCCACTGAACCCCAACAAGTCGTCCAGCTCGGGGGAGGCGGGAGTGGATCAGCCGCGGACCAGGGGCGGCGCCGGCAGTGACAGCACGCATCGAGACGCACGGAAGCCGGCCTCGGGATCGGTGGGAATGTCTTGCTCTCCTCCCGGGTTGGCGGGCGCTGGCGCGGTGGCGGTGGTAGGCGCGGCGCAGGTTCCGATGAGGGTGTACGTTCTTGAATCTTCAACCCCTCACACCAGTGAGACGGTGTCGGACGCATTCTCTTTCGTCACGAGATCTCGTAAGGGGGTGGCGGGCTCGGGCATGTACATGCCCGCGTCCTTTTTCCTGGGCTCCTTTCTGATGGGTTGGCTGATGGAGCTGGAGCCCGGGGAAATGCAGAAACGAACGGGGGCGGATTGGGACCATCCAAACGCGCTGTCACCTCTGGATGAGCTTCGTCCATCAACTCCACCTTGTCCTTCCGAATGTCCCAGGATCGTTCAAAACGCCAGGCTGCGCCCCGTCTCGAGCCGATTGAAGTAAGGATCTCAACTCGTCCGAAGTACCCATCTCCTTACCCACTCGGAGCGCGCCCAGCACCTTCGGAGCAAAAGCATTCTTACCACCCGGGTCGTCGGCGGTATTGCGCACGACCCCGCCTCGCCCAAGACGAAAGCCTCATGGGTGGCCACCTTGCCGTTTTGGAACTTCGGGCTGGGCGCAGCGACTTTTCTCTCAACCGTGGAAGCGGGAGCAAAGAGGTACCCACACACGTCGGGGGTTGCGTCGTGAGTGATTTGGGTCCGGCGGCGGGACCGAGGATGGTGAGGGCTTGTTTGAGTGCAGGCACAGTGACGCAGCGGTTCAAAATCAGCGCCTCTTCTGCCCGCGAGCACTTGTCGCCGTCGTTGCTGGTGAGGAGGATGCTGGATGGACGAGCTCTTGGCGTCGGCGGAGGGCGAGGTGGAGGCGGGGCGGAGGAGGAGGCGAGGAGGGTTCCGCCACTGGCACGGAGAGCCAGCCGCGGAGGGGGCGGAGCGGCGGGCGAGCATGTCCTTAACGTCATGCGGGTGGGCGCGGCGGGTGCTTCGGCGAGCAGTCGGCGGGGATCTGGACGCGGAGCGAGGCAGGCGCGCCGGGGATCCGCGCCGCATCTCTTGCCTCCGCGATGAAGCGACAGGTGGGTGGCGGTCATTACTCCCAATCCACCATCCACGGGGCGTGTTGGTCAGCCGCGGTAATTAATCCAAAATGTTTCGCCCAGCAGTTCCGCCCTCTTCCGGCCCCGACTGGCGGTGCCCAACTTTCAAACGTCAAATTGCAACCGGCAGGCACTGAACAACATGCACGAGTGGCGCCGTGGGGTAGTCTCGATCAGCGCCATCCTTTGAAGTGATCCATATTGTCTGTAATCAATCCATCAGAGGCATCGCAGCGAAGCCACACGACAGCCCGCCGAGAGGGTTGGCGCAACAAACGTAGTTGCGGTCGACGGCTACATCTCCGTCCACACATCTCCTGAGTCTGTCTCCCCACCAGCAAGGCAATCGTCGCCTCTGCCAGCAGCGAGACAACGCAATGGAGAAGCCGCGGTAGAGCAACGGCAATCCCGGCCAGACCGATTTTGTGGGCTTGTCTCCTGGTCCGTCTCCTCCACCAGGATCTTGTAGAGCCATCCAGTACCCTCCATAAGGCAGCGGACGGGTTTCAACGCACGTGCGCAAACCCTTGATGCGAATGTGGAGGCCCAGTCCTGCCTGCGCCGGGCAGCGAGCTGGCAATGCTTTGTCCAGCACGCTGGGAGATGGGCTATCGGAACCCTGCCCCCGTGCAGAGACACGCTTGGCATGATGCGCCAGATCGTACACCGGCCGCACCTGCAACCTCCTCCGCACTGTTTCGATCGGAAGGGTGAGCAGGAGGGAGGCAGTTTGGCAGCGAGCGTCAGCAGCACCTCCACCCCCCTCCTACGTCGGGCGGAAGCAAGGCATCTACCACCAGTGGCGAGAATCAAGGCAGGACGGAGCGTGCAGTCCAGCAGCGCCGGGATCAACGTCCGTGGGGACAACCACAATTTCATCCACCCGCCTTCTTCGTTAGCCATGGTGCGTAGGCTGCCCACCCCGGTGCCGTAGGAGCCACCGTACTTTGATGGGGCGGCACCGTGGTCTGGGCAATGGCACGTGTTCGTAAGGTCGAGATGGGCGCCATGGCCAGACCTGTGATGGCATGCTGCGACCGAGGCGAGCCAGGCCTGCCAAGGGCCCAGCGCAAGAATGTACTCGGCGGGTGCATCCTCTCCCAGCGCCAGATCGCGGATGGCCAGAACCGAGACCATGCTTGGTGCGGCAGCTGCGGCGAAAAGTGTCAGACTTTGCTCACTACCGGGACCAGGACCTTGTCCGCTTCGTCAATGAGAAAGGTGAGTGTCAACCCTTTGAACAGACCCTTCCCCTTCCCGACTTTTGACCACGGCTTTGCCCATAGCCCAGAGCCCACCGCGAAACAGGATTGGTATGCAACATTGTAAGCACCCACACTAGCATCTCCTTCTCCTTCTTCTTTGTCGGCCTTCCTGTGTAGAGTGACGTCTCGCACAACGTAGCCCGCCCTCGTCCACCTCTCTCCGTTGAGCTTGGCGAGGTCGGTCGACTTGCCATGGTGGCTCAACAGGTCATGGAAGTAGTGGCCGCTCATCTTCGTCCAGGAGCTGGGCCAGAGAAATGGTCAGCACTGCGATCCCCACCTAAGCTCTTGTCAAAAGAACGCGGCGGTAGGATTGCTTACCTCGTCGTCTGCAGCACCAAATTCGCGCCCGCCGCGCTGGGTGCCCGGCTCTTCGTCAGCGTCGAAGTCGGGGGCGGGGTGGGTGGGCGGGAGATGGTTTTCCTGTCATCAGGCTCCTGTTCTTCGTCCTTTGCCTTCCTCTTGGGCTGGCTGGACGCGAGGGGAAGAGGAGCGCCGATACTGTACTCGACGGCCTGGCCTTGCTCAAAGCCGGCCTTGGCAAACGCATGCCAGACGCTGGGACGCGGACACCACTGCACCTGGAGGAGGATGCGGGCCACCTCGAGGGGCTGTCCCAGCGCAGTGGAGGCGTACTCGAACGCCAGGTCTTGGAGGCCCAGCGTGGCGCTGCCGAGCGAGTCGTCGGCCATGGCCTGCGGTGGATGGGGCTGCGAGCGCGGTCGGTGCGCCCCAGAAACCCGAAGGCTGCGTCCTGGCGGCAAGGCTCGGGTGCTCAATGTTGCAAACGGGCAGGTCGCCGGCACGTGACCGTCTTCGGCCTGGCTGCGCATGGTTGAATTGTGACGTCAGTCACGTGGAGGGTGGGGCTCTAACCGGCGGCCATAACCGGTACCCGGTAAGCGGCAATAAGCTGCTTGAAGCTTGAGTGGGGAAGCTGGTCGCAACATCCTGCAAGAGCCGCTGGGCTGCGGACGCCTCCACCCCGCCCCACCGCCATCTCTGCCTCCCCGCTGTGCTGCGCCCATGTCCCCATCCCCATCCAGACCGCCCGCGAGCACATCGCCGCCGCCCGTGCGCTTGACGGCCCCCGCACCCACCGCCTCGCCGGCAAGGTGGCCATCGTGACCGGCGCAAACAGCCTGACTGGCATTGGACGCGCTACTGCGCTGCTCTATGCCCGCGAGGGCGTTGCCCACCTCTATGTGACCGACTATGACGACTCGGAGCTCCCCGGCTTGGTGTGCCGAGGTTACGCGCGCTACCCCGACGTGAAGGCGACGGCGGTGCAGGGCGACATGTCAGACGAGGCGGTGGTGCGGCGTTGGTGGACCAGGCGTTGCGTGAGGAGGGCCGGCTAGACATTTATTTTGCCAATGCCGGCCGCGCCCCGCCGCATTCCTCGAGAGCACCGACGCTGAGGAGAGCCTCGAGGTGCTGAAAGTGAACACTTTGAGTGTGCTTCTCGCCCTCAAATATGCCAGTGAGGCGATGCAGGTCACCTCGCGGCCAAGCCGCATGCTGGCGGTGCCATCCTCGCTACCGCCTCCGTGCCGGCCTGCGTGCCAATGCCGGCCCCATCGACTACTCGGCGTCCAAGGCGGCAGTGATCTCCATGGTGCAGAGTGGCGCCTTTGCGCTGCGGGGCACCGACGTCCGTGTTGTCGGCTTGGCGCGGGCTTGATCAGTACTGGCATGACCGAAGTGTGTTTGAGATGGCCCGTGCCCGCGGTACCGAGGACAAGGTGGGGCAGATCAATCCCCTGCAGCGCACGAGCGCCGGAAGAGGTGCGTCTCTTCCCTTGCCTGCTCCCTCTCGCTAGCCCTGACTGACGACCAATAGATTGCCCAAGCGGCGCTCTTTCTCGCCTCTGACGAGGCGTCCTACGTCAACGGCGTCGTTCTTCCCGTCTGCGGCGGGCTGTCGGCGTCGCATCCCTATGTTGGCAAGCCCAAACTGTGAATGCGTTTCCCTCTATGCGTCCTTAGCCCATCCCTCAACCCGAGCTCTCAGATCTTAACTGATGCGGCTAGAGAAGAACAAGAATGCAGGATGATGAATAGTAGAGTAGTCGTATTTGCTGGAGGTAGGGTTATTCCCACATGACTTCTGCCAGCTCCTCGGTGCATGTCTCGCGCGCCACCTCACCTGCGCCCTCATAGACGGGGGTGCAATCCTTCTCGCAGACGAAGATCAGGACCGACCCCAGGTAATGCCAGACTTGACCAGTCGCTCATTACCAGTCAGGGCCGAGGCCCGGGCCAAGCCGCTCCCCTCGGGCACTGCAATGCTCCGCCCGAGCGCTGCCTCAATCTCCCGTCGGTGGGCCGAGGCAGCATCTTCCTCTTTGGAATCGGTGGGAACAGCATGCGGGTCTTGAATTTTGTTGGGACGCAACATGTTTACCACATTGGGCATCAGTTGTAGTTCAACACGCGCTTTCCGCCGCACTGGGGACAGGTACCAGCAGCACGGGGGTCGTAGGCATCAGGGTATGGGGCGCCAAGGGTTTCTTCCAAAAGCGCGAGTAGACGTCGCCCTTGTTGCTAAAGGGTAACGGCTCCCCATCAAATCATATCGGATCAACTGGCTCGGCAACCGACTCACACGTTCCACAAACGACTGGAACACCATATCGACCGTTTTGAGTACTTGCCGCTCATACTTCTCACCGGTGGGGGCCTTGCCGGCACTGGCAGCTTCTGCCTCTGCCGCTGCCGCTTCTTCCACCTTGACCCCTTCGGGCAGCGTCGTGCTAGGCTTGTACGGCTCTGGGACAGTGGAGATGTACTCTGCCCCCGTGTAAGCTGGCACATTATCCCACTTGGACCGGAGCTCGGATGCACCCGCATCCAAAGAGGCTTTGATGGCCATCTCTTCTTCCAATCGTACCGCATCCGCATCTGCTTCGTCCTCCGACTCACTCTCGTCCGAATCCGATACGGAAGGGACCTGTTCCTTCCCAACCGATGGGGACTCTTGCGCCGACGCGCGGCGGGGGGAGCAAATGGGTTGGAACTGGCGGTAGAAAAGGGATTGCTACCCGAAGCAAAGGGTTGCTTGCTGCCGCGGCCCCGAGCCCGCGGCAAATGGGTTGGAAGTTAAGAGCGCTTTCCGTTCTTTCTCTTCGTTTTCCTTTTGTTGAGCAATGCGCTCTGCCTTGGCGCGCTGGCGCTGCGCTTTCTTTTCCAGACGAGCGGCCCAGCGCGCATTGTAGGTGGTGGAGCGGAAGACGCGGACCGGACGCGAGTCGCGGTAGCGTTGGCACTGGGCCCGCGCACACGACCAAACACTCAGCGTCCGGTCAAACGCACTGCCCTCGAGCGGCGCAAAAATTTGCACCACCAGTTCCATCTCGTGGCCACAGATCCTGCACTGCGACACGGCTTCGGCGCCGGGGGCAGCGCGGCGGCGGCGGCGGGGAGGTTGCGGAAGGGAAGCCAGGCGGGCTTGCCGCCAATGCGGGACACGAGCGGGTTGGCCTCGTCTTGCGCCTCGAGGCGCCGTGGCAGGCCGAGGTACACCCCGCTTTCCTCCTCTTCGTCCGACGAGCCCGAGTCCGAGTCCCACTCGGGTGCGGCAGCCATGGTGGGGGGAGCGTGGTGGGGGCGGAGCAGGCTGGGCAAAAAAAATTGGCTGGCCAAGTGCGCGTGCTGCCTAGCCCACGTTGCACCGATGGGCCTGAACGATTGAAACGTCCTGTCTGCGACTGGGCTGGCCGAAGGAAGCCGCAATGTGTCCCCCCCGCCTTCTGCCGCCGTCCGCCAATGCTGCTCTCGACGCTGCCGCGGGTGGCGAGAGGAGGGGGTGCGCCAGGCCATGCGGCTGCGCGCCGGCGCCACAGGAAGTGACACTTGCTCTGATTAAGCCCCGCGGTTGCTGCGCATGCGGAGGACGTGGCCACCATCCCGCGGCCTGCAGCGCATCGAGGCCCTGCACCTCGTCCAGTCCCAGTGGATCGCCTGGACCGATGCGGATGCCGCCCAGTTCTACGCCGAACACGAGGGCAGATTCTTTTTCCCCCGCCTCGTTTCGGGCATTCGGCCGGCCCGCCCTCGCCCTCGCCCTCAGTGGCCCCGATGTGATTCGCCGTTGGCGCACACTCTTGGGGCCAACCAAGGCCTACAGGGCCAAGAACGAAGCACCGTCTTCTCTCCGGGCCCGGTTCGGGCTGACCGACCAGGAACGCTTTCCATGGGAGTGGTGAGTGCATCGCGTTGATGCGGCCACCTAGACTTACCTTGGACAGATTCCATCCCCTCGGCCTTACGAGAGCTGAAGTTTGTCTTTCCCCATTGGGACGCCCAGGCCTACCTGGACCAACACCAGGGCAGAAGCTGAGCCTCAACTACGAAATACATCTGGCGGGACATTCAAGTGAGATGGGGGGAGGAAGGGATGAGGCCAGAGTGTGCATATGCCATGTGATTGGGGGAGACGCCCAAAGAGGCAATCGAGTGGAGAGCCAAAAAGGCAATCGAGTGGAAAGCCAAAAGCCGCTCCGCGCGGGGCCGCATTTTGGACCGACCGCTTAGCGGTAGCGGCCGAAGCGAGAGCGTGTCGCGCTTCTTGATGGTCGCGTTCTTGCCACCATGCTGGGTCTTGTTGAAGCGTGAGGGTGACCCTTGCCCAGACCCCGGGACTTCTTGCCGGTGGCCGTAAGGCCCACGCGATCGCGGTGTTATTGGCCCACAATCCAGTGTTGGCCGCGTCGCGGCGAATGGCCTTGTGGAGGGGTCGACGGCAATCACCTCGTAGTACTGTAGATGCCGTCCTGGTTGATCCAGTACGAGTTGAGGATGCGCAGGTTGCCGCACTTTTCCCCACGCGCTCCTCGGCGGTGGAGCGGAGAGTGCGCTGGTACTTGAGGTGGTTGACACCCTGGTGCACGGGCTTGCCGTAGGTGATGCCCTTGCTGACGGGCTTTTTGCGGTTGCCACGGCGACGCGCACACGGTAGATGACATAGCCTGCTTGGCTTTGTACCCGAGGCGGCGGGCCTTGTCGGGGCGCGAGGGCCGCGACGCGCGGTGGATGGCGTTGAGCTGGCGGTACTCCCAGCAGCGCAGCCGGAAGAGCAGACGCAGCACGTCCGACTGCTTGTTGTTGTAGAGCGTCTGGAGGTAGGTGTAGGCACCCATTGCGGCGGCGGTGGGGCCAAAGCAGCTCGCCGGTCGCCACGGCTCATCAGGGCGGCAGCCAACCCTAGCCCCCCGCTGTCCAAATGGGCCGCAGCAGCAGCCCCACTCGCCCCCCCCCGCCCTACTCGCAACCCTATTGCCAGCCTGCCCGGAACTGAATATTTCCAGCCAGGGGGCCCTTTTCGTTGTCCCAGCCCCACTTTACGCGGCCGTGCTAATTAACGCAATTAACCGTGCGTGCCCTCCCTCGTCGTCACCGTCGTCGCCGCCACACCATACAACACAATGGCGTTCGTCAAGCAAGTCAAGACCTCGGCGTACTTCTCGCGGTACCAGGTCAAGTACCGCCGACGCCGTGAGGGCAAGACGGACTTTGCCGCCCGGCGTGTGCCCTGGTTACCAGGCCAAAACAAGTACAACGCGCCCAAGTACCGCCTCGTCGTTCGTTTTCCAACAAGTATGTGACGGTGCAGATTGTTGAGGCCAAGATCCAGGGCGACGTTGTATTTGCCCACGCGCACTCTAAGGAGCTGCCCAAGTACGGCATCAACCACGGCCTGTCCAACTGGACGGCTGCCTACCACGGGTTCTTGGTTGCCCGTCGTGCGCTCAAGAAGCTGGGCCTGGACAGAAAGTACGAAGGTGTGGCCGAGCCCGAGGTGAGTTCACCGAGACGGAGGCATGGAGGAGGAGGGCGCCCCGCGGCCGTAAGGTCTTCCTTACGTTGGCCTCAAGCGCACTTCGACGGGCTCGCGCGTGTGTTTGCGATGAAGGGTGCGTCGGATGGTGGCCTGTTTGTGCCCCATTCGCCCAAGCGCTTCCCTGGCTACGATGCCGAGGAGAGGAGCTTGATGCTGATGTTCTCCGCAACACATTTCGGTGGCCACGTGGCCGATGGAGTCGCTTGAGGAGGAAGATGACGAGCGCTTCAAGAAGCACTTTGCTTCCTACCTGCCGATGACATTTCTCCGATGACATTGAGGAGATTTACGAGAAGGCATATGAGCGATCCGCGAGAACCCTGGATTGAGCGACGAAGAAGGACGTGGAGCACTGGAGAAGGAGGTCGCTCAAGTTCAAGCAGGTCAAGCTCACCTACGACCAACGCAAGGAACGCATTGAGGCCAAGAAGGCCGCTTTTGCCGCGGGACGAGGTGAGTTGTGTTCTTATCCCTTGTCTACCCTGCATCGTTATCGCAATATACCACCATTCGGCACCGGCGACACCTGTTCTGGTTCTCCTCTCACCCGCAGTGAGGATGCGCAATGATTAATGAACCTCCGGGCGCTTGTACTACTAGCGTTCGTCTGTGGGTGTTGTGGCAGTAGCAGGAGTAACTAAGAGCGCGGGTTGATCGATGATCGATCGATCCAATATATCCACCAGGGGACGTTGAAATGTTCAGGGCCACCCCAGGGCCCATGCGCGGCACTAGATCGATAAGGCGCAGGCAGGCCGCCGATCTGCTCCGAACCGCCACCGCCGCTCTTGGCTGGCGATGGGCATCCAGCATGCAGACTACCTCAGCGGCCAGCGCGTGTTTGGCTGCTCCCAGTGCCGCGCCCACATCACCACTCGGAGCACATGTCTCCCGCCAGTTCTCCGGCCGCGACGGCCGCGCCATCCTGGTCAGCAAGGTGGCCAACGTCGTCTGCGGCGCCCCGCTGGAACGCGAGCTGCGCACCGGCACCCACACCGTCCGTGACTTGTCGTGCCGCCTGTGCGGACAGTACCTCGGGTGGGACTATGTCCATGCCTTTGTCCAGTCCGAACAGTATAAGGTGGGCAAGGCGGTAGTTGAGCGGGCGAGGGTTAAGGATGTGGTCGTCTAACACCTTTTCTTCTTTGGGCATCGTCGTACCAGCCCTGCGTTTCCCTTGTCCCCATCCTCCCACCTCCATCCCCGGCCCCGCTGACTATCCCTTTCTCCTCGTCGTTTTGGCCTGCCGAGCATTTCCATTTCCATTCGCTTGGCAGGAGGCTAATGTGACCCTTTTGGGAACACAGCCGAGACTAAGCTGACGAATTCGCCCCATGTTACGCGTACCATCCATTCTCTGTCCGTTGGTTCAAGCTTCGGGCGGCTGCAATCTCCTTGCATATTTCTTCTGCCCTTGACTATCGACCGCCTCTGGTCATGTGCTGGAGTGGGTGCTGGGTACGTGCGGTCTCACCACCCAACGGCATGATTGTGGTTCATTTCCATCCGTCCTAACCTTCGAGTAGACGCCCTGCCCTTGCACACTGTTGGGAAGTGGGGGAGGGGGTCGAAAGGATTAATGATACCGAGCAATGATGTGTGGCTCGTGCGTTTTGGCCAAGCTCCTTTCGGCCTCTCTTCAAGATTCAAGCCTAGAGCTCCGATTTTCCCGCTGTTGGTTTCCTTGTTCTGCAGTCTGGTCCGGTAGCGCCTCGCCTGCTAATGTCCCTGGAGATGTCGTTGGTTGGGTTGGACGACCACCAACCACTAGTGCGAATGTATGCCCCTGGAGGGCCGTCTCGGTTTGAGGTCTCATCAATTGATCATTGTCATTGGTATCGTAGTTCAAGTGGATGTCCAGTAGCTCTGCCTCGCGCGCAACGCTCTTGTTCTGTTCCCGCGACTTGCTCAAGCAACGCAAGCTACCTCCATCGCCCAGACTAACCCTTCGCGACGCACGATGGCCAGCACACAACGACCAAGTAAAACCACTCGCATAGCGTCTTGTGCCACCACCAGCTGCTCCCTCCCGTCCAACATCCCATCCCACCCTCATGCCGCACAGGCACTGGATAGCCATCCTACATTCCACGATCAATTTGTCGCCCTGACTCTTACGCGTGGACCAGGAGTAAAGCTGTCTTGTAGGGTGTCGTCATGCATTACGCGTCCATTGATCGCTTGGGAGGACGAAAGTACGAACGAAGAAAAACACAGACAACCTGTGAGCGCGGTAATCCAAGTCGCAAACCAGAGTTAATATCCAGGCAAGAACGCCCCACACGACGAACGCCATCAGAAACAACGGGACGATGAGGATACGCTGCACCCGGTCCAGCCCACGAGGTCTTGGCACCCACACATCCCACTATGTTGTCTGGCTCCTCTTCCCTCGGCCCCAACAATCGGCGGCGCGTGATGAGGACGACGATCTCCGATCAACCTCACCATTTGCGGGCCATGACATGCTCTCAATGGAGTCCTGATGGTAAGGTTGATGCCAGCTGACCCGCATCCTTTTTCTTTGCGCTGCCAAAGTGCGGCAGGCACCCGCTATGGCCGCTTGGGTACCGGACCCGTTCTCCGCGCTCGTCATGGCCGCAGCACCAAGCAGCATCTGCGCTCGGGAGAAACACAAGAACCTTCCGTGTCCGCGCGGCAGCGGGGAATGCAAGTGCTCTGTGCCAGTGGTGCAACTTATGGCCAAACAACACAGTACCCGCAGTGCCGGCACTCCCTCCATTGGCGCTTTGAACGACTCGCTGGGGCAGGCGCTGACGCGACGAGTTGATGCACTGCATGAGTGCGTGACCTCCCGTTCCCGCGTCTAACAAACGCCAGATGGTCAGCAACTTGAGCCACAGCAGAAGATATGAGCCACTACAGGCATCTCCATCGCGCGCTGGGTTCATCCTGGATTGGTAAGTCGAGAGAGAGAGGAGTGCGCGCGACCAAGCGTGCGATCAGGGGCAATCAGCAGCAGCACGGTTTCTTATCCTGCTGGTCGCACACCACCATGGATAACCCACATTCCTCGCGCTTGAGAGTATCTGCAGGTGCGCAGCCCCTTGTTCATCGGCACCAGATCGTGACAGAAGCTGGCGATGACTCCACCCATACCTTGATACTTGATCTCAAGTTCTTGCAACGCTTGTGCGTTCTGAGGACAACAAATACCAGCAAGGAAATCATCCGCAAGCGTTTCTACTTTTTGTTGGGGCGCTGCTGGCCTTGAAGGTGTGCACAACGCATCTTGCTGGCAATCGAAGGGGAGCGCGCAATCCCTGCTACCGCCGTTGTTGCATCCAGTGTCGCACCCATGAGTGGGCCGCCTTCAGCTTGCTTTGCCTTCCGCCACACATCGTGCCGAGGACCCGATTTACGGTTGCACGCACGGCCAGGTTTGGCGTGCCGATGAATCGAGGTGGGCAGCCGATGGAACAGCGTGTCTTGTTCGCCATGCTGCTGGAGACCATCGCCTAGGCCTTCATCCTACAGCCCCCTTCATCCCACAGCTGCCATCACAAGGCCGCCTGCTCGATTCCAGCTCAGTACGGGCTGCATCGACAAGGATGCACAGCAAGACGTGTAGCCAAGAGGCACGCCCCCCTCGTGAGCACGCATCTGGCTTGGTACACAGCGAGAGGAAAGGAGGGCGAAAGGGGAGCAAGGACACGAGGTGCAGCAGAGGTCTCAAAGCCTGGGTTGGTGGTGGAGAAGTAGTAAATGGCTCCCATACGCGACGAGATTAAATCCTGCGCGGAGCTAGGGTTAGAGGCGGTGCGGCCGCAGCCAATGCCAATGAATTGACTGCTGAGGAGCGCGCCGAGGCGGTGGCCGCAACGCTCTTCGGAGGACCGCGAAGGGCAAGACTATGCCTGCCCCTCATTCTCGCCACTGGCCCCGCCACGTGCTGACCGTGCGCAGTACTCCTCTTTCTGCGGCCCTTTCTCGCCAGAGCTCCACGCAGCGACGGCCCTTTCTTGGCAGTCAACCGAGCCACGCTTCCTCCCTCCCACAAACTGCAGCCGCTTCAGAGCTGCGCTGTAGCAGGGAGTGCACTGCATACGGCTTCAACGTACCCGCCGTGATGGCCAGGCGCAGATAGCTGCCACGCAAGATTGGCGTGCCGCCGATAAAACGTGCGGGTTGGACTTGCACTTTGTTTTCACATGTCCCTTCCTGGCCAAAGCCCAACCAGGGCCTTCTGTCCCCACCGAAGGGAGAGCGGTGCGCGCACTTGCCTTGCGAGGACGCCTGCCCTTCGGCAAGTAGAGCAGTGCCTGCACTTTCACCACGTAAGTGTCGCATGCCTGTGAATAAGAGCATTGATACCGCCAGTTTCCTTGTTGTGCAAGTACGTACCCAAATACTGCTGGTGTTGTTCCGTCTGCGTCGGTTGTCAGTACCTCGCTCCACAAGGGAGCACAAGCGCGTGGGCAACGTACCATCACCACAATCTGGGCCAGTAAGTTTTGGCGAAATGCATGTGAGCACCAAGTGTTGCAGAGATACCGCCCAGATGGGTAGCAGCTAATCACATCGTTGGTAGCGGCGGCGACGGCGGCTACATGAGCACAGCACTGCACGCAAACAGTACCAACAGGGACCCATGAAAATAGCAGCATTGCCGTACGTCATGACATACAGGCAAGTCGACAAGTATATTCGTAATTCGCGCAAGAAGGACGGGGCTGCACAGGATGAAGCATTAGGAGGCACATCGCGCGTTATGCCCCACCGCACCAACCACAGAAGGGAATTCCACTTTCGAGGGGCGCGGCATCTTGGAAGAGTTGACATAAAAATAAAAGGGCGGACAGGTAGCAATCATGGAGCCAGAAAATCAAACATTCCTTGCGCCGCGCGTTTGAAGATAGGCCGCAACGTATGCATGCCCCTCCAGAGCATCCACAGGTAGCACGCGCCCAGGCCACGTCAAAAAGAAGTACAGAGAGCGGTGCACTTTCATGGGTGTCAAAGAAAAAAAAAAGAGAACCTGGCGATGCGCTAGGAAGACTCCGGGGCACATTGGCCATCCCAAGTCGACAGGGAAAACGTAGTACAGGGGAAAACATGCGTGGTCAAGCGGTGATGGTGTTGCTGAATGACCATGCCATCACCCTCTTCCTATACATTTTGAGTAGACAAAGTCGTAGCGCAGTCCCTTGTCTTCCCAGTTCGGTGGGGGTGAGGACTTGCTGCAAGCACTGCATGTATGCAGCCGATGAGTAAGCTGACTTTCGGCATGTCCTTTTTGGGACGTGTGTGGGGCGGGTGAAAGGAATGCGAAGTGGTCTCGATGCTTCGCGCCGGGTTGGTACAAATAACGCTTACAGTTTGAACGAAGCGGCGATAAGGATGAAATGCTCAGCAGCCCTCTGGAAACGAACATGCTCGTGGGCACTCCTCCATCCCGCTTGTTTTGAGAGGAGGCAATTGAGCACTTGCTTCGGCGAATGGAGCCCTGGCTTTGCACCCGCGATACATCGAAAGGCCTCGCATTGGTCGCGCCGCCAGGTCAGCAGGGCCAACGCGCATGCTGAAAGTGCTGGCCGGAACAATGCCTTGGCATACGCGGTGGTGGTGGTGTTGGGGCAAAGGGAGCAGGCGGACAGCCCAGACCAACAGCGATGCCAACCCTGTCGATGCGCACAGGCTTATGCGGCAGTAGGGTTGGGATTAGATCAGCAGCCACACTATAAACGCCGAAGGGAAGAAGATATAGCTCCAGAATAGCTGGTGTTGCATTAGACTGGTATTAGTACGAAGAGAAGAGGGTGCGTATGAGTACCACTGGCCGGAGAGTAAGGGCGGGGGGTTCGGTCGGTTGGGCAGGGAGGGTGTAATGTTGGGAAATACTATCTGGGGTTTAGCTGCTTACTGGTGGGCGGTGGGGACATGGTCTCTTGATACCAATGGAGCTCTGGACGGGGGCTGTGTGGACTGATACACAGCTGGTGCGGAGGCGGATACAGAAGGAATGACGGCACCGATGATTCCCACCTGGGGCTCTTATTCCATCGTGGTATTATATCTGAGACTGGGTGATGTGGTGGCCATCGTAGATCGGACGGGATGCAGCAACTTTTTCACATTTCTATGGCTGCTGGTGGTGCTAACCGGTTGAGAAGCGAGACATAATGGGGGTATGCATTGGTCAGTGGGGGGGGGGGGGGCACAGTCCCGTGCGGGGCTGCAGGGGACATTAAACAAGCACGACGGGTGGCCGTCCTGCTCAGTATATATGCACAAGTCAGCATCGGCAGGGTCAGTACACGCACAAGTCGGAAGAGGGTGAGTATATCCATAAGTCGAAACCTTACAGGGGGGTCACTACCAGAGAGGCAGCAGGGGAAAGAAAGGGGATAAACGGAAAATCGTTCATTTCCACTCTTTTTTTCCGTGTCAATTGGTCGTATGGTTCAGTAGGGTTGGTTTTCAGGCGCGCAAAGCCCCCCCTCTCTCCAAAGAGAGAGGGGGGATATTCGAAGGGGACGATTGTGCTACTTGACACAGAACCGCGATGGAATTCCACCACATAGGACAATGGGAGTCTCGTTAATCCATTCATGCGCGTCACGAATTAAATGAAGGCATTTGGCTACCTTAAGAGAGTCATAGTTACTCCCGCCGTTTACCCGCGCTTGGTTGAATCTCTTCACTTTGACATTCAGAGCACTGGGCAGAAATCACATTGCGTCAACACCACGTTATGGCCATCGCAATGCTATGTTTTAATTAGACAGTCAGATTCCCCGCGTCCGTACCAGTTCCAAGTCGCTTGTTCAGCGCACCTTTCGGACCGCGCCGCAGCGCGCCGCCCAGCCGCCAGGAGCTTGCGCCCCCGGCAGCCCAGGCCGCCCACCCGCACGCCCCGGCCAGCACCCAAGCCTTGGAGCCAATCCTTCTCCCAAAGTTACGGATCAAATTTGCCGACTTCCCTTACCTACGTTCTCGTTTCAACTAGAGGCTCTTCACCTTGGAGACCTGCTGCGGTGATCAGTACGACCGGGCGAGAGACTAGACACGCACCAGGATTTTCACGGGCCGTCGAGCACACACCAGATGCCAGCGTAGCGCCAGCACTCTTCCCACGCCCTGCACCGTCTCTCCGGATAACCCGATTCCACGGCGCATTCTCAGCATGGTTAAGCAGAAAAGAAAACTCTTCCTGGGGTACTCGCCAGCGTCTCCTGGCTTGCTTGCGTTACCGCTCCATACATCCTCATCCCGGCGACGGAATCTTAACCGTCTTCCCTTTCCCGAACCACACCCCCCAAAAGGGTGCTATGGATCAGCATCAGCCTATCGGTTAGGATCGGCTCACCCATGTCCAACTGCTGTTACCATGGAACCTTTCTCCACTTCAGTCTTCAAGGTTACTCGCTTGAATATTTGCTACTGCCACCAAGATCTGCACCAGGGGCCGTTCCACGCAGGCTCACGCCCAACGCTTCGGCACAAAACCCCCGCGCCTGCCTACTCTTTGCACAACTCTGGCACGAAAGGTGTGGTATGGGAGACACGCTTCAGCGCCATCCATTTTCAGGGCTAGTACATTCGGTTGGTGAGTTGTTACACACTCCTTAGCGGATTCCGACTTCCATGGCCACCGTCCAACTGTCTAGATGTACCAACACCTTTTGTGGTGTCTCATGAGCGTGTACTCTGGCTCCTTAACCACACGATCGGTTCATCCCCGCATCGCCAGTTCTGCTTACCAAAAATGGCCCACTAGAAACTCACATTCAACGCACAAGCTCAACCAAGCAGCAAGTGCTTCTTACGCATTTAAAGTTTGAGAATAGGTTAAGAACATTTCGTCCCCAAGGCCTCTAATCATTCGCTTTACCTCATAAAATTGTTCTCACACGAGCTTCTGCTATCCTGAGGGAAACTTCGGCAGGAACCAGCTACTAGATGGTTCGATTAGTCTTTCGCCCCTTTGCCCAGCTCAAACGATCGATTTGCACGTCAGAACCGCGACGGACCTCCACCAGGGTTTCCCCTGGCTTCATCCTAGCCAGGCAAAGTTCACCATCTTTCGGGTCCCAACAGGTATGCTCTTGCTCAGACCCATCTTGTGCGCACACGCAGGGCCGGCCGGTACTGCACCCGAGGGTTCGTACCCACATCACTTTCATTTCGCACGCCGGGTTTGCCACCCACATACTCGCATACATGTTAGACTCCTTGGTCCGTGTTTCAAGACGGGCCGCTGAAAGCCATTAAGCCCATGTCCACCAACGGCAGTCCTCGGTCGTGTGCGGGGCATCCACAGCGCGGCTATAACACTCCCCCCAGAGGGAAAGCCACCTTCCGCGCCGCCTTCTCCCCCCACGCAACCGACATGGGCCCCACGGCCGCCACAGTACACCCCCCGAGAGGGCAGACGAGGCGCCGCTCCGGCACTGACTTCCAACGCTTCCCTTTTGGCAATTTCACGTACTCTTTAACTCTCTTTCCAAAGTGCTTTTCATCTTTCCCTCACGGTACTTGTTCGCTATCGGTCTCTCCCCCATATTTAGCCTTGGATGGCCTTTACCACCCCTCTTTGCGCTGCATTC